>CM054410.1:83047849-83617849 GCA_028858755.1 Ara ararauna
CTGTTATTCTTCTTTCTGACATTGGATTAGTTAATCTATTTCATTGACTCTAAATGGGAAAACAGAAAAAAGATCTGGGTCCATTAGCAACATAAGTTTCCTTTTCTATGGTGGTGTGTGCTAGGTGAGGTAGACCAGGTCTCTTCTCAGCACTTCAGAAGATGTGTGAGTTTCAGGCCCTATTTATTTTGGTAACCTGTTGCTGATGAGGTTAAGTATAGTTTGGTGTCTTTTACTGAAACCAGTGGAAAGTTGGTTTGCTTTTTGGTTTTTGGTGGGGTTTTTTTTGTATAATTTCTCTTTTTCCACCCTTTCCTTTCATTGGAACAAAAACGGCAACAGCCAGTGTATAGATAAAGCAAAATAAAAAATATTTCTTCCCATTTACAAGGAAAGAAGTTTACACAGTGCTGGAATTTAGTTACAATAAGGAGAGTTAATGGTTTGTTAAACCCTGGAGAAATAGCTTTATTAAAGCTGCTAGCTTTAATATAATACACATACCTTTACTAGAAGCCTAGTTTTATTAATTAATTCTTAGCATCATGTGCTTTGATTTCCTGAGTTGGATTCATGTATTATTAATGTAGGTGTATCTACTTTGGGTTTTTTGTTTTAATTCAGCATTAATGAAAAGTTAGCTATATTCATGCACTTACCTGTTTTTAGTCAGAAGAAGGACTAGGCAAATAAGAGATTAACATTCAGGCAGTAAAACATGTAGCCAAAATGAACAGTTTTGATATGAAATAAGATGATTAATGTATATTATTGTTGGGCAATTTAAAGCTTTAGTGAAGTATATTTTTTTACTTTGATATTTAATTAATCCTAGCACATTGCACCATGCTATGCACTATTCAATCATATGCAACATTTATAATCATTCTAATTCACAGGATTGCCATGGAAGTGCATTTCATATTGCAAAATCACAACAATTTCTAGCATGACAGGGTCAATTCAGAGGTGGGCAAAGAATGAATTTAGCATCTAAATCTGAGAGCAGAAAAATCCAGAGGAACCTCCACAGTTGCAGTGGAAGAAAACTGGAATTAGTGGTATTAGGACAGCTTAACTAGATGTGTTTTGTCTAAGGCTTGTCTGTTAGGATTTTCTCATTAACATCAGAGGGAACTGTTGGATCAAAAAAGAAGATAATGTGAAAAGAGTATGTTCAGTGACAGCACCTAAGGAATCTGTCAGCAGCTTCTCATCATCACCTGGGATTACACTGGTTTTTGA
This sequence comes from Ara ararauna, assembly GCA_028858755.1. Lineage (NCBI taxonomy): Eukaryota > Metazoa > Chordata > Aves > Psittaciformes > Psittacidae > Ara > Ara ararauna. Next base: position 83,049,095 of record CM054410.1, read on the forward strand.
TGAAGTGTGCTCTATATATTGCATATTGCAACTACCATCTTGTAAAATATTGTTTATATAGGAAGAAAGATACCACAGATTGACTGGTTCTTACAGCCGTGTGTTACTAAATTTGAATGCTGATTCATTGATTATTTCTGTTGTGTCAAGGAAGTAGTGCTTTGGTCTTTTTTTTTGTAATGCATGGTTGATATCACTACTCAAGAAATAGCAGTATGAAATGGTGTGCTGCTGCTTGTGCAATAGTTGCTACCAGTATTCAGTTTGTAAATGATTCTAGTGAAGAAAATGAAAAAGCTCTGATCAATTTTTTTTTATTCTGAGAAATCTGGTTATTGACATGATAACATTCTTAAAGCAGAAGTGATGATGACAATGTACTGCAAAGGTACTGGTTTACCATATTCTCCATTTTTGCTGCCTTATCAGAAAATACAGCTGTGGGGAAAATTTCCCATCCTAGCTAGTAATCTATTACCTGTCACAATCTCTGCAGTTGCTGAGCTTCTTCTATGCATTTATTAATTTATCCAATTTTGATCTGAGGATAAGCAGGAGCAGTTATTCCTTTTGCTATTACAGTGTTTCAATTAAAATACTATCTAAGTACACAGGAGACTCATCTGTTAAGACAGAGTATTGTTTCATTAATAAAAAAAACATGTATCAGTACACCCGCTTGTGTAAGTTTAGATGTATTATAAGGTGAATGTCTTTAGAACTGTAACAAGAATTAATAGCATAAACTTTCAAAGCAAGGAAATACTATGTTTTTCAAAATTAACAGATAATGTAAAGGTGCAGAGCTAAATCACCTTGTTCTGAAGTAGTCTCATTAGCCAAATGAGAGGAAACATGGAGGCAAAATGTCAACTTTTTTCCTGTTGGAATTAAATTAAGCCTTACATGACAAACACTTTCAGTTGTAAATTTTGCACCTGAAATACAGGAAGCTAATAAAAATAGAAATATTAGACACATAAATTTAACAAAAGATGCCAGAGGAAAAAAACATTAGCTAATACATAAATGAAATTTGTGTGAATTATTTTTGTGGGACCTCTTGACTTCAATGTGGATGATATTTCTGATATAACACTGGAAAACCTTTGGTCAAACCTTTCCAGCTATGAGTTTTTATCTCTGAAATTTCAACTGGAGTTGCTTCAAGATTTGAAAATATATGCAAGTTGTTTTCCTGGTGAAAAAAAAAAAAAAAAAGGTTGGGGGAGGGGAATATGGTTGGTTTGTTGTTTTGTTTGATTTCATGGGTAGGACAGAACTGTTCTCACTTTTCTTTTCCTCGCAGGAAAAAAAAAAAAAAAAGTCTTCCTGGCTTATATTTGACTTTCATAAAAACACAGCTGTTTGATGAATTTGGATAGCCATGCCTTAGTCTCAATGTTAAGTCAAAACAAATATATTGTAGGTATTTGTTGGTCTGGAGGTTTTTGACCTAAAATTTTGTATTGTCTCATTTTTTCTTGTATTAGTTGCTTTCTGCTTTCTGTATATGCTTAAGTCCCATTCACTTAGTTTCAGTTGTATTACAACTATCTTGGGGGTTCCATAGTGGGCTTTTATATCTACTAACTTTTCTGAATTAAGTTCTAGGGAAATTTGGACTTGATCCTTTTGAAATGTGTAGGTTTCCCCGCTACCTTATTTTGTTTCCATTTAATAGTTTGTACTTTTTCTAGGCTCTATCTTTGTTTTGTATTTGTGAGGCTACTCTTTAAAAGTAGAGTGCTTGTTTATCCCATGGGAATTTTCCTTTGATTGAACAATCATCAAAATATTCCTCTCATACTATTACAAACCTGTATTGTTTGAGTCACTTACCTGTGTTGCTGATTATTTTTTTCCCTCTATTACCTTAAAGATCATAAATAGGTTTGCACATGGAACTGTTAGGTTACTTGAATTACGTGTAATTTCATTTTCCTATCAACAATGGTCAACAGAATATGATCTTATATTTGCTCAGCTTTAAGTTCCATTTTCCTGATTTTATGGTTAAGTTTCTGTATTGCAGTTCATCAGTATTGTATGAAAACCAGATACAGTTAATTTAATTTCTATTTATGTGAAATTTCTGGATTTGTATCAGATTGGATGTCATCAGATAGATGTTTTGTAGGTATGTTTAAAAGTGGTAAAAGGAGGTGCTTTCTAAAAAAGTATGCAAAAGCTAAATGGTCTGTTATGTGAAGATTTGTCACTTCAGAATTATTACTATTAGAGAAATAAACATATTGGTTACTCAGTTACAAGTCACTCTCTAAGGTGCAAGAGTCACTGTAGTGTGAGAGATACACTACAAAATTTTATATTGAGACTGAAGAGCTTTAACATTTTGAAATAACTTTATACTTCTAATCCATTTGAACAGATAAGCCCTATTACCAGGATGGCTAAAATAATTCTAATTATCTAATAGTAAGTAAAACTTGACAGTTTGTAAATACATATTAAGCAGAAGAGCAAAAAGCTTCAAACCAAATATGTAATTAAGCATCTGCATCAGACAGTATGAAATAGCAGATTGAAGCCTGTCTGCAGCTGTCCTGAAAGGGAATGCAGGAGTGGATTAGTCCGAAGAGTAGTAATAGAAAAAGAACCTGATATGCTGTGGCATTAAGGGATTTGCATATATTGCATATAATTAAGTAAGAGCAATCATTTAACATCTGAAGTTAAGACACAAAATGATCGCTGTTGGAATCGCTAGCATTTAGATAAAGTAAATCCATGGCTTGAGAAGGCTTGAACTTCCAAAGAGTCGTGCAAAATTTTTATCTTAGTTACATGGAGGCTGGCTTACATATTTGTTGGAAAACAGTACCCATTGACTTTTTCAGATGTCTGAACAATTGATGGTTTTATTCCTTTAACCACTAAGAACTACACCTTAAAAATTTCCTCCTCCACAAATGCAGAGCTTATTGTTCCACTACTTCAAGCATTGTTCAGAGAAAAGAAGAAATATTTGTTACAGGGGAATATTATTTTGTGGTAGTTCTTTATGTAAGGATCACTGAATCATAAAATCATAGGATGGTTTGTGTTGGAAGGAGTTTTTAAAGGTCATCCAGTTCCAATCCCCCTGCCATGGGCAGGGACATCTTCCACTAGACCAGGATGCTCAAAGCCTCATCCAGCCTGGCCTTGAACACTTCCAGGAATGGGGTATCCACAGCTTCTCTGGAAAACCTGTTCCAGTGTATCACCACCCTCATAGTAAAGAACTTCTTAATATTTAATCTAAATCAACCCTCTTTCAGTTTAAAGCTGTTTTAATTTCATTTAAAGCCCAAGCAAACTGGTTAATATTCAAGGATCACCACCACCAGTAGCAATGCATCCTGACAAAGAGGAAGATATGCAAAAATGCCAGGAAGCCTGTGTGGATGAACAATTTGCTCCTGAACAAATTCAAGCACACAAGAAAACACAGTTGGTTTCTTGTGTCCTTTCCAAGAACTTGCTTGTTCTTGGAAGGACAGGTAGCATGGGAAGAATACAGAGAAATTGTCTGAGCAGCCATGGATTAGGTTCAGAATGCTAAAGCCCCAATAGAGTTAAATCTGACCAGGGGTATCAAAGGCAACAAGAAAAACTTCTGTAAGTATGTTGGCAATGAAGAAAAGACTAGGAAAATGTGAGTCCTCTCCAGAAGGCAACAGATCTCGTTACCTGGGATATGGAGAAAGCTGAGGTACTCAACAATGACATTTTGCCTTAGTCTTCACTGGCAAGCGCTCTAGCCACACTACCCAAGCCACAGAAGACAAAGATAGGGACTGGGAGAGTGAAAACCCACCTGCTGTAGGAGAAGATCTAAGGAACCTGAAGATGCATAAGTCCATGGGACCTGATGACATACATCACAGGTCCTAAGAGAACTGGCAGATGAGGTGTCTAAGACACTGTCCCTCACTGGAACAGTTTGCCCAGAGAAGCTGTGGATGCTTGATCACTGGAATTGTTCAAGGTCAGGTTGGACAGGGCTTTGAGCAGCTTGGTTGTTTAGTGGAAGGTGACCCTAACCATGGCAGGGGGGTTGGAAGTAGATGACCTTTAAAAGCTCCTTCCAACACAAACCATCCTATGATTTTGTGATTTTATTACCTACTGTACAAATAGAGACAGAAAATATAAAAAAGAAGACAGACAGGCAAATACACTGAAGCAGGAATCATTGGCAGCTGCAATAAGTTCAGGATGGAAGGGATCTCTTGGGGGGGAGGAGAGGGATTGTGAAGAGTGTGCAAGGCAATTAGGACAATATTCAAGGTCATTATGATGGGAAAGAATAAGCTAATGTTGCAATTCAGAGATCAGCTTATTATAGCAGTTTATTGGTAGAAGGAGAATATTATTTTAAGCAGGGGCTTTTGAATGTTGTTCAGAAGAATTACTTGTGTATAAGAGAGGCCAAAGCACAGTACAGCGGATTGTCATTAAAAAGAAAGGTTAATGTTTTTAACTGTCAAGACTTGAAAGCTTTTTTCTTTCATTGTTCATAGTGTTTTGGTATTTCTGTGCATCATAAGGAAGTAGCTGGTAAAATGAATGCTATTTGCATAAAATATTTCCAAGCTATCTACATAAAGAAATACACAACTATTTGATGGGCCTTCTTTGAGTATTTCTAATATTTGAGTGTTTACTGGGAAAGCCTAACAAGATTTTTATATGAAAGATTATATGGAATGTCACTTTAAGAGTAAAAATTAACCATTTTATTTTACTTTTAAAATCAGTCTGCTATCAATGCAGCTACTGAATTTTGCTAAGTTCTTTCAACTATTATTGATAAGCAAGCACCAGGTCTGCTGAATGGAGTTTCCAAACTGCTTTTGAGTACTGGTCTACATGGAGCATGGTACTGTAACCTTGTCCACAAAAGAGATCTTAAAGCAGTTGAGCAAATATGCTAAGCCACTCGCCAAACTTCATCTCTTTAGGAACAAAAAGCATATGAGCAATGTGTGCGTTCACAGGAAAATCTCAACTATTGGAATAAAAATTTCTGATCAGAATGAAGGAGCTATCTGATAAATGTCTGCTCCTAAACACCTCTAAACCAGAAAGAATATTGTAGTCTCTGTGACCTTCCTAGGCTAAAAAGAAGAACAAAAATATCAGAAATTCTACAAATTCTGGATTGATCTACATTCTTATCAATATCCTTTGATGAAAGACAAAGATCCCAGTAATAGCTAGAAAATGTTAATTGATAAAAGTTGTTCTGAAAGGAGCTTAAACTGCTGCTCCTAATGAGCTTGTTGCTCTTGCTTGTGTAAAGGGATAGTTAATGCTCCTGTGATGAGCAGCAGTGGATTTGGCAAACTGTCCTGAAGGACCCATGGAGAAGATGGTCAGTCTAGAAATATTCTGTTCTTATTTTATGTTGGCTGAAGAGGCGGCTGCAGAAAAAACTGATTTGCTGGTGTTGGTCACAATCAAGGCAAAGGACATGGATGCAAACAGCATACTCACATAGACAAAGTAAAATTCTCTATCTTGCTAATATTAATTTTACACAATGTGTCTTCTGTTGAATGTTTAAAATGATGTTTCACAAGGAAGCAGCAGTGGGAACTGCTTGTACAACACATGAGAGGGAATAGGGATATTTTTGGGTGCATGATGTCAGGACTTCAAGTGTTAACATTTAGAATTCCAAGTATGGAAATACTGATGAGTGACCTCTCTGTTAATATGCAGTTAACAAAGCCCAGGCATTTCAGTGTTGCATTTTTTTTCCAGCTTTCATTCTTTCCAACTACCTGCTGCAAGGCAGAGGCCATTCTTTTGGAGACCAGAATTTTACAAAACAACAATTTGAGCCCAGCAGAGTTGCTAGGGAATTTGTCTGTTCTTGCGGCTGTTTGAAAAGTGACAGTTTGGTTTGCTAGTATTGTAGCCGCTTCCAGATACTTGATGTTTCATTCCTGCTCTGTAGTAGATACAGAAGATGACAGCAACTGCTAGGTAGATAAAAAGCAAACTGGGAAGTTCAGTTGGAAAGTAGGTGGAAAAAGAATTACATATATCAAATAAAATAGAAGTCTGGCTGGTTCTGTCCAAAGCTTGGGATATACTTTTTCTTCTGACAGTGTACTCATTGTGTTGTGCCTCTTTGCAAATGTCCCACAGAATATTTTTCCCTTGAAAGAAAGTGATGCACAATATGCTATGTGTGAATGGTTAAGATGTTAAATATTTCAACTTACCTTTCCGTGGGAAAAAACTTCATGTTGAAAACATCATTAATGTTAAAAAAAAAATAAATAAAATCACCCCATAGTATTTTTTACTACACCATTTTCATATAAATAGCTAAGCTAATATACCTATACAAAATTCTTTGGGAAACAAAAAGCCCCATAAAAACCAAAACCCACAAACCAAAACATTCCAGTGTTTTTCTGTATACAGGAGAGCGCCTTTTTAAATAAAGCAGTATACTGCTGTAGTAGAGAAAAGAAAACTAGAGAGAAAAAACTAATCAAGCTGGACATCTTTGATTCTATAGATCTCAAATGGAAAGTGCCTGTTTCATGGTTTCCAGACTCAGCACATCTTATCCCAGCGTCTAAACCACTATCGAACTGCTTATATTCTAGAAATGTTCAGACAATTTGTTTCTGTAGGGGAAGTTATAATTTTTGCTGTGCTTAACATGAATGCAGTTTATTACTGAGGAAGTAGTGGCATTCTTTCTCCCCTTCAGTCTTATTTGCCTCTATTTTAATTGTTTCAGCTAGAGGCACCTTGTTTAATAATTACAGTAAGCTTCAGTGTGTCTGGTAACAGATGACAAGACACAGTAGGAAATCTGTTCTCACTAGATAGATTTGCAAAAATGTGCATATAATTTATATTCACTAAGAAAGGAGAAATCAATCTGTATACCGTTTGTTTTGTCAATATAGAAGGTCAATTATTTTTCTTCTGGTCAATTATGGTCAGTTATGTAGCTCACAAAACATCTTTCTTTTTGTGTATTGCAGGTAGCATAGTGTACCTGGGGATGATGGTGGGGGCATTCTTCTGGGGAGGCTTGGCAGACAAGGTGGGAAGGAGACAGTCACTCCTGATATGCATGTCTGTCAATGGATTCTTTGCCTTCCTTTCATCATTTGTCCAGGGCTATGGCTTCTTCCTCTTCTGTCGCTTGTTTTCTGGATTTGGGTAAGCTTCTCTGGTTTTGTTCCTTTCCACAATATTTTGTATTAATAAAACTTTACTGTTTGTAAAAGCATATTATTTAATGTAGAAATATAGTCTGTGTCAGGAGTGAGAGAATTAAACAAGGTAGTTACTATACCCCTAAACAGCATAATAACAATAATAACCTGAAGAAGAAGAAGAAGAATAATTTTAGGGGAAAGACACAGACTGCAAATTGTGAAATTGAGTTTGCAACAGACTTGCTTTGTGAACTTGATTTATTCGCTTAACTCTTTTATGCCTCAGCTTCTCTATGTATTGTTTATTCAGTCAGCAAAATAATACCCTCCTCACATGTGTACTGTAAGATTTCAGTAATATTTGTAAAGTTTCTTATGTCTTTGTGTACATAATATTGTTTATAATACCACTGAAGTCAAGAATATCAAATTTAAAACAGGGCCCTGGAGTGTACCAAATGTTATTGTTCTCTCCAGATGAATGGGTTTTGTGACTCTGGTTTTGCTTTTCTTTTCATTTAAATAACTTCCCAGTTGTTGGAAATGTTTAGGATATTGGTAATGGTCAATTAAGTTTATAATTTTAAACTTACATGAACAGAGTTTGAGATACAGAAGTAAATTACTATGAGAAAGCGTCTATCTTTACTGCACTGTTGGATAATCAAGAGTGCTGTTCTCCAGAGCAGTTAGTTTAGCACTTCTGGTAATTCCTTGGCTCAGATCAAAACTCCCAGTTACAATTTCATTTCATGCCACTATGAATTTTTAGGATGCTGAGCAGACAGGAGCAGGTGAGAGCCATGCACATAAAGTCCACTGCTTCTATGGTTTGTTGGCTGTAGTTTATGTGACCAGAGTGCATTAACACTGTTGTGTGATGTTTGCAGTTTTAGAAACCCCTTGAACTGGTCTGAAGTAGGGTTGGACTAGACACTCAAAATACCAGAAAGAAGTTACTACAGCACTAAGTATTATTAAACTGTTTTAGGAATGAGGGTAGAAGGGCAAAGAGAGAAAGGAAGGAAATATGAGGAGTCTTCTTTCTAGAAGAGTCCCCTTAGTCACCAAATAGTCAAATATGACTTTAAGAGAGATCAAGAGGAAATGGCAACTCTTTCAATTCTTAAAAAATTTAGAAAGGCAAACAAAAAAAATCACATCCAGCTTCTTTACATGTTTTTCATATTATAGGTCACTCTCAATTTCAGGTATCAGTTTTCTCTTTCCATAGAGAAATCTTGCTCATGTTGCATGGCATTTTCAATCTTTCATGATCCTCTCAAAGACCAGAAGCTGCTTGTGTATCTGCTTATTGGGCTTATATACTGCCCAATTCATGAGTGCAGTACTGGACCCTTCTGCCACAAAGGCTTGTCTATTGTGAGGCAGGTTTGTGACACTGTCAGTTTCCCAGATTCTCCCTCTTGGGACGTATGACAAAATATGTATTTGTCATGCCTAATGCTAAACTTGCCTGCAGGGTCTCCTCATCACCTATAGCTACAGCTTTTCCAGTAACATGCAGTGCCTGTAGCTTTACTTGTGATAAATGTACGTCCTGGATTAGGAAGCATGTTCTATTGTGTACCCAGCTTATGATGTGGAAGAACAGGCCCTTCAGATCTTTATCTTACACTTGTTTTGCTCTCCACTTGTCTGAAGCTCTCCTACCTCATCTTTGAGAACTGCATCAATCAGTAATAGATAATTTGGCAACTACATTTTAAATGCTTCCCCCCTCAAAAAAGAAAAATCCACAAAACCCCAACCAAACATAAAACAAAACAACCTAACAATGACAAGAAGAAACCAAGACACAATGAGCTACAAAGTGATTCCTTGTCCTGGTTTCAGCTGGCATAGAGTTAATTTTTTCTTAGTGCTTAGTTGCCAGCTGGTGTTAAACCACAGCAGTCGTCATAGCAATTACTGCAGAGAAAGATGCTTGGCTGGCTCACATTTGCTGTTTTCTTCAAAGACCAGACTTCTGCCCAGAATAACCCCTTTCAGCTGGTTATCCGAGTAGCATTATAAAAGCCATGAGCTTTCTAGAACTGGATCTGGGCTTCATACCCTCAAGATGAGAGAAAGCTCTTCCTTTTTCTGCTCTCACTGTTTGCCTGAGATGACGTAGTTTACCACCAGACTTTGCATGTTTGGTGCCCTTCTTTTTCATCTGCTCACTGGCCCTCAGAGCAGGCTTACTTTTCACTTAACAGCCATATTTAAGATGGTATTTGTGTTGTATCTGCCTTTCCTCTGTTTTTCAACCCTGCCTTGAGTGTGATCATGTGTTGAGAGCAGCTGTATCAGCAAACAAGACACATCATATGCCAAGCACCAAGAAAGGAGAGGCTAGAATGTTCCAGCTGCAGAGGCAGCAAAGCAAATCTTTTCACTTTTAAACACATATATGCCACTGTTAGAACATGCATCTTACACGTATCTGTTTCCAGATACTTTGCATCAGCTGCTATGAAAGAGGCCAGAATTACTCACTTAGAAACTCTCAGAAGTTTGTTCCAGCTTTGAATGCCTATCTTCTAGCAGTATGACAGGAAATTTGCTCAAAGGGATCCTGAGCATTTATTGCATTCTTTACTACATCCCATAGCTCACTGGGGTGAGACTGACTGGCCTGTAGTTCCCTGTGTCTCCCTTTTTTTCCTTTTTAAAACTGGAGGTTATGTTTCCTCTTTTCCCAGTGGGAACTTCACTGGACTGGCATGACTTCTCAAATATGATGGATAGCGGCTTAGTCACTTTATCCAGCAGTTTCTTCAGGACACACGGATGCAACTCATCAGGTCCCATGGACTCATACACCTTCAGGTTCCTTATATGGTCTTGAGTCTGATCTTCTCCAACTGAGGACAGTTCTTCATTCTCCCAGTCCCTGCCTTTGCCTTCTGGGTGCTGTGACTGAAACACTCACTGGTGGAGATCAAGGCAAAAGTAAACTTTGAGTAGCTTAGCCTTCCCCATATCCTGGGTAACCAGTCTCCTGTTACATTCTGGAGAGGGCCCACATTTTCCCCAGTCTTCCCTTTATCACTGATGTACCTCTGTACCTGTCTTACCAAGAGAGGTGGCTTTATTCCAGTAATTTTGTTGAATCAGGGAGCCCAAATGTGAAATAGGAGTGATTGTAAGTAAAGAATTTAATTATGTGTTTTAAATGCAGAATAGTATTGTTACTCACATTGAAGAAGAGCTTTTTGAAGAGCCAAAGAATTATCTGGACAATTTCATATCATTCAAAGTCAATAAAATATTAAGAAGTGTTCAGAAGAGATAATATCATTTAGATGTATAGAGTTTAAACTGGTCTGTTATCTGCAAGATAATATAAAAATAGACTAAGAAGCATAAAAAATAAAAACATTATCTGATACAAGTTTTTATTTTTAAAAATACTATGGAACATATTCTCAGATTTTATTTGCAGTCAAAATGTGTTTATACAAGTAAACTGCTCAGGGAAAAAGCTCCCTTCAAATACATATGTTGCATCTGAAAAACCTATAACTAGTAAAAATTTTGCATGGAAAAAAGTGCTTAGAATTCAAAACAGTCTCAATAATACTAAGATACTGCTGGATAAAGGATATTGAGGGATATGAAAGTCTGAAAGGTAAACTTAAGCTAGTGAGAAGAATAAAGGAATGTTGAACAGACTGCAAAATCATTTCCTTTTACAGAAAATTATATCATAACTGTGATTCTTTGATTGAGTCATCCAAAATCAAAATTCAAAAGGCACTCGAACCCGAAAGGCTGGTAAAGGTCTAGGAGGGCTTTAGACATGGTTTCCTATGAAGGAAAAAGACCTAGACAATAAACTGTGTGCTGTATTCATCATCAACCATGTGGGAAATGTGCAAAGATTTATCATGAAAAAGCACCTTGTTAGATCTGTCTTTGAAATTGTCAAAGGTTTCTCTAATGCTAGAACATGATTCATAACGTCACTGTTAACTTGAATGGAACTGGAGTTGCTGCCTATTTTACATTGCGACTGTGAGATATTACTCAGAGATGTAGTTAACTTATGTAACTGAAAGCTATTAAGGAGCCTTTTTCCTGCCCACTGCCCCGCTTTGTGAATAGTTGTCTCTCTTGAGATGTACTAATACACAATGAAAACAGCTTGAGCCGAGGAACAGTTCAGGCAAAAAATTCACAGAGCTAGCTTAGGTTCAAGTCAGCATGCAGGCAAGGGAGGGCTGCGCATCTCGAAACAATTCTCTAAATGTCCCAGGCTAACACCTGCCTGTTCCTCCATGTGCTTGGACTTAAACTCAGTCATTATTTGCAACTAAACTTCTGAAAAAAAGTCTTTTTCCAGTGCTTCATACCCATCTAATTAATAGAGCAGTTGGAGCAAGTCCAAAGGAGGGCCACGAGGATGATCAGGGGACTGGAGCCCCTCCCGTATGAAGATAGGCTGAGAAAGTTGGGGCTGTTCAGCCTGGAGAAGAGAAGGCTGCGTGGAGACCTCATAGCAGCCTTCCACTATCTGAAAGATGCCTACAAGGACACTGGAGAAGGACTCTTCATGAGGGACTGTAGTGAGAGGACAAGGGGTAATGGATTCAAACTTAAACAGGGAAGTTCAGATTAGATATGAGGAAGAAGTTCTTTGCTGAGTGGGTGGTGAGGCAGTGGAACGGGTTGCCCAGGGAAGTTGTGAATGCTCCATCCCTGGTGGTGTTCAAGGCCAGGTTGGACAGAGCCTTGGGTGGCATGATTTCGTGGGAGGTGTCCCTGCCCATGGCAGGGGGTTGGAACTAGATGATCTTAAAGTCCTTTCCAACACTAACTATTCTATGATTCTATTTCTGATGTTTCTTTTCTAGACTATACTTCACTGAATTGGAGATTCACCTTCAGACAGCTTTCCTAACCCTCCTCCAGAAATACCTCTAAAGCTGCTTGCAGTACACCTTCCATATTACTAGGACCTACTAAAGAGTGCTGGTGTCAATATAGTAACACTAAACTCATCATTTAGATCTTTCATTGAATTCTTCACATTCTTATGTGAATCAAGAGTTAGCAAAGATCCAAAATCACAGTTGTAGTTTTTTTGTAACTAGCAGTTTTGAGGTGATTGCCTGTGCAAATCCACCCATGATGACTTTTAATACCACTTTCTTATATCATGTGTAGTGGCAAGAAACTCTTACTGTTTTATATCCTCTTCTTTTAATGGCCAAGACAAGAAGGACATGCAAGCAGCCCAAATGCATAACTGTAAAATGTTCCAGCAGAGGTATGGACCATGTTGACACAGCAGAAGATGGTTGACCTGGAACAAGCAGGTGCCGTCAAGAACTTCAGATCTAGACCAACAGGCTGCTTTTATAACCGTGTGTGATCAGTATTTACTATTATATTGTATTTATCTTTTACCTCTTCATACCCTCTTGCTTCATTTCTTTCTCATGAAACACCTCATGTCCTCTTGCCCTCACAAGGTTGTAATACTGCTGTCTCTAATTCCTATCCAGCTCTAAGCTATCTCCCACCCATGGCTATCAGTGTTTTTACACTGTGAACTAATGAATAGCTCTGCAGGTGACTGGCTTCAAAGCTAGATAGTGTATGCCAAAGGGTAGATACACTTTTTGGTCAAGCCAAGGAAGCAGTTGACAAGGTCTGAGCTTTCCAGTTTTGATCCAGCTGTAACAGCTTCAGCTGTAGGAAAATGTTGACTAATAAAAACTTGGGGTAGCTGGGAAAGAAGTGGTCTTTGCTTAGAGTATTAGAAGAGGACAGTAGCCTTATGAGAAGCAAAGATTATACAAAAGGGAGAGAAAGACTAGACAAGGGAAACATATAAATGAGGTAGAGAGCCTACATGACAGAAAACAATCAAAAGAAAAAGTACAGAATCATAGAGTCATTTAGGTTGGAAAAGAGCTTTAATATGATTGAGCCCAACCATTAGTCTAACACTGCCAAGTCCACCATGAAACCATGTCCCTAAGAACTGCATCTACAGATCTTTTAAATATCTCCAGGGACAATGACTCAGCCACTTTCCTGGTCAGTCTGTTCCAATGCTTGACAGCCCTTTAGGAGAAGAAATTTTTCCTGATATTCAACTCAACCCTCACCTGGTCCCTAATATCCAATCCAAACAACCCCAGTTCCCTCAGCTGGTCCACTTCTCATCAGACTTGTTCTCCAGCCCTTTCACCAGCTTTGTTGCCTTCTTCGGACACACTTTGCCACCTCAATGTCTCTCTTGTAGTGAGGGGTCCAGAAATGAGCACCGGATTTGAGGTGCAGCCTCACTAGTGCCCAGTACAGGGGGATGATCACTGCCCTGGCCCTGCTGGCCACACTATTGCTGAAAGAGGCCAGGATGTCCTTGGCCTTCTTGGCTACCTGGGCACCAGCTGGCTCATGTTCAGCTATGTCAATCAGCACCCACAGGTCCTTTTCCATGAGCAACTTTCCAGCCACTCTTCCCCAAGCCTGGAGTATTGTATGGGGTTGTTGTGGCTCAAGTGCAGGACCTGGCGCTTTGCCTTGTTGAGCCTCATACCACTGACCACAGCCCATCAATGCAGCCTGTCCATATCCCTCTGCAGAGACTTCCTATCCTCAAGCAGATCAACACTCCCAACCAACTTGGTGGTTTCTTGCAAACTTACTGAGGATGCGCTCAATCCTCTCATCCAGATCATTGATAATGATATTAAACAAGAACTGGTTTCAATACTGAGCCCTGTGGAACAACATCTGTGACCAGCTGCCAACTGGATTCAATTCCATTCACCAGCAGTCTTTGGGCCTGGCCATGCAACCAGTTTTTTACCCAGTGGAAAGTATGCCTGTCCAAGCCGTGAGCAGTCAATTTCTCCAGGAGAATGCTGTGGGAAACAGTGTCAGAGGCTTTACTGAAGTCTAGATAGACAACATCCACAGCCTTTCCTCATCCACTAAGTGGGTCATGTTGTTGTAGGAGATCAGGTTAGTTAAGCAGGACCCGCCTTTCGTAAACCATGCTGACAGGGCCCTACTACCTAGCTGTCCTGTACATACCACATGATGGCACTCAAGATGATCTGCTCTCTAACTTTCCCCAGCACCAAGGTCAGACTGACAGGTCTGTAGTTCCCCAGATCCTCCTCCTGGCCCTCACTGGATGAGTGTCACATTTGCCAACTTCCAGTCAACTGGGACCTCCCCAGTTATCCAGGACTTCAAATAAATGATGCAAAGTGACCTGGTGAGCGCTTCTGCCAGCGTCCCCATTACCCTTGGGTGGATCCCTTCTTGCCCCATAGACTTGTGTGTGTTTAAGTGCTGTAGCAGGATGCTAACAAATTCTCTTTGGATTATATGGCTTCATTCTCCTCCCCATCCCTGCCTTCCAGAAATTCAGGGGGCTGGTCACCCAAAGGACAATTGTTCTTACTATCAAAGACTGAGGCAAAGAAGTCACTAAATACCTCAGCCTTTTCTTCATCCATTGTCACTGTTTCCCCCTGCATCCAATGTGGCATATTTGTAGTCCTCCTGAGAAGCGTGCCCCTTCTTCCAAAGGTTATAAACTTTCTCTTTTTTCCTGAGCCCAGATATCTGTTTAGCCAGGCTGGTCTTCTTCTCTGATGGCTAGTCTTTCAATAGATGGGGACAGCCTGCTCCTACAACTTTACAATTTTCTTCTTGAAAAATATCCAGCCTTCCTGGACTCCTTTGCCCTTCAGGATTGCCTCCCAATGGACTCTGTCAACCAGGCCCCTGAACAGGCTAAAGTCGGCCCTCCACAAGTCCAAGGTAGCAGTCCTGTTGAGTCCCCATCCTTACTTCTCCGAGAATTAAAATTTCTTATAATTTTATGGTTGCTGTGGCGTAGATGGCCTCCAACCATGACATCATCCAGAAGTCCTTCACTGTTCACAAACATCAAGTCCAGGGGTGACCTTCCCTAGGTTCCCTCACCAGCTGTGTCAGGAAGTTCCACACATTCCAGGAACCTCCTGTACTGTTTTCTTTTTACTGTATTGCATTTCCAGCAGACATCTGGTAAGTTGAAGTTCCCCATGAGAACAAGGGCTAGTGATTGTGAGACTTCTGCTGGCTGCCTATAGAGTATTCCTTCTGCCTCTTCATTGGTTGTGTGGTCTTTAACAAATATTCCGGTATGTTATCTGCCTTTCAAATGAAAACTTGAAAAGAGCAATGAAGAAGAAGATGAAAATCTGCAAAAGAGAATGTTCATAAACAATGATATTATGATTATTAATACTGGCGAATGTGAAAGCAATTTATCTGACATACCTAGCTGAGCAAATACTGCAGGAAAATTCTTTGCAATTATATGCTTGAACTTGACATCAAATTTTACTTGATATTTCAAAGTACTGTTAAGTAAATTTGAGGAACTATTTACTCATCAGGTCAGCTTCTATCAGAACAGACAGTATTGTAGAGTTTAGGAAACAATCACGTGAATCTTTACCAGAAAGACTGTCTTGCTATTAATAACAGACAAACCATGTGTGCACCTGAAAGACAACTTCTATACTATTCAGAGTCCAAATAGGCACTTGCATTTAAATAAGGGTAGAATAATAGCAAAGCTTAGTCTCTAGCATGCTGTAGTTCTGAAAGGCTTTATCCAGCAGTTCTCAAGGAGAGCTGGTCAATCTGGCTGCTTACTCTCAGATACTTTGCCAGCCTAATAACAGTTCTGAAAGTAAAACAACAGAGATGTTTTTAATGGGACTTGTGGTAGTGGTGGTAAGAGAACTATTAATCAGAATAGAAATGAGTAAGTGCAATTGGGCAGAAGGGCAAAGGGTGGTGTGCACTTTCCAAAGCTCAGGAGTGTAACGCTGAATCTGCTTTAAGCTCTATCACTTTTAAACAAATTGCAAATAACAAGGGACAACTTGCAAATACCATTTAACACAGACTCTATTTTTAGTCTGGATGTTGTCCAAGTTTGAAAGGGAGGAAGACAAGGTATTTCAGAAGAACACCATCCTGCCTGTGCCAATTAGTATTCTGTAAAGGTTTTTTTCCTAATCATCTCTAGTCCTTATATGCTTTTGCATTTCAAGCCCCTTTGGCAATTGAATCTGCAAATATACAAAGGCTGAAGCCAGAGGGTCCTGAATTCCTCACAGAAGTGCTTTCATCCCAGCTGCCACACTGTGCAGTTGCCAAAATCTGTTGTGACATATCACAGCTCTGAAGGTAGATTAGCAGACATTTATCATCTTTGTTTGTGACAAAGTGAGCAAAAATGTATCTTAGCTTATTGTTTTCTTTCACAGAATCTTTCTCTCTGAGAGTGCATCACTTAAATCTGCCCATATTTCACAGAACAATAATGAACAGAGAGTGTGCAGAAATTACATTCTAAAGTAACAGCTTTCAGTTTGCATGATTTTCTGGGGCCAGAAATTGAACCTTCTTTTGCTGAAAAGTAGGATTAGACCAGTTGTTTTTTTCTGTGTTGTCATTTTCCCCTGAATAGCTGTTGCTTTTTTTGAATCTAAAAAGACCCAATAAACAAACCCAAACCAAAACAAATCAACAAACAAGCAAACAAACCTCACAAAAAAAAAAAAAAAAGCCCAAACCAAAACTGCATCGAAATGTTGGATAGGGAGCCACCCTTCTTTGTGAATAAATAGAAGAAACAGTACAACTCTTTTTTTAAAGTAAGAACTGAGAAAATATGACCTACCACCCAAAGCGCATGTCATATGCACACTGAGTGGAAGCTAGACTATGTAGAAAATGGCTTTCACTAGAAACTAAATACAGCTGCAGGGCATTGGTACCAGATAGTGGAGAAATCTGCCTGCATGAATCTGTATATGAGCAAAAGCAGGAAAGAGATAGCTAAAACCTAAAAATGTAGCTAGAAAGATACTAAGAACATAATCCTGGAAATAACAGTAAGTTGTAAGAGTAAAATAATAATTTTGGGGCAGAATGTGTATATTCTTTATAACCAGAATGGCGCCACATAATATGTTCAATCATTATTTTTTCTTCAAACAAGAAGAAATCTAGAAGGCTCCAAAACTGGCTTACCTTTTGCATGAAAAAGGGCAACAATATGCTGATTAATTCAAATTTCCTTCCAATTTAATTATGTTTTTGAGGAAATAAAAAAAAAAAAAAAATATGCATCCTTGTCTTGCTCTGTCTACTCTTGATGGGGTTTATTGCAGAAGATAAAAAATAGCTGAAAAAGATTATGTCTGTCATTTGTCATTTTTCTGACTGACATTTATGCCGTTTTCTCCACATATGTAAGAATATGTGCAGCAGAAAAAGGGTCCTGCTGTTTATTAAGAATTCTTCTTGGATATATTCATACATATTTATTAAAAAAAGACAAGGCTGAAGGAATGCATCTTGTTGTTTTAGGTGCAGAGACTGATCCTTATAGAGTAAGAGAGTTTCTTTTATGGTCTAGAGCCACTCAAGGAAGTTTTGCCTCCTGCCAGTTTAGGCTGTGCCTTATTACGGAATCTATTATTCTGGAGACAGTTATCACGTATGATCATCAACCCAGAGGTTTAGATCAGTGGATTTTTAATCTCTTAAAAAAATGTTCAGACTCTCCCCGATTCTTCATTGGAGGTATAAAACCCGTGTATAGTTAATATGTGCACATTCACAGGATATTCGCATCCCTTAGATACTTTTTGTCACCCTTTAGGAAGTAATGCATGGACTCACCTCTGTGATCTCTGGATAACAAGTTTATGTCCACTGCTTTGATTATGATGACTGAAGAAATAATGTACATGAATGACAGATGAGATGTAAAAACTTCAGGTTTTTTGAATCATTTGTATTTAAGAAAGTTAAAATCCTTCCCATGTTTTGGAATAAACATTCTTCTCAAGTCAGCAAGGTTTTCACAGGCCTTTCATCTGCACGTGCAAGATTCCATAAAATTTAAAACCCTGGAAGAGCAAACAGCCCTCTGTATCAAACCAATTAATTGCCAGAAACCGATTTAATACTGTACCCTGCGGGAAAAGAGTGTTTGCATTTCCCTTAAAACAAAAGGTGAGGCCTTTTTACTTTACTTTTTACTTTTTACTCTTTTAGGCAACTCTGCATTTAATTTTATTTGGAATTCCCTCCTGTGCATGCCACCATCCATTTCACACAATGTTGGTGGGATACCACAGAGGTAGTCTATTTTCAAAGTTGTAATACAAAAATGTTGAGGATCAAACTCTGTTCCTTCCGTGTAAATATGTAGGAGTTCAACTGGAGCCACTGAATTATTGAGGGCTTATATGAGTGTAAGTGAAGGTGCGATCTAGCCTAGATTTTTTTTGATCCTTCCGTGTAAATATGTAAGAGTTCAACTGGAGCCCTTGAATTATTAAGGGCTTATATGAGTGTAAGTGAAGGTGGGATCTAGCCTAGATTTTTTTTGACTACCAAGTGCATTCTTCCTTCCAGCTACTGGGTGATATGATGGTTTGGGGTTTTTTTTGTGAATTAGTTAATAATTTGCAATAGTTGCTGAAGTGTGTGAAAGATCCTCAATGAAGTCAGAGTTGCTCTGATCTTCTCTTGCCCAAGTCTTCACGAGGTAGTTTATGCTTCTGCTAGCAATGCTCAGTATACCAGATACCACACTAGTTCTGTAACACTAAATGGTAGCTAGCACACATTAAAATCCTACAAGAGTCAGACAGAAATTTCTTTGCTCTTTAAAAATGTTCTCTAGGTCTACACAGTTTTTAAGCAGCTTCCTCATTGTTTTTGGGTGTGATAACAGCTGTAGCTCTTCCTGCTCTCCCTTTTTGTTGTCACTTGCCCTGTACTTGTGAGCAAGTTTTAATTAGTGGAGAAATGGCTACTGCTACCCTAAGATTGTCCAGCATAGAAGCAAAAGAGCAGTCTTCTGCAGCAAGGTGCTTCCTCTCAATCTCCATCCTTTTCCTTCCAATTTAGCTGTTGATTAATTTCTCTAAGATTCTCATATAGTTTTTTAGTCATTGTAATAGCTTTGTGATATTGGAAGAGATTTTTAGGTACCAGAATCCTAAAAGCTTCTGGCAGTATTACTCTGCACTTACATAAGGACAGAAAAAAGAATTTAGCAGTTTTTACCAGAGAAGTAAGTTTTCCATTCACACATTTAAGGTGTGAAGAAGCACACAGCGCTCTTTACTACACAGTTGCTATGAAACAGAGACCTACAACTCTAAATCACTGATGTTGTCTGTATGATGAAAATACATCCTCTATTTATCCTTTAGACATCATTTTGACTGTTTAACCATGATGAAAGTAATATCCAGAATTTTAAGCTTCTCTTAGTCTGTTGGGGTGCTTACTGTAAATGTCATTTACATGAGATGAAACAGAAAAACTGTTATGTTTTTCAAAGCTAATGAATTGTTTTCTGTTCATTTGCATATCCTAAATAAGCATTTTACTTTACTGGCTCCAAAATTCCTCTTGCGTTTCTAGAAGGTCTATTTGTAAAAAAAGTTGCCCTATTAAATTGGTCACTAGCCAAAGAATTCTTCTGTAGCCTTAGAGGACATTTAGGACATTGTGTATGAGTCAGCCCACCTGGCTCAGTCTTGAACGCTAAAGCAGCATCAACTTCCCATCCTCCATGGTACAGCTGGTTCATGCTGATAGGTAGAAGATGCCTTTTTTGCTGCCTTTGGTCAGGATCTCTGTACCTGTTATGCCCTTAAGATAGGGTATGTTCTTTTCACTTGAAGCATCCACCCACTTCCTAAGCTGTCATCCCACAAATATTTATATGACCTACAGACATACTCCACCATGGAAAACTCTCCACAAGACTCACTTCGTCAAAATTCCAGCCTAGGATATTTTAAGGGAGATTTCAAGAGGATTATATGTAGAGTCTTGAATTTCATAAGCATAAGAACTGCATTTGCCTGAAGAGAACCTTTTATAGAGAATGTTTTCAAGCACTTTGCAGTAGGAAAACTTCTAAAGTTTTAAATGTGATTTACTGTTAGTTGTGTTATATATCACAGGTGGTTTCAGGCTGTATTTACTACCATAGTAACTGCATTGTATATAAAGAGAAGATTCTTTTCTTCATGAACAATCATATGAAAGGAAGAAAATTGTAAATTTAAAGAACAGATTGTATAATAGAACAGAAAAATTACCAGATATATATTTACTTACTATTTTCTATGCTTCTCTTAATGAGTGGAAGCAATCAAAGAAAAAAGCACTGATTTACCAAAAATTACTCTCTTTAGATAGGTTGTTATTACATGAATGATACTGTCCTACATGCCATAAGCAATCTATTAATTTCTGTCTTCTTGAAAGTGGGTACCTATAACTCCTCATCAGCACTTTCCAGCTGGAAGGAAGACCTTGTTTCTGGTTCTGATAGGGAATTTTCAACAGGAAAAACAAAACAAACAACCCCCCAAATCACAACCCCCCAGAACCACTCTAATCAGATCCCTGAGTACTGTATTTGGGCAATATTGTGCAATTCAAAGCTGTGCCTGAGCCCTGGAGGGTAAGAAATCATATTTGTAATCTCCTTATACTTTGGGAATTGGAAAGCACCAAATCCATAGCACCACTGATGCAGCATGGCTTCCCCATTACTTCAAAATAAGTTGGAGTTCCCTCCTTGGTCATGCACCTTCCACCGTTCCTTACTCTGGACTTTCAGGAGAACCACTGAGGGTAACTTCTCCCGTTACATGTGACAGGGCAGTTCGCTGGTGAAGGCTTTTAGTGTTTTCACCTATGAACAGAAATGAGATTCAGCCTTTGTTAAGTGTATATCTGTGGTGGTTTAACCCCAGCTGTCAACTAAGTACCACACAGCTGCTTGCTTACTCGCTACCCGTCCATGGGATGGGAAGGAGAATCAGAAAAATGTAAAACTCATAGGTTGAGATAAGAACAGCTTTATAATTGAAATAATTAATAATTAATTAAATTAAAATTAATTAAATTAAAATTAAAAATATAACAATAATAACAACAAAACTCAATAAACACAAATGATATACAGCTGTCAACTGATGTCCAGCCAGTCCCCAAGCAGTGACTGGGGGCTTCCAGCCAGCTCACCCCAGTTTATGTACTGAGCATTCTGTGGTATAGAATACCCCCTTGGCTAGTTTGGATCAGGTGTTCTGGCTGTACTCGCTCCCAGCTTCCCGTGCCCTCCTCACTGGCAGAGCATAAGAAATTGAAAAGTCCTTGATCAGGGTAAGCAT
Organism: Ara ararauna; assembly: GCA_028858755.1. Taxonomy (NCBI): domain Eukaryota; kingdom Metazoa; phylum Chordata; class Aves; order Psittaciformes; family Psittacidae; genus Ara; species Ara ararauna. Next base: position 83,070,552 of record CM054410.1, read on the forward strand.
TATTTAGCAACAACTAAAATACCAGTGTGTTATCAGCATTGCTCTCAGACTAAAGCCAAAACACAGCACTGCACCAGCTACTAAGAAAAAGTGATCTCCATTCCAGCCAAAACTGGGACAGTATCTAACAAGAGTTAATGGAGGTATAAACCTTCACAGCACTGGCAGAGAGTATAAGAACTAGCAGGGTCAACTATGGTAAACATTCATTGTAAAGGTGAGAGCTGAGAAGTGATACTTCATGAAGAGCTTTCTAGAAAGAAGTGACAAAACATCTGACCCCTAAAGAAGTATAACAGCTCAATCCAGTGTTTTATTGTTCTGCCTCAATGTAAAAATAAACTGTATTGCTATGGCACTGAATTTTCTTTGGAGTGAAAAACCATTTCTGCATGCATATTTTCCTTTTTAATATTTGTTTTAATCTGTTTCAAGATTCCTTCTTTTTGCTCCCGGTGTGGCAGCTCCCAGATGACATCATAAATATGTATTTATCTCTGAAACTCAGTTAAAAATTCAATCCATGCAAGATACTGCTTTCAAGTATGTAATCTAGTATGTGAGAATATCTCTTCAAGCTTCACAGATATTTTCTAGCAGGGAAAATAAAATCCGCAAGGACTCGTCCTCCTGTGGAACATTTGACAACTTGCATTGGTAACGAAGAGGTAAAGACAGTAGATAATCTGTAAGCCAGTACAGAAAATGCTGCATATTTTGAGTTGCTCTAATTTTTGTAAAACCAAGTTAAACTTCCTTTATTTTTGTCCAACCAACTTTCAGACGGTGTTTATTTTGACCATGTGAAAAAACAAATATTTCATGAATGCATAGGCTTTTCATAGAAAACATAAATCAAAAGCCATCATGGGCTTAGCAAATCATGTAGTACAAATGAATAGAACCTCTTTAAATATGCAGTATTAGTGACAGAGCTGGCATTTAGTTACTTCTTGATTACCTAAAGCATGGGATGTAAGATTTAGAGAAATTTCTGTTATTCTTTGGGAAAATTACTTACCTTTTCAGGTAAAGCTAATGTATTTTGACACTTGTTAGCAGACTGCCATGATTTCAAGATTTTTGTAATGGTGAAAGTCAGCCACTATGCGCAGCCTTCTGTTCTGGCAGCTGACACGTTGACAATTCCCTTCGACACTGAATGCAACTAATCGTACGTACAGTTTTAAAGGAAATACCTGGCAAAAACTGTCCAAACTGGTGAAAATTTCCTCAAGAGTTTCCCAATACATGATGCAGTTTGAGAAAAAAAATAATTCTTTACCAGGAAAGCTGCTTGCAGTTTGATTTTTCAATGACTGAAGCTATGGGTTTGTTCAAACCTCAATTAGCTGTTACTCTCTCAGCTTAATCCATAATCTGTATCTCCTTTTAGGATTGGTGGAGCTGTGCCAACAGTCTTCTCCTATTTTTCGGAAGTGCTTGCTCGGGAGAAACGAGGTGAACACCTGAGTTGGCTCTGTATGTTTTGGATGATTGGTGGTATCTACGCTTCTGCAATGGCTTGGGCAATAATTCCTCATTATGGTAAGAAAGAACATGTCCTAGTGATTTGTAGCTCTTTGACTGTGAAAGTAAAGATCCTGAAGTATAGTTTAAAAAGGGGACTTCATGTCTGTTCCCAAATTACTGACCCTGCTGTCAAGAAAAAGAAATTATTCCTTCTGGTAGGAATAATAAGGATAGGTTGTACCCTAAATAACAAGCAATATATTAAAATGGTGAAACATAGCCAAAACCCATGTCTAGTCAGATTCTTTAAATTACTGAGAACCTGGACACATAAAAATACAATTGGTGGTTGTGTTGAATCTGGAGAAAATAGGTGTGGAGACTTGCATCAGAGAAAATAATCGTTCAATTGCTGGATGTCAAACTTGTGCTCACATTGTTTGTATGATCCAGAGGTCAAATGTCAAATAGACATTCTTGAGAAAGAACAGTAAGGACAACTAATGTTTATAGTGCTAATTCTGAATATGAAGCTATGCTGAATGTTTCATTCTTAGTAGAAGAACTAGAAGTCTAGAAGTAGAGAAATTGAACAGAGTGTACTGTTCAATTATGTAGGGGTGCTGTAGGGGTGAATGAGGACAGGTAGTACAGAAAGCTTGCAGAAGGTTATACACGCATGCAACATAAGCCAATTTGTGAAAGAGTTCTTTACTGCCCTGACATGGTTGAACATTATGTGGAGGTACAGATTCAATTCTTAGTCTCTTGGGTATGCCTTTTCCATGTGTTAAGTGCTCACAGGTCTCCAAGGTTGCTGAGACAGCTCAGGGGCTCTTAAAAATTAGCCTCTGCAAGCACTTCTCTCTGGCAGTCCTCAAGACAAGTAAAGTAGAGCTGTGAGTTAGCTGGCATCCAAAGCAGCTTTCTTTAGCCAAGCAATGAGGTTTATAGCAGTTGGATTGTAAAAGAGATGACAACTTCATAACATTTGCCCAAAGTGATTGGAACATTCAGCAAGCAGTAATGTCCAGAAATGAATTATAATAATTCAGACTAATCAAATATCTAGACTGTTGCATTAAAATTAATTTTTCCACACAACCTGAATCTATGTCTTCAATCTTGCCTTTTGTCTTTGAATTTCTGGAAGTAAAGAGAGTAATTATTGCTGACAAAGTATAATGTGAATAATTTATTTTTTGTCCAATTAGTAAATTGCTCTGAATGCCAAGTACTTCTCACTTTCCAATGGATTTTTATTTTCCTTATCTTTGAGTGGAAGATGCAAACATTATGACAGTTATATGTTGTCTGATTTCACTGTAGATTTTATAAATAACTCCGTAACTTTTACTAATGTGCTTTTGAAAGACCACATGCCAATATATCAGTGAATAATAATACACTTCTTTATACCAAGGCAGTTGCAGTAGAGAGGAAAGTTTTCTTCTTTTTTTAGCAGTGGAAGAATATCACCAACAAAAAGATATTCTGTATGTCTTTGTGTGTGTGTGTGTGTCCTGCAAAAATGAGTATGAAATAATATTCAGGCAACTATAAAAATAAATTTTAAAAGACAGTATTCTTCAGTGTTGGCTATAGAATCATAGAATCAACTCGGCTGGAAAAGATCTTTAAGATCATCAAGTCCAACTGTTACCCCAGGACTGCCAAGTCTACCATTAAACCATATCACTAAGGGCCTCATCCACACAAGTTTTGAACGCTTCCAGGGATGGTGATTCCACCAATGCCCTGTGCAGCCTGTTCCAATGCTTGACCACCTTTTGGTGAAGAAACTTTTCCTGATAACCAGTCTAAACCTTCTTTGCTCAGCTTGAGGCTGTTTCCTCTTGTTCTGTTCGTTACCTGGAGGAAGAGACCAGCCGTGTCCTCACTCCATCCTCCTTTCAGGTTGTTGTGCGGAGTGATGAGGTCCTTCCTGAGCCTTCATTTCTTCAGACTAAGCAAGCCCAGTTCCCTCAGCTGTTCCTCATCAGACTTGTGCTCCAGACCCTTAGCCAGCTCCATTGCCCTTCTCTGCACCCACTCCAGCACCTCAATGTCCCTTCTGTAGTGAGGGGCCCAGAACTGAACACAGGACTCAAGAGGTAGCCTCATCAGTGCTGAGTACAGGGGAATTATAAATCACTCTCCTTACAGTATAGTAAAGAAAGTTGCAATAGCCAAAAGGAGGGCTAAAAAGCAAGCCATGAACAACAGAAAAAAATCCTTTCTCACAGGAACAGAAGTTAAACATAATTTTGACAAAATTAAATAAAATGTATTTATGGATTTTGATGAGGTCATAAAAGAGTCTTCACTTTGATCAAACTTTTTTATTACACTGTGAAATTTAAAACCTGTGTCTTAATTTGTAGTACAAATCTGGAATCACCCTAGCCCAGCAAACTTCCTTGTCATAATGCTGTGCCAAGTTTTCAGGCATTGCCAAGGGCTCCCAGGGCAAACCCTGCTCTGCTACTTGGGAGTGTGTTGTCATACATTGCTGTACCCTCGTGGAAACACACCAGGTTACGCAAGCACCAATGCAGACCCCTGAACCGTTTTTATCATGTGCATTCATGAGGAGGCTTGTGTCGTTGTATTTTCCCTTCTACAATTTCTACATGGTTTTCATGGAATCATTTCAAAAGAATTAAGCAAAAATACCATTTTTTCTCTAAATCACTTCTAGTCTTTCTCATCATTCACGTCTTCACTGACCAGGATGAAAACAGAATTATAAACAAAGCAGCCCAGCCACTTCTAAGCCTCACTTATATAGTGCACAGTGATTTCTGAGCTCTTTGCTTCTCATATGAAGAGTAAATAGAGTTGATTTTTCCCAGCTGAACTCAGAAGTTACTCAGCAGTAGTGAATCTGCAGCAAGTTGCATCTGTTAAAAAGTAATAAATTGCTATTGAGCACAGTAGAATTATTCTTAAATGAATAGAAAAATTGCATGCCAACAGAGTAGAATAATTTTGTAGGGTTTTTTTTTTTTTTCCTCCCTCTTTTACAAATGTCTTCCTCTCATTTGTACTGCTCTTATATAAGCCACTTTAAAAAGTCCTAGATTCACAGCCGGTATACATTATCTAGCCCAAGGCAGCCAGTGAAGCTATCTATACAAGTTTACCAGTTGAACATTTAGCTCTATCTTTCTGTGAGAAAAAAAAGATTGCATTATGTATATGTAACAGTTTATCTCTGTGTTCAAGCAGCACAAGAGTGTCTGAAGCCTGAGTAACACTCTGAAACACAAAATAAAGGGAAGCTAGCAGTTGCCTTGGCATCAGTGTGTTGTTAAAAGAAGAATTAGCATGATGGAGATGCAGTTCTGCACTGACCACATATGGAAAAACTAGTATCATCTCTAAGACCAGCATCTCTGTCTCAAGGCTCCTTGAACTCTATAGCTGTTGGCTTTTGTTAAAAATTAAAGGTGGATGTAAACTTGTTCAGGGACTCTGAAAGAAGAGTTCAGGTCATGGAGAAGCTATTAGAAGAAACAACTGCAGAGAAGTAGCTCTAAGTGCTGCCAATTAACAAAATACCAGATTAGGCTGCCACAAAGAAATTGTTTTATGCACTACTTATATCAGGCTGGATAATAAGGATAATTCTCATTTTATAAAATATTTTGCAAGTTCCACTTTAAATTTAGCATCGTGTTTTAAGGTAGGTTAGTTCAAAGACTGTCAAATGCATCAAGTATGCATTACAGTATTCTTTAATATATGTACTAGTTTGAGGATAGGGTCAAAAAGAATCATGCAAGTTGTTCAAGCTATTTTACGCCTTTCATTAGGAAAAAAAAAGGATGCTATATGATCATCATTTAAAAAAAGAAAAACCTTGCCTGCCATACACATGTATTACTTTAAAAATCAGTCTCAATTTTTATTGTACCAAATCTCCAAACTGAAAATCAGGGGAAGCTGAAGGTGGATTTCAGTATATTTAAACTGTCAGTTCTGATATTCCATGTAGTTTTATGTTTTGTGTGTATGATGTATACGAGCCTTTACTTGCTTCACAAACTACTGTAAAACCTTCTGAAATCTGAAACATTCACTGGAGTATTTTGCTTAGTGACTAACAAATATTGATCTCATTCATTTGTAAGTCTTATTCCTGAACAAGAAGGGGAATACATTGCCAAAAAATAAATTAGATTGCAAGGCAAAGAACAGGATGATGTAGGTGAGCAGGCTGCTAAAGCACAAGCTGTATTTGAAATCTGAAATTTTCGCTACATTCTAGCCCTCTACTTCTGGTATTTAGAAGGGGAAAAGAGGAGACAACCATGTCAAATAGCTTTAGTGAACAAATCTCTACAATATAATCAGAGGCAGAGAAATTGCTTCTCTATATATTCATCAAATTGTGATTAAATTAGGCTTGATTATTCACTAAAAAACTACAAAATTAATAATACAAAATCGAGGAAATAGGGTATATACTACTTTCTAACACACTCAATGCAAAAAAAGCAGGTTTAAATCTTTAAACATATTCTTCAGGCCTGTGTAATGATATTGCATAACGGGTCTTCATCTAAACTATTCATTTTTCATCAGTAAGGTCTTTTTCTACTTTGTTGAGGACTAGCTACTCGTGTTCATAACGGAGGTATTTAGCACCATTCAGAGAACACAAACCTGGGGGAGAAAGAAGTGGAATAAGAAATCTAAGGAAAAGGCATTCAATTTCAGAACTGGAGATTTCTTGGTTACTTGTAATGCATCTCTCTAGGTGTAAGTAGGAAAGTATTAAATTACTGGTATATTTTTCTGTGACTGAAAGAAGACAAGTTACAAATAGTATTTCTACTCCAGCTTTTTTTTTTCTGAATAATTACTTTTAAGATAGCAACTTTTTTACCGTAACACGCAACTTAAAAATGCAGACATAGAAATGTCCAAAGGATGGACTCGGACTCGACTTGCAAAATAGTGTATTTAAAAGATTGATGGTAAATTTTATTTTTAAAATGTTTAATTATGGCTGGTACTTGGAATCTGGTATTCTTTTCCTGGTTTATAAAACATATTTGCTCCTACTTTTCTCTGATGATTTGCATCTATTAGTTTTCTTCTGCCAATATCCTTAAATCGCAGGAACTGAAGTTTAGTTTAGATGAGAAAAAAATTGAGATTTGAATACAGATGTAATGTGGTATTAACATAAACCATCAATTACAGTTACAGAATCTCTGTCAGGGAACATCAAGTCACAGCCTGTCCTCAATAGATTAGACCATGCTAAATTCACCAAGCGTAGTGCTGGAGACCTATTGCTCATTCTTAAGTCTGCTTTCCATAAGTAGGTAGATCTTTTCATAGGCACAGAGTCCATAAATAGTTTCTATTTCTAACCAAGTGTAATTGCAATTAGAATGGAACAATCTGTTTTTCTTTAGAGTAAGCAGCTTGCAAAGTGATAAAGATTTCTCTTTGTAGCAGAAGATTGGCAAGGTGAAACAGATCAGTTTGTCTGAAGAAATTAATTTGACTAGCATTCAGAAAGATCTTTTTATCACCTTTTTGGGTGGTGGCTTGAGAATTGTTTTGGTAGTATTTTCTATTGTCATATTTGCTTTATTCTTGTGTCCAGTTGGAGATAAAAAAGTTAAAAAAGGTGAACATCTTCAAACCTGCAATACAATTCCCATCATGAACTACACTGTAGTAAAACAGGCAAGGAATTAAGCAGAGAGATGAGGAGATGGAGAGCTACTGGCTCATTTTGCAACTCAGAGCATGTACGGCATCATGCAGTGTTAAGGGGGGGATTTAATCTGCCAGCCTGTGGCAGACTGAACTGAGAACATGATGGACTAAAACTGTCCAGTAGCAATGAAGTCAGAAAAACTTTTAACTCCCTTATTCTATGAGTTTTGGGGGGGCTAAAGGGTTTCTCAGTGGCACATGGCAGCAGAAGTATCAGGATAAAAAAGTCCTACACCAATGCTGTACTATAAGTGCGGTTATAGGGCATGGTAAGTGCTTAGAAACATAGAATCATAGAAAAGTTAGGGCTGAAAAGGACCTTAAGATCATCTAGTTCCAACCCCCTTGCCAAGGCAGGGGCACTTCCCTCTAGACTCTGTCACTCAAGACTCTGTTCAACCTGGCTTAGCAATAGAAGCAGAAGGATCTTAGGAGCTATCTATCTTTGAGTACTTCTGATCAACAGAGCTGGATCTTAGGGGTAGGTGCCGCAAGTTTGGATGTACAGATGTTTCAGTCTAGCCTGCTGTTCTCCTCCCATTACAAGGAGACAAGATGTTTTCTTGCATCAGCAAAACATCAAGGAGACAAAAGGTTGCACTTTTCCATGGTGATGATTATTCCAAGATGAATGCTGTGAAATAATTGTTCCACAGCACATTAATGTTACTTGGTAAGGCTTTTTCTGTTTGGCAGCATTTATTTTTATAGAAATTTAAAGGTTAACAAAATGGCTTTGCTACAAAGATGAAGGACTTGAAGCTAGATTTTTTTGCTCGCAGCTTGTATAAGCTACAATTTCTTCAAACATAACCCATGAACTCGGGTATCTCAAGGTCTAAGGGTTGTACCTGGATAGAAATAGAAAATTCTTGACTACTTTGAAATGTTAAGGTCTTAACTTGATTATTACTTGTATGTGAAAAACCCAAGCAACAAAAAACAACAAAACCAAAGCACTAGTAATTACTTTGTTGAGAATGCACAGACCAATATCTGCAAAGCATCTTTAGACATAATTTGTGTGCTCAGATCTATGAGCTTCGAAGTGTCAAAGTTGATGGTGATGTTGTAATTAAGTGTCTGTTATTTTCTTCGCATGCTGCCACATTTCAAGTATTTCTTGTAGCGCTTCTAGATTCTGAAATGTTTGTTAAAGGTGGGTCTGAGCATCAGAGGAACAGCTTGATTTCACTCACAGCTATTTATTCAGCTGCTGCCAGCATTTCCTCAGCAGTGAGGTGCCCAGCAGCTCATAAACATGTTATAAATCGTGGTTTCATCTTAGGGAAAAGATTACCAAGTTCCTTCTTCCACCCTTTTCTTTGCTGTAATCCTCAGAGAGGAATTTTACTATCTCTAACGCAGTGCACCCATCCAATCAAAAGACCAGGATGTGCTTACATGATTTATAACAAAAAGAGCCACACTTGACTGATTTCATATTGCTGCATCTCTGCAGGGCCTGTGCCCAAAACAACAAGAGAAAGAAATGTATTCAATAATCATATCTACAGAGGTGATTTACTGCAGTGCTTGTATGTCAACACCTGATTGATGTGAGTTGAAAATAGGAAAACCAGTTATGTATTGGCTGTTTTGTTTCCTTGTTCAAAGTTGAAACATACTGAAATAGGATGCTACCAATGATTCAGACATGCAAGAGGTGCATCAGTGATATCTTCTTTAATCCTGTGAAAGGCAAATAAGAGAAAAGCATGATTAGCTGCAAAGGGAAAGAAATAAACTGCTTACTGATAAGACAAACAGTAATGAGCTGAACTTTCTGTCAAGGGGAGGTAGTATAGATGATGAAAATGACTTTCTAATGGTGTGTTAGCATCTGAATAAAGCATCTGAATAAATGAAGCATCTCAATAAAACTGCTACAGAAGTAGTGAAAACTCAGTTACTGTAAGTCTAAGAAGATATTTTGAGAATATTGTAAGGGCTATTGTTGATTCTGATTCGGAGCAAGTGGATTCAGTGGGTGCCCCCTCAAGATCCCACCTACACCTGTTTTCAGGAAACTGTTAAACAGATACTGTTGCTCCCAGGAGTGCTGGGCTGGACCAGAAAAGAGCAAATGAAGAAAACAAAGACAGAAGGAGAATAGAACTTCAGAAATTAGAAGGAACAAAACAAAAGAAAAAGAAGTAGCACAGGACATTCCCAGAACAGCAGCTGATTCATCTCTAATCTAGACCCTCAATTTAAAACATATTCTTTTTCTTACTTTTTTTCCTAATAGTCTATCCTTTCATGGTGATTCAGAACAAATTCAAACTGTGGCAGCAGTTGCTTTGGAAAAATCTGAGCCGAAGGCTCTATTTTCTACTATACAATAGCTTCTGTTCTCTTAATTTTATTAGTTGCTCAGACCAAAGAGGTACCAAAGAAGATGGCCTGGGAAAGAGCTTCATGTGTCTTTTCTTACTTGTAAAAAGCTCCTGAATGGACTAATAAATCTGCAGAATTTAAAATATCTCTCTCTTTTTCTTTTTTTCTTTTTTAATCTTGGTGGAAATCCAGGTTTTGAAACCAAGATCAGCTCTTCAATTTTGCCTTCATACAGCTGCCTTTCTGATACATCTTCTGTCTTCAGAATTCATGAGTTTATGAATACCTAAACCAATGAAAGATACTGTTCGATATTTAATGGAAGTTGTTGAAGCTTCCTTAAGGCTAGAGCTGCATTTGCTGTGAGACTGTGTCAGTCTGAACAAATGGAATAAATCAGACATAAAGGCATCTACTACATAATGCAACATCTGCTAATCTGTTTTGCATTCCACTGGGGTGCAAAATGATCCCCAATGTGTTATGCTCTCCCCATACTTAGTGCACTTCCATTAATCTGGTATTCTGCAGGCTGAAGCTATTTTAAATCTGCATTAATTAAAGTGGGTATGAGGCAGGTTTAATGTTAAGCTGAGTTGTCAACCCCTACTGGTGGATTGCTCTTCATTTGAAATAATCCTGTGAAATAAGATTATACTGAATGTGTATACTTTAAAAAAATCTTCATCTTTGGGAACAACAAGAATGATGGAGCACAGCAGAATTTTAGAACAGATGCTTATGCAGATTCAGCTAGGAAAGCAAAACAAATCACTTTGTTTATCATTTTGCTATGTTCTGTGCCCTAATGCAGGGCTTGATATGGTCATTTGAATGTTTATATTTGCAATTGCTAGAAGCTTAAGTAGTTTTTAGCACATCTACTTAATGAGCACTAAAGATACTCATTAGCAAGCTTCAAATATAATCTTCTCCTGGGCTCTTCAGGTTGATTGTGAAGGAGAAATTTTGTTTATTGAGAGGCTCAGTAAAAAGCTAGCAAATTGTTTTGTGAGCAGAGAAGTTATGAGGCAATTTCCTGGGTTATTTTGTCTATGTCCCTGTTATCCAAGCTAAGATCCTTCTCTCCTTTTCATCCTCTACATCCCTTTCAGGACACCACAGCAGTGCTCAGTTTCTCCTTGCTTTTTTCAGATCCCTTTCTGCTACAGTGTGTCCATATTTGCCCTTTCCTGTTCCGACACGGTGCAATAAGAAACACACCCACCAGAGAGAGTGAGCTCGCCAGGAGTTCACAGCGCTCCTCGCTGTTTTGCAGCTCTGCTCCGGTTTAGCTGCTGTCGGTGTGGAGTCAGCAAGTTTTGGCTTGGGTCAGACGGGTGCCAAAGCTGATGGATGACACAACCAAGGCATGGTCCCAGCTACCAGGCAGGCCACAGCACGCCTGAGGGACCACTGACTTCTTCAGCCTTTTCCTTTGTGATTACCTTTGAGACTATTTCTTACTGCCAGATTTGATTGAAGCAGGTCAGTCACTTTAAGTAATGCTAGTGGAGGAACTGACAGACAGGTGAACAGTCTGTTTCCATAAACATCACTGTCTAATGCCATAAACAGTTTTCTGCAGACACTATAGTAATAGTCAATCATTCTTATCCCAGTAGAACAATGGCAGCTCCTCATCCTTAGTTTTAATGAAAACTCAGTTTCACACAATGAATTGTCCTTCAGTATAAATTAAAAAAATTACATCCAAGTTAATGAAGCTGCCTTGAAAGTCTGCTCAGTGACCATCAGAAATATCTGCAGTGTCAGGCTTCAGTCTTGCTTTTTCCTTCTGGAAACAAATAAGATGCTAATCTGACAAGATTTTAATTTCAAAAAGAGAAAAAAGGTTTTGGTTTTATGATTGGTCTGTAACAGCTGAAGAAGGTGTTTTGTATACATGGACAAAGGAAGAGGTCATTGGTATTATTGTATGATTATTCAGGTACCTAAATATATTAATTTTCTCTGGAACACAGGGCAGCAGTACAAGTTTGTCAGTCATACTTCCATATTGTTTGTCTGGCTTATAAAATTGTCTGCTCTGGAGGAGATAGCAACTGTCCTTTTAGCAACAGATTTTTTTCTCTTTAATAATACATTATATCTATGGGTTTGATATACAACTGTAATATAATTTGTCAATTTGCAGTGCAGTTGCCTTTAAAAAAAAAAAATAACATAATCCGTTACAGAACGGTGTTGGATTTCCTTTTCAGGAAACTTGTTTACACCTTTTCTCAATTTGAAATATTCATAGAATCATAGCATCATAGAATAGTTAGGATTGGAAAGGACCTTAAGATCATCTACTTCCAACCCCCCTGCCAGGGGCAGGGACACCTCCCTCTAAACCATGCCTCCCAAGGCTATGTCCAATCCAGCCTTGAACACCGCCAGCGATGGAGCATTCACAACTTCCCTGGGCAACCCATTCCAGTGCCTCACCACCCTTACAGTAAAGAATTTCTTCCTCATATCCAATCTAAACTTCCCCTGTTTAAGTTTGAACCTATTACCCCTTGTCCTGTCACTACAGTCCCTCATGAAGAGTCCCTCCCCAGCATTCCTATAGGCCTCCCCTCAGATATTGGAAGGCTGCTATGAGGTCACCACACAGCCTTCTCTTCTCCAGGCTGAACAGCCCCAACTTTCTCAGCCTATCTTCATACGGGAGGTGCTCCAGTCCCCTGATCATCCCGGTGGCCTCCTCTGGACTTGTTCCAACAGTTCCATGTCCTTTTTTATTGAGAACACCAGAACTGCACACAATACTCCAAGTGAGGTCTCAGGAGAGCAGAGTAGAGGGGCAGCATCACCTCCCTTGACCCGCTGGTCATGCTCCTTTTGATGCAGTCCAGGACACGGTTGGCTTTCTGAGCTGTGAGCACACACTGCTGGCTCATGTTCATTTTTTTCATCGACCAACATCCCAAAGTCCTTCTCTGCAGAGCTGCTCTGAATCTCTTCTCTACCCAACCTGTAGCTGTGCCTGGGATTGCTCTGACCCAGCGGTAGGACCTTGCACTTGTCATGGTTAAACTTCATAAGGTTAACATCAGCCCACCTCACAAGCGTGTCAAGGTCCCTCTGGATGTCATTCCTTTCCTCCAACGTATCAACCGAACCACACAGCTTGGTGTCATTGGCAAACTTGCTGAGGGCTCACTCAATCCCACTGTCCATGTCACTGACAAAGATGTTGAACAAGACCGGTCCCAACACTGATGCCTGAGGGACACCACTCGTTACTAGTCTCCAGCTGGACATTGAGCCATTGACCACACTTCAGTGGAATTAATTCCTTCAAGGTATGCTCAATAATCCATCCATATCTGAGTATGTGAATACATCATCTGACCAAATTATACTTGTTTATATGGGAGGGACCTGTATAAATATATGGGAAAAACCTGATCTACCTCCCCTGTAGTGTTTGTGTGCTCAGTATTCTCAATACAGCTTTATTTTTACACTTTCTAAAGACACCAGCAGAAAACAGTATACAATGATTGAAGAGAAACAGCAAGATTTTGTAGTCAGGGCTCTGGGCAGAGGTTTTGGTACCTGATCTCCTCAGCTTTGATGCTGGCCGAGGTGAGGAGATCATGCATTCTATCACTCTCTGTTCCTTTCTTGCTGTATTGTCTTCCATTTCTAGCGCAGGGGCTGTCTGTTTGGTGACACTTGAAGTCTGGGCCCCTCCTAGTTGTTTCCTGAAGGTAGCATTGCTATATAATAAAAAAGTGAGGAGTCACATCTAAAGAGATCAAGGTAACACATTTAGATTGCTTTATTTTCCCTCAGAAACCTTATGTATTTCAATCTGATACAAGCATCTGATTCTTTCATGATGTCTAGATATTCTAGCCTCTGAGGGAGTCATGAAGCTTTATAAAAGGAAAAAGACTCTGAGGAAGTCATAAAGCTTTATAAAAGGAAAAAATATAATATAATGCTCTGTTTATTAAACATACTGTATTTTCTTTGTTCCCTTTGATAATTATATTTCAAACACTGTGACTGCATGTCTGTAAGCAAAATTCACCCCCACCCCTCTTCCTTCAGTATCTATGATAGATTATAACTGAGGTTCATTAGTACTTTATTTGTGAGTACAAATAATATTCATATTGGAAGTGTTTTACTGAAGTTTGAGTTCAAGACTTTCTACCCATGGTTCACATTTTAGACAGAAAAGCTCCATGTATTCAACCAAACAGGTTTATTTAATTGACTGCTGCTAGTTTAGAAGATAATTCTTAGAATGCATTTCTGGTCTACTTATTAGGTCACATGAACTACCTTCTTCTCTCTTAGTAATGGCATATTGATCCTTTTAGTTTAAAATTAAAAAACAAAAAACAACCAAACATTAGAAGTAAATTAAATAGCAAAAAAAAAAAAAAAAAAGGAAATGAGACTTCAAACACAGCACTGAAATGTGCATTTAAAAAGCATTTTTCTTGCAACAACTTTCAAACAAATAAGACATAATAAGTTTAAATTCTGAAAGACTTTCTTGAATTGCATTATATTCTGTGGTTACAGTGCAGCAGCATGTGAAAGGTAAAATGCTTATCGCTGGTAAAAGACACAGCCTGTCTGTATTCTTCAGAAACTGTTCCAGTATTTTGATAATGGTTTTGTTTGTAAGTTAGGCTAGATAAGAAAGCCCAATTTTCTTTTCATAAACTGCAATATTTTATTTTGCCTGTTTATGATTGTCTTTTTTGATTAATTCTCTTCTTCAACTGTGGGCCCATCATTTAAATACTCTCAGTCCAGATGCACATAAATCATTGGAAGTCCTGAACCAGGATGGAAACACTTACATTTTCAATTAGCTTCCACATTTAACAGCTGCTGGTAGTAGTATCTACAATAACTTGTCACACAATATGTGAGCTCAGATCTATGGGTAGGCCATGGGAGGCACCACACAAAAATTTACAGACCTACCATCTTATATTTGTTTTGTATATTGGTAGGACAACAATATAATCAGATTTTGTTGCAGACAAGTGTTTTATTTCACACTTGATTTGTAATGACTACTGCATAATGCATTTGGCAATTTTACATTGTCTGTTTATAAAAGTGTATTTTGTCTGCTATCGATGAGTACAATTTTCTCTTATTGTACTCTCTTTATCACTGTCCAAACAGATGTTTTGAACTTGATACGCAAACCATTTTTCAACTCTTAATTAGGTGTAGTAAAATAGAGTAGTGGAAACCACAAAGTACATGTAGAAGACCAGAGGTAGAAAACTTAAAAAGAAATCAAAAGTAAGGTCAAGCAAACAAAATCTGTAGCATGTTTTAGTGACATGTGATTGCACAGTCTCAATGTCGACACTAACCATGATATTTTTAAGCTATGACAGCAGCATCTTTTAACATGTGCTCTCACCCATTTATTTTTTTTTACATTAGTTGCATCTGCTTGATCCATCATCTGTGGAAAGCATGACATGGCCTTTTCTTCTTAAACTGATAAGCCTGTAAGTATGATGTTGTCAGAGTAGTGGCCAGCGGCTTTTACTCTTTGTTTAGCAGATTGTGAAGTGCCTTCACTGAAACAGCTGCACAGAGCCAGACACAGGCAAGGACTTTGCAGAACTGCATGAGTACATAAATCTCTGGGGCCACTGACTCAAGCAGCCGAACAGTCACATCAATTATGTGCTACAGTCTTTGTAATGAGATTTTCAATAGTATCAGCTAAATATTAACCCATTGTGGCCTATCATGGGTTGTTTTTTTCAATATGTAAGTAATTAGAAAATCGTTTTTGCAGCTCCTCAGTGCCCATTCCGCTTTGGACTGTGATGTAAACTCAGCGTAATTATTGAATAGATCTTGTTCTTATTTGGAAAATGCATATTAATATTTATGCACACTTTTTATCTGATTTTTAAGCTGAGAAAATTCTTAAACCATTCTTCGATTCAGTTTATTTTCCAGATCCTGCCAGCTATTGGTGTGGTTTTCAATAGCAGGGATTTTGTTAAATGTTTCCAGGCTATATGTGTGTAAAAATAATTAAGGCAAATAAATCTTTCATCCACAAGCCTTAGCTGGTCATGGAGGAGTCTACACATCCACTTAAAAAATGTTTAGTTGTTCTAAATTCAGGAAGGCCGCAAGCCACTGAGCTATTGCATCCCAGCACTACTTTTGATTTTTTTTTCTGACTCCATTGTATTACAAGTGCATTAGGAATACTGCAAATGTATGCATGAAAGAATTTTACATCCAAGCACTTACAGCAAATGTTGGTTTCCACAGAGCTGAGGAAGGTGCCATATGTGTCCTAATATCTTTACTTACAAGTAGATGTAGATCTATATCAGATCTTTAACTGAAAGGATAAAATTTTCCAAATCCAATTTAGATGCAGAAATATGACAAAAGCAGACATTTATAGGGAAATAAAACATTTGAACTTTTGATTACAAATCACAGTTCTTTTCAAGGTTTGCAGATGAACCATGGAGAAAATTTTACCTGTATCCATCTACATTAATTTCTATTGGTCTTGGACAGTTTTCTCTCAGTAAGTTTCTCATAACTGCATACCAGGGAAGTGCAGAACATTCTCTTCTTCTGTTTGTGAATATGCATATTTACTTACTTAATAATTTTAATTGCAGCATATTGTTTCTAATTTTAAGAGACGTAAGTTTTAAGAGAGTTCTTGCATTGATTTGTATTTTATAAAGTATGAGGTAGAGAGGAAGAAAGCTATTTTGAGGATGCACAAGTAGAATGTTTTAGAAAGACTGATTCATTATTTAAGCAGAAATGTACAGTTTTGCACTGGAAAATTTTCGAAATCTATGCTCATTATCCAGGGACTGTAATGAATGAGGATATACCCACTTCCCAAGGAGTACAACATTTGCCTTCAGAATGAAGATGTGTGGAAGTAATTCAGACTTGATTCCTAGGATAGGAAGAGGTAACTGAAGTCTGGCAAAACATCTCAGGACATAGACAAAAGTCTTAATGGTAATGAAAGTCAATGTATTGCAATTCTCTGTTGAAGTGCTATGAAATTTGGTAGGTTTCCAGTCCGACAGGATGGTTGTGTTGCATTTGTATTCAGAATTGCTAAGGTACAAAATTGGATCCTACATGGTGGTTGCCAGGTGAAGGCATTTACATCATCATGACATCTTACCAAAATGCATTTCTATTATTTCTGTCTAGTTTGAGAATGGAAAATTCTAAGTAGCCAGAGTTAAACAGAAGCAGAAGACTGCTGGGTTGTCTCCACTTCTAAGCAGTGACATTCTTTATTACTTTCCTGTATGTGGAATGCTTTGCTCTTAGACTTTGTTTTTATGCAGTATCATATTAATGGGTGCAACAATGAGCTTAAATCAGGGGATCAATCTAGCAAAGGCTCACAAAACTCTATATGATGATCCTACATCAGTTGAGTACATTTCCAGGGCCATGTATTGGAGAACAAACACTAATTCTCTTAGGAATAAGGTGCAGATATATCAAGAAATCATGTAAAGGGTTTTGTACAAATTTGATGTTTATCCTTCACCTCTCCCCTTATGGAGTGATGGCTCTTCATTTCATGTTAATGTCTTTCTTTATGGGTTTGAAGGGTACAGTCTTCTCCCAAATGCTGTATATTTTGGCTCCGATTTTCCTCTTATTTTCATGCCCCTGCAGTGTTTCTGAGATCTTCCAGCACTGACTTAACCTGTGTAAGTATTAGTATTCCTGTTTTATTGATATGGATGTAGCATATAAATACACAGAAAAGCACAATATAACACTACAGATTGTCAATAACTCACCATGTAATTGAATATAATCATGTATCATAGAATAGTTTGGGTTAGAAGAGACCTTTAAAGGTCATCTAGTGCAACCCCCCTTCAATGAGCAGGGACATCTTGAACTAGATCAGGTTGCCCAGAACCACATCCACCTTGCCTTGAATGTCTCTAGGGATGGTGCAGCCACCACTTGTCTGGGCAACCTGTGCCAGTATTTTACCACCCTCGCTGTAAAGAATTTCTTCCTCAGATGCAGCCTGAATCTTGCCTCTTTTAGTTTAAAACCCCTTGTACTATTGCAAGAGGCCCTGCTAAAAAGTCTCTCCCTGTCTTATAGGTCCCTTTTAAGTACTGGAAGGCTGCTCTAAGTTCTCCCTGAGCCTTCTTATCTCCAGGCTAAGCAACCCCTTTCCTCATAGGATTGGTGCTCCATCCCTCTAATCATTTTTGTGGCCCTCCTCTGGACCCTCTCCAACAGGTCTATGTCTTTCCTGTATGGAGGATAATGTTATGGAGAGTGATGGCCTGGAGACTAACTGAAGTTATTAAACAATATGTATAGAGGGAGAAGAATCTTCATCTCCTGTAAGCTGTTTTGCTTAGAGCTACTCTTCAAACCAGAATGTTTTCTGCAAAGTGCACTTACCCAAGGCTTGTTTCATCTCTGCTTTATGTGAGTAAAAAGGTAATTCGTCCAACTGCAAGGTGTGCAGGAATCTTCATGTTACCAGACCTTTCTTAGTCATATAGTAAGTATAGAAGATGAAAACCAATTCTGAAAATGCCATAAGCTACCTCTTATGAAAACTCTTCTACTTTTTTGCCGCCATTTCAAGTATTCACCATTACAACTATTATGTCTTTGGAACAGTCCACTGAAGGGAAGATTATCACTGAAGGAGTGAAATTGCAGAAAATGTGCAAAGGTCTATTTAGTTTGCAAGTCCTTTCTCTCTGATTCTGTACAGCTTCTCTTCTGCCCTGTAAGACTTCATAAAAAGTGAACTGTTAATGAGTGATTTTGCCTTGCTCATGTCTGTTTTATCTAGTTGGCTCAGTATTCTTCTCAGAAAGAAAATTGATGTGCAAGAATGGCTTCCTTTCTTGAAGTCAAGATACAGGCATGCCATTCCCATCAGGCTCAGTACTATCAACAGCCTACTTTAAGTCTCTACATGCATTCATATTTATCTAGATAGGAAGGCAAGTGAGATCCTGATTTCCTAATCATAAATACACTACTAATTAAACATCCTTTGCCAGCTCTAGCATCTGCCAAGATTTGACGGATGACATGACCAGGCTGTTTGGTATCTGCAGTTCTCTTATTAGTGCTTTAATTCTTCTAGAAAATTACGCATGTTCATCTCTTCTGCCTTTTTAAAGATTAACTTCTTGCCTGTGATGGCTACTATGAGTCACAACATCCAGCTACAGTCATACTCTGGGGCCAAATGAAAGTCAGATTTCAGACAGACTGTTTCAATCTGTGCACACAATGACTTACAAGCTTTCCTTGTCTTTTTTTTTTTTTTCCCCTGGTCACTGCTAGATATTATGATTCGCAACTATTTTGTTTTGTTTTATTGTTTTTTTGGTTGGTTTTGTTGTTTTTTGTTTTTTTTTTGTTTTTTTTTTTCTATCAGGTCTGCCACAGATACATTAGGAATTCCATAGCAAGGAAATAAGCATAACAGCTCTGTGATCTTTACTGAGTGTATGAAAGGTTAAGTGAAAGGCTGACATATCATTAATAAACCATGAATTTTGAGGACATATAATAATACAAATTTCCTCCTCAATGAAAAGTAAAACCGGGCAGTACTACAGCATGTACTAGAAACATTTTAAAAGTGAGTTATTGATATCACTGTTCAGAGAGAGTACAGCTGGAGATCACCTGGACTGCAGTGCCATGCACTGGATATGGGAATTATGTCTGATGATATTACAGAGCAAATCATTTTATATGTAAGGTCAGCCCTGCTTGCAGCTCTCCTGGGGCTTGTCTGAATGGCAGATAATGTTACCAGAGTGATTGGAGACCTGATAATCTCAGGTCTTCAGATAAGATCAGTGCTGGCACAGGGAAGTGATGAGTGTCAGTGGTTGACAGCCACCACCTCTGTGGGAGAGGAAATGTGTCTTTAGAAAACGCCTTGTCCCTTTTAATCACAGTTTTAAGCATCAGCGGACCAAGTCTGAGTGTAATGTATTTGTAAAATATATCTGTTTAACACTGTTACTTTCTTCTTCCATTGAACTCTTGATCCTTATGGCTCCCAGGGGTTATTAACATCAGCTAAAGAGCCATGCAAATGTGGATGTTATCTAGAGTCTTCTACAGGCACCTTTGTTAGGATGCCACATGATGGCCTGCCACACTTCAGCTAATTTATTACCAGATTCCCTCTGCAGAAATTACCAGCAGCTGACCTGCTGAGCCAGTGGGTTTGTAGAGTATCTAACTATCTCTACAGGCTAAAAATACCACTGCCTTTCTGATATGATATTAACAAACTAATCACAGGAAAGACATGCATTCTACTGGAATTTCACATCAATACCATTACAGAATAGTTCTGAAAACATTTCTGCATTTCTTGGAAATTATGTATTTCACTCAGTCTTGCAAAAATGTCTGTCTAATTGAGCTTCCTCAGCTGTATAACTTACCTGAACTTTATTTTTCCCTCTATTTCACTTTTACCATTATTCTAATCAGTACCACTAAAACACGTGCTCAAATCCTAGATTTCACTCTCAGTTAAACTTGGTAGTGCTAGGACAGACAAATATCACTGCAATAATCTTGAATTTCAGTACTGCTAGCTGCAAAATATTTCCAGTCCTGCTTCTAATTTCGCTTTAGCTTAGATTTGTGAAATGCTGAATAAAACAGCAATATTTAATAGTAGAAGTATTTCTGCAGATTTTTTTTTTTTATTATTATTTGTATTAAGTGCGGTAACAGTGCCACCAGGTGGCAATTTGCCGCAATCATATCTTCGTTGATGGAATATTTCAAATTTAAAACATTAAAAATTGAGCCTAGAAAGCTGAATTTTGACCAAAGACTGTGTGGTGAAACAGAAATAAGAAAAAAAGTATAGAAAGGATTCTGCAGATGAATCTATCTAGTCTATGAATTTACATAGGTTCCCTGACTATCCCTCCACCCATAATTTTAGGGATATTCTTCCATCTACTGCCTCCTTTGATCTACCAAAAGACAGAATTTTATGCAAACTCTCATTTGTAAATTTCTGACACTGCCATGAATCTTTTTCCTCAGATTTCTACTGCATGACTAACAAGAATTGTTATCGAGAGTGGTCAGTCTTTAGCTAGCTATGCTGTAAAATCCCTCTATTCTGATTGCCTTTCTTTACCCACACTGGTCTCTTAGAAAGGTGTTTCACAGCTGTAGGCATCCATATTTTCATTGCCCACATTGCACCTTAGTGTAACCCTCATGGATTTTTACAGAGCTACTGTGTTCCCTTTCAGCCCTCATTTTGAAAAGTTAAGCAAATCTTCCCCATTCGTCTGCTCTCTGATAAACTTTCCACTATAAAAGATGATTCTTGTATTTGAAAATACTGCTGTTTATCAGGTAATATAAATTTACAAAATTCAGCATAATGTGGACAGGTTTACCTCTATATTTATTCAGAGAGTCTATGACATAAATGTTGTTTTCTCTCCTTCGAAGCAAGACCTTTTTTATAACAGGCTTTTAATTTATTAACATTATGGAGTGGATGAACTGCTGTGTTGGGAGCGAAGATTTTGTTGACATTGAATTCAACATATAATTAGATATAGATTAATATCTTGTACATTTTGGCTTTGCTCTGCTGTGTGGTGCTGTATTTCTGTAATCAGTAATTGCCGTGTCTGTGATTCACTTGGCCTTTTCAGTTGTCAGTAGAGTGGGAGGGTGGTATTCAGCACAAAGGGTGCTGCAGCATCTTCACACTTAGTCACTGCAGGTTTTACGTTGCTCTACAGCACATCATTCCCAAGATGCCTTTGGGCCAAGTGTTTTGCAATTCATAAAACATTGAGACTTGCCACTGTTTTTAAGATTAATGACTCTCAAATATGGCATAGCCAGGGATCAAGGGTGAAGTTTATCTCTAGGTTGCTGCGCAGTGCTCTGAATGGAACTGTGTAGAGCTGTTGAGTCTTTGCTGTTGTGTCATAAATCATGGAAGTGGGAAGCAAATTGAGTTACGGGCAAGAATACACTTCCATTTGGTTTCAAGACCTATGTTTAAGGGGAATGAAAGCCACTTTGTGAGCTAAATTCAGAGCCAGTCTAATGGCCCCATTTTCCAGATGAGCTCATGACCTAGGAAAATGAGATGTGTTAAACATCAGAATAAATCTAAACTTGCTCTGAATTTAAAATACATGTTTGTTTTGATGATCTAGTGCTGGTGGTGCTGGAATAGACAGGAGAGCAGCATCAGGACAGCTGTGTTGCAGCTAGCTTTTTTCTACCAATTGCTTCTTATAATCCTAACATTTACTATTATAATTAACTCAGCAAGTATGTTGAAAAATTGCAGCAGCTAATACAATAAATAGAGAAAAAGAATAAGAGTAATAAAAAACATAATAAACATTTCACTTGACATGCCCCTCAGATATTTTGAGGTGTAAAAAAGATGTTTCGTAGGTTGTCAGGATGACAGTAGGATGAATGGTGCACTCATTGCTTTAATTTAGTGTGGTATGGTTCACTTACATTAATAAGTTACACCTTAAAATAAATTATCATTTTCCAGGGCTAGCTATGGAGCACAAGATGTTACTGTTGGTTTTTATAACAGGTATAAAGCCAGATTGATTACATTTACCACAGAAGTGCCTATTGTGCAGCTTAATCTCATAAAACACAAACCAGAGCAGTGAAAGGCAGATTGTCTAAGTATACCAGTGGGTCTGTGTATTTCTGGGACAGTTTCTAATGACAAGAGCCAGTACCTGGACTGCACTGTCCTGAAAGACGAAGCCCCCTGTCCCGTGCTGCCTTTCCTGTGGCCATTTGAAACCATGTTGTAGTAGTTGTTTATGGACATGCAGACAGATTTAATTAACCATGTCTTTTGTCTAAAAAAATCAGTTAATGAAGAAAGTAATGAGATCAATCTGTTATCAACTTTTTCATCAGTCAGGACTCCATTTTATTCCAGCAACTTCATCTGTCCTTTACCATTCTTATCTTCCACTCACCTTTTAATATGTTATCCTTTGAAAATTTCTGCTGTATTGAAGCCAGACTGAAAGGCTAGATAATTACTCAAATAATATTTTTCTCTTTCTTTAGAGAAATTCTTAGGTTTCTTACAATTATACCATTTCAATAGTCCAGTCATAATATACAGAACAATCAGATATTTTATTAAGGAGCTGAACTATCATTACTGCAATTTCACATACAAGTTTTCCAGTATTTTCTTTTGTGTTCTTCTCAGAATATTTTAACAATGGCTTCTATAGCATGTTATTAGCACTCAGATTTATCTCAAACCCAATTTTTCAGATAAGAGTTGTTTTTCTTGTTAATTTTTCATAATCTTTTTTATATAATCATAAATTCTCTCTCTACTTCAGTGTTAAGGTTGCTCATCCCAGATAGAAACTTAAATGCTGAGTATTTTTTCCTGAGTATCTTGTTATGGGGCAAGGGGTGTCAACTGTCAGTTTACTTCCAGCAGAATTTAAGGAGTGGTATAGCGCTCTGGAACAAGATGGAAACAGAAGTTAGGCACTATAAATACTTTATGTGTTGCACTGTATCATGTTAGGAGACTCTTATTAAGAGTGTTGAAATTAACTCTGTAGAAAAAGTTAATAAGGAAGACTGTAAAATTCCATAAAACATATCATCTGAGTGTAGCTCTTTAATTCTTCCTTCTCCCAGTATTCTTAGAAACTATTTCTTTGTGTATGTATTCTTACGTATGGTGATGGTGTCCCTATTTGGTTTTCATAACTACTTTCATGCAGATTTTATAAGAGACTTGAATGAGCTTTCTTCATCCCTGTGTAAGAAAATCTCCCACCCTGCATAACATGACGATTTTCCAGCCTGACTAATTACATGAAAGAGCATGAAACTCATTGTGTAAGATTATTTGTGAAATCATCAATATTTGTGGAAATAGAAGAAGGAGACCAATCAGGCTTAATTTAATTAAAAGTATCATTTTGCATCTCCAAGGAGCTGCAGGCTGTCATGTACAATACTCCTTATTTCTCTACATGCTGTGAATTTCTTATTTCATAGGATGGAGTTTCAGCATGGGCTCTGCCTACCAGTTCCACAGCTGGCGAGTATTTGTGATCGTCTGTGCACTGCCTTGTGTCTCTTCTGTGGTAGCCCTCACCTTTATGCCAGAAAGCCCACGGTTCTTGCTGGAGGTATATATAACTTTCCAAATAATTTTTAGATTCCAGTCAAAATTATGTCTGTGTTTACATCATGACCTCTGTATAACAGGCATTAAGATTGAATATTAATATTGAATATCTTAATCTGTATGTATGTTGTGTTTAAATTAACATTTAGGTTGGAAAACATGATGAAGCTTGGATGATACTCAAGCAAATTCATGACACAAACATGCGAGCTCGTGGTCAGCCTGAGAAAGTCTTCACAGTGAGTATTGCTTTTAAAGCTAATCTCTTTAACACATCAGTGATCTTGCTGATTGGCAAGGTCTGGAGGGCTTAAGCAGTCAATATTAATACTCTGCATGACAAAGTAAATAATTTGCACTCTAAATTCCTAAATATAAGAACCAAATTCCTACTGAAATCGCTATATATACAGTTGCTATATTTACAAGGCTTGTAGAGCTATAAGCCTTTGGCCAACATATTGGCCATATGAACCTATGAATCCAAATTGTATTTTTCTTTGGTGCACCAAGACACTTAGTATACTCAATCTGTGTTTTATTTAATTAAAAGGCCAGATTCAAAGTATTGATAGGTTGTTTCTATTTGGAGGAGAAACTGGTGATTCAAATGTGGGGGATTTTTATGGCACCTTCCTTAAATATGAAGAATATACCAATAATTTTTTTCTTCCTGGATACAGTAGGACCAAACAGCAGAAGGCATTTTCTTGCTTTGAAAATCAGTCTACCTTTACAACTTGTGCTGTACTGTGGGAGTGTAAGCACTCTGCTCCCACTCAGAGCCATGTTCGGGATGTTTTTCCTCTTCCAGAGGCTTTCTTCTTACTTTAATGCACACATAACTCAATTAAGAAATCCTTTTAAAGGCTTTTCATTTGCAGGCAGTCTCAAGGAATGACCATCTGACTGTATAACTTTATTTCATTGAGACTTGCAGTTTATTGCCTTGGATGTAGTTTCCATTTACTCCATTTAATTTTTTTTCTCCACAAAGAAGCTCAAAACCTCCTATTTAGTCTGAAAGAAGGCTGGTTAGCATGCCTATCATGTTAAATTCACATTCATACATCTGTGATCTACCTCTAATCCCCTCTACCCTAGTATTTTATTTTCTGATTTCATTTATGGATAAAGGGATTTGCCTAACACCATACGGCTAGGGTGTAATTTCACAACTGGCTTTTGCTGATCTGAGCTGCTTTCAGACAGAGTATGCCTGCCCTCAGTCACTCTTTGTTTTTCTTCTGCCAGTGTTGATATTCATTAACTGATTGCACAGTCAGCCATAGCACAGACGCTGTCCCCCTGCAGTGTTGGCTTAGGCATGAGGAATAAGACAGAAATATATTGGGACAAAAGGTGGGAGGAAGGATCAGCCACAGTCTCACATTAGTTTAGCATAATCATAATCATGTCCTAAAGCAGCTGTGGAGAAGAAAACAAAGCGCATGCTAGTTGTTTCCAGTTCTTGTGATCTAACAAGTCTTTCTACGGCTGTTAAAATGTGACACTGAGTCATGTTGAGCTCAACAGTTTATTTATAGCTATTTTTGTTAATCTGTCACCCATGAATAATGCATGAATAAAGAAAACACACCACTTTCTTGGGGTATTTGCCAGTTTCTGCCATGATAATTGGGAAAACTCAATTCCAGACATTGAGGATTTGAAAGATTAGAAATATTGTATGTCAAGATTGCACATATATAGAAGTCCCTGGTTTTAGCTTGCATTAATATGATTAAAAAATACATCATTGTCTCCTCACTGGAAATATCAGCACTTAATCTTATTAACCCACAAAGCAAAGAACTTCTGCATAAATTGTTTGGGTCATACTTTTAGTCTCTCTTTTTAAAAAAATGTGAATTATTCCTATTGTGATATTTTGTCTCAGTAATTTATTCACATAGCTCTCCTAAACCCTGTTTCTTCATCCAGTACTATTCTATGATTTCTGTGTTACTATTTTCCTCCACTTCATGTCACTAGTCACACCTGATATGCTTTAATAGTATTTCTAACTCCACAGCTGATGTAACTTTTTCTATTACTGCTATAATTTTAATGTGCTTTCCTTTTGTATGTTTTCCTATTTTATCTTGATTTCATCTTTTCCTAGAAGCTTTTTTCACATGTCATGTTTACTCTTGTTACTCATATTGAGAATTTTATCTTTAAACCTTTAGAACAGGAAAGGCAACAACTGATGAACAATTGGGTTTTGAGTTAGAAACTCGAATAAGTATATTCTAGTTACTGACTGTGGTGATAGTATCTTTGAAAGCTTCTGAAAATCTCTCTTGAGAGCAGTGACATTAACAGAGATGGTAGAAAATTGATAGTATCTTCTAGTATGGAATTATCCAAGTTAAACATTTATGTACACGCTTAACTACCTTCTTGGGGCCTTAAAATATACATTCATTAGATCCGTTGGTTCAAATGTTTAAGTAAAAAAAACCTTTTTATCCTTAAACCCAAAATTCTATCCACTCTTTTTGATATATTATTCTTTTATTCTGCAAAAAGTTTTTCTTTGCATCAAGATTTCTTCTTGATTTTGTAAGATTTAAACCATTGCATATTTCTAGCAATTGCTTTTAAACAGAAGTTCCATTTTCATTAAAATAGGTATTCTCTATTTTTTTCTTTCATTCTTCATATACTGACAGCTGAATTTGCATGGTCCAGATGGACCATTGTCCTGATTCAATAGGACTTTTCTTATGCTAAGGAAACACCAAGGCCAGCGGCTCTTTGTCTCCAGTCACATACAGGGGTCCTAAGATATACACATGCTTCCCCCAACCTCCAAAGCTCCAAATGAGTCAGGTGAAAAGGCTGCCCCTGAGCTTACAAATGTGGCACTGGTTTATAGAGTGATTCAGAAGGCATGCCCTTTCTACTTTGAGGTGTGACATGTGAGGATGTTTTTATATACAAGGTCTTAAATAATCTTGGAAGACTCAACTCAGTCTTCCGTATAACATGTTTCATAAAAGCAGTTTAAGAAAAGCTTAAAATCAGTTGAATGTTGCAGACAAGATTATTGCTATTGAGAAAGGCATGATGAAAAGAGTACAGTCTTGTCTTTGATGCAGTCATGATTTGGCAAGACAGTGAGCTGCAGTATTTCAGAAATGATGGTGATTATAGCTAAACCGCTTAGTGGGCATTTGTTTGTTCTTGTTCATGGGATGAGGCTGCTGGTACATCTGTAAAAGTGGTAAGCTGAAAACCAGAGCTTTAGCACCAATACTGCTATTCCCTGTTGTCCTCTAATCCACTATGATGCATCTGTGGGTAGTGGTGTCATCATTCTCTTAAGAAGAAACACAAGCTATTGCTACCTTCAGAAATGTCAGCCATACACTGAACCCTCGGTGTCTTGCTCTCTCCGTCCCTATATATCAGGCACCTTCCCCATTTTATCTTTTTTTTTTTCCATTCTCTATTTCTATTCTTTTAAAATAAACTGTGGGTGAATACACTGCCTTTTGTGATATTGGTATGAATCTGGGGCCAGAGTAGAAACCAAAACCAAAACTATACAATGGTTTAAGTTTGTCAGATCCTGTGTCTGGAAAGACAATATAACACGTTCTGCTGCACAGGAGAGTGCGAGTGAAAACTAACACTGTAGGCAACATCACATTCTCTGTCACTGGTAGTCCTGTATTTTTCCCTGATGTCTGTTTATCTCATTTCACTTTAGATGAAGTAGGTGATTGCTCATAACAGCAAGAACATGCATGGTTCCAGATCATTTCACCTAACTTTTTCTCTCTTCATTAAAATAGATAGTTAAATTCAACATCCAAGAGACAAAGAGAGTTCCCTGTCTAACAGTAAAGGGAATAAGAACAAAAGAATACTGTTACTCAACTATTAATTCTTGTCATTTCAAATACTTCTATTTGCATTACTGTATCTTCAATCAGTAGACTTTCAAGAATGTTGTGATAGCAAGTCAGAAACATCTTGATAGCAAAATCCAGACATGGTTAACTGAGGGTTTAAATACTGTTTATCCTTTGTGGCATTAGGGATGTGGACAGCAACAGTCTAGCAGAGCCTGACAGTAACAGCTTGTTTCAGTCAGAAGAAATTGATTTCCTGCATGCTTTAAATCTTAAGTTTTTCCAGTACAGTTGCATCCATAACAAAAATTGTCATTATAGTGTGCTACTATTCCTTTATATTTCTAAAGCATTCCAAGTGTAGACACAGGTTTAACATCTGCTCATTTTTAATTTATGGGATTTATTAAAACCTTTCAAATCTCCTCGACAGACAGCTAATTATTCCATAAAATGCAAATATTTGCTGTTCTGTTTTTATTTCTAGGTTAACAGAATCAAAACTCCAAAGCAGATCGACGAGCTTATAGAAATAAAGAGCGATACAGGAACTTGGTATAGGAGGTGTTTTGTTAGAATTCGCACAGAGCTATATGGCGTAAGTAACAACATCTCTGTTTTGTAACCTGTTACCTTTCCTCTTTTTAATTAGCCTTCAGATATGGGATGGGTTATTGAGCTCATGCTGGTGATAGCTGCAGTGCTGCGTTTTCCATGCGCTGGCAGAATCAGGAACCAGTGCAAGGTTCTCATTTCCTGACCCAGGAGAGGTGCTGGTGAATCACAGAGCTTGGTCACAATTTGTGAGAAGAAAAATGAGCACAAGTGATGGCTGATAGTTACATAGCCATATTCCCAAGCACCATGGGATAATACATACTGGAAATGTGTATCAATGTATACCTATAGAAAGAGGTGACACATGATGAGATGGAAAATTTGCAGCATGAACTTGAGGCAGTGACATTATGTACAAATGGTAAAGTCATGAATAAATTGTGTAAATGGATGTCATAAAATCTTTATGAGGCTTTGTATCTGCATGTATTTTTAGGCAGGTTAAATGTTTTACCAGAAAACTGTTAGAGCTATTTCAGAGAGTTTAATGCAAGCTCAATGGGAGTATGCTCAATATTCTTTTCTTATTTCTTTGCAAAGCGAAAATTACACAGTACCACTGAACCTTGTAATGAAAATTGTGAGAAGTCACATTAATTAAAAAAAAAATAATTAGAAATATCTTTCACAGCTGTTAAATGTCTGGTATCTTGAAGGTCTCCAGAGCTATGATAAAGTGTCGTAAACCAAGGTTTGTCACAAAACTGCTTTGCTTGGAAAAGTGTCATTTTCACTATTGAAAATTAACAAACTTAAAAACCCCAACCAAACAAACCCAGAAGGCATCTGCTTTTATAGTTATTTGTACAAAAATGGAGTAGTTGAAGATTGAAATGTTATGATTTTGCTTTGTTACCAAACGACCTTTAAAGCAAAATCACTTAGTTACAGTTTGGCTGTCTCATATGCTTGTTATCTCACTGGACTAGCCCCTGGGTTAGAGCTCCTTGTTGCACAATGTCTGCTGAAACCTCCTAAGTCAGACTGCTACTTCTCTTCAAAAAGAGAAAATCATCTTGAGATGAGAGAGAGGGGAGAGAACACCATTCTCATTTGGCTCTGCTGTAGTGTCTCTGACCTGGAGGTAGTCCCATCTTTTCCTCATATAGTTAAAGTACCAGTTTCTAGCTGTGGTAGGTTATGATAGACCAAACTCTGTGTCGCTGTTGAATTATGGAATATAGTTTAACTAAACTTAAAGCAGTGTAATACTGGGAAGTCAGAAGAGAACATTTTTGCAAGATCTCTTTTTATTTGGCATAGTGAAATGAAGTTGCCTAGATATTGGAAATTTTGAGGTGGTCAGAGCAGAGGGTGAATTAATAAACACTGTGCATACTGGTGTGTAAATAATTTTATGTAGGCCAGCAATGTGTGCTTGCATCCCTGAAAGCCAATCACATCCTAAGGTGCATAAAAAGAAGCATAGCCAGCAGATCTGCCTCTCTGCTCTCGTCTCATGAGACCCCACCTGCAGTACTGCATCCAGCTTTGGGGACCCTGATGTAAAAAGGATGTGGACCTGTTTGAGCAAGTCCAGAGGAGGCCACACAGATGATCCAAGGGCTGGAGTACCTCTCCTATGAGAAAAGGCTGAAACGGTTGGACTGTTCATCCTGGAGATGAGAAGGCTCCAGGGAGACCTTCTATCAGCCTTTCAGTACATAAAGGGGGCTTATAAAAAAGATTGAGGGAGCTTTTTACCAAGGCCTGTAGTGACAGAAGAGGTAAGAGTGTTAGACTATAATAGGGTAGATTGAGATTGGACATTAGGAATAAATGTTCTATGATGAGGGTGGTGAGGCACTGGAACAGGCTGCCCAAAGAAGTTGTGACAGCCCCTTCCCTGGCAGTGCTCAAGGTCAGTTTGGATGGGGCTTTGAGCAACCTGATCTAGTGAAAGGTGTCCCTGCCTGTGGCAGGAGGGTTGGGACTAGGTGATCTTTGAAGGTCTCTTCCAACCCAAACCATGATATGATTCTATGAAAAGAAGTCAAAAGTCATAGAACATGCACAACCTGGCTATATCTGGAGATTAACATGCTTGTGTGACCAATGACGTATCTCCTCTCTCAGAGACCCAGAAGAAGCAAGCAAATCAGAATCAAAAAGTTCTATCATTTAGCAAAATTGTTCAAAATACAATTTATAATAAATGTATTTCCTAATGATTTACAGATTTGGTTGACATTTATGAGATGCTTCAACTACCCAGTGAAGGATAATACTATCAAACTTACAGCTGTATGGTTCACCCTGTCTTTTGGGTAAGAGTGGTTGAAATCTTATATAATTTTTGATAGACTTGATGGACAGAAGAATCATCTGCATTCAAATTTTTATCACTATGATTATCTTTTTTATTCAGAAGGGTTTTATCAAGTATCTTTCCACAAAATGTTGTATCTATCAGTTAGCCTATTCTTACTTGCAAGCTTACCTCATCAAAAATATCTGCTTCAGAAAAGAGCATCTTCTGGTGTCAGCATCTTTCAATATTTTTATTTTGTGGTGGATTCTACTATGATGGACTGTCATGGTTTAAACCCAGCTGGTAACTCAGCACCACGCAGTTACTCATTCACCCCCCATTTTTCCGCCTCCCCTGGTGGGTTGGGAGGAGAATAGAAAGAATGTAAAACCCATGGGTTGAGATAAGAATAGTTTAATAACCAAAATAAAGTAAATATACTGTTAGTTGAAAGAATACCAACAATAACTACAACAATAATAATAGGAAACAACTAGAAAGAACAACTCAGAAAACACAAGTGAAGCACAATACAATTACTCACCACCTGCTGACTGATACCCAGCTCAATCTGAGCAGCAATTGATACCTTCCAGGTGACTCCCCCTAGTTTATATAGTGGGCATGATGTGCTGTGGTATGGAATACCCCTTTGGCTAGTTTGGGTCAGGTGTTCTGTTTCTGCTCCCTCCCAGCTTCTTGTGCCCCTCCTCACTGGCAGAGCACGAGAATGAAAAGTCCTTCATTAGAGTAAGCATTATTTAGCAACGACTAAAACATTGGTGTGCTATCAGCATTGTTCTCAGACTAAAGCCAAAACATTGCACTGCACCAGCTATTAGAAAGAATAAATAACTATTACAGATGAAACCAGGACGTGGAACAACTACTCCACCACATAAGAGCTGTTCATCCGCAACTTAGACAGATTTCCCAACAAGTAAGACTGGTGACTGAGCTTTTTCTGGTTTTTTGCAGCTACTATGGCTTATCTGTCTGGTTTCCCGACGTCATTAAACATCTGCAGTCAGACGAGTATGCATCCCGAGTGAAACATTTCCGCAATGAGGAGGTTTCACATTTCGTCTTCAACTTCACACTGGAAAATCAGGTTCACAGCAATGGAGAATACATCAATGACAGGTTTAGAGATTTCCTAATATACTGACTTAGCTGGAATAAAAAAAATGATGTTTTAAAGCATGTCCTAATAACCTCATATTTTTCTCCACCAGTTAATGATACTTGCTTTTGTTGCTTTTTAATGGGAATTTATTCCTGATCTTGATTTTTTGTGCCTTGTGGAGCATGGGGAGAAACAAACCTGAACACGCCGTAGCGGTTCCTGTGTGAGGATCCCCCAAGCAAACACAGCTTCCTTGTCATCCTGAAAAATAGACCAAAAGCCTAAATTAACAATACGTCCTTTTACAGTGGGATTCAAAGATTTTCAGACCAAACACATGCAGCATATTGTAGGGGCCTGGGTAAGGACATACTTTCATCTCTGTTGCTAATTCCTTTCTTATATGAATGAAAGATTCTTCTGTGAAAACGCTGAACATTGAGACGTTAGCATCTTATCATGGAAAAATAAAAGCTGAATGTTACCATAAATCAATAAAAGTGTAAGCAGATCTGAATGGGAAACAACATGTTGGAAATTACTTTTGTGTTGTTTTGTTGGGTTTTTTTCCCACTGAATCTGAACATATTAAGGCTCTATCTGGACTTCATAGATAACTACGGAACTTAGGGAAAATTAAACACAGCTGGTTTAGGCATCTGGTTTCTCTAAAGTTATAACCATGTAACTGGTCTGTTGGAAGTTGTGATGCTAAGTAATTATTATTTCCATAGGAAAATAAATCTAGGTGAGTAAAATTATTGGCTTTTGTAATACAGGGCTTTTAAAAATTATTTTTATAAGAAATTGAGTTTTTACACAATTAAAAGTCTATGCACTTCAGACAGGAAAATGCAGTTATCTCATTTTCAAACTAGCCATAGCTTTCTAGTTTCACTCCTTTCTAGGAGGTAGGTGTTCTCCTGAAAGCAAAGAACTATCTACTGTCAGTAACTGGCACCACTCCATCAACTGGATTCTTGTCAATTTAAACTGAAAATTCTTGTAAAATATTTGATCTAACATTTATCTGCTCCAAAACACTAATTTACTCTTTCAAATGTGCAAATTTGAGAAGCCTCTGACAGTTAATATGAGATGACCAAAACATTTTCCACAGAAGTATTAGCTCATTTAATATTCTTCCTCCACAAATATTTAAATAATCCACCCACCCTCAATCTGTATTTCCCTCATGTTCTTTCTTAAATAGAAGATCCATTAGTACTTGACTTTTTACTTTGTTACATCTCTGTTAGGTTTTAATGCAAATCCTCGCAACACCAATTTTAATACAGTCATATTTCCTGTCCAAAGCTATGAAGTGCATCAGAAGAATGTAGGACATGTAGTCTGTAATTTCTTTTCCAACTAACCAATTTAATTGCTAAATTTTCTTTGTTCTCCTCTGGAATTAGGCTACATTTTAAAATGGGAAGTGCTGCATGAATAATGATAATAAGTTGACACTAAACACCAGCCTGATTTTAATCAGTCTGTCACAAATGAGAAATGATACAGTAAATGAAACTAATGGGCTGAGAACACCATTCTTCTGACCAATAGACAAAGAGAATTCATTAGCTAGAAATCTTTTCCTGTGGCAAACACAATCAGCTTTTCTCTCCTTTCTCGTAAAGATTCCAAGAACTTTATTGGCGAGAGAGTTTAATTCCTACTATTTTGCAGGTAACATATTTTGTGTGTCCTACTACTAGTCTTATAATAAGAAAATTATTTAGCTAGTCACACCATGTTTAATTAGAGCAAAGCCAGGTCTGTGTTTTGAAGGCTTTGACATTTTAACGGTTCTTACAGCTGTATAACAGTTGAAGCACTGCTTTTGAAACTCTTGCCACTTTGAGTGAAGTCTGCCAGCAAAACTACAAGTTTGTTCCACAGCTTCATGTGACATAGAAGACATCACAAAAATAGTGATGTATTTCTACATCTCTTATTTCTTTTTTCTTAGCATAGTAATGGTATTTTCTAGAATTATACTAAAAAAGGCTTCCAGCATCTTCTTATTCTATTAACATTGAGGTAGAAAATTATTGCTAGTAATGCACTTCATCCTTGACTTTTTCTGGGCGTGACTTGAATGACAGTCATGATCAAAGCCCTAGAAGCTAA
Organism: Ara ararauna; assembly: GCA_028858755.1. Classification (NCBI taxonomy): domain Eukaryota; kingdom Metazoa; phylum Chordata; class Aves; order Psittaciformes; family Psittacidae; genus Ara; species Ara ararauna. The sequence goes on from CM054410.1 coordinate 83,104,349, forward strand.
ATGAGTCAGTAGGAAGAGGGATGTTCAGAAATAAGAAAAAGTTACTAAAAATTTGCTTATACCTGTTTTATGTACACAGTAATTGCAGTTGCATCCACACTCACAGGGGGAACAAACACAAACTTCCAGTTAGATAGGTAGCTGTGTAACTGGCAATGTAACCGTTGTACTCCTGTTTCGCATTTGAGGCTAGCACAATGCCCACTGTGTTCATCTGGAAAAATACAAGTTGTTTAAATATTCTTTTCTTCCAGCTTCCTGGTACTAGCAGGCGATTGTTTGTTCCAATTTCTGGCTGTAATGTCAAGTTATGAGTAATAGTAATTTTCCAAGGCTGTTCTATTAATGTCATGACATTGGTTTTGGCTGATGATTAAGGACAACTAATAACTGAAAAATTATCAAAGGAATTGTTGTGGCCGGTAGCTGTGTGGAGCTATTCTTCTTATTAATGTTTTTTCTGAACAATAGTATTCTAGAATCAGGTAATCATTAATTACATCCCCAGAATGCCTTTAAGGAATCACTGTTACTGCGGTTAATATTTTTTAGACCTGTACAGCTGCGTCAGCTTGACCTATTGCTCTTTCTAACCTATGAAGGGAGACTGACAGCAATTATTTCTACTGGACAGGTTTATTATGATGAAGTTTAAATCAGTAACCTTTGAAGATTCACTTTTTAAGAACTGTGTGTTTGAAGATATTACTTCACTGAACACATACTTCAGGAACTGTACTTTTGTGAATACCACCTTCTACAACACAGGTATTATGAGAAAAGAAGCTGAATATCCATTCAGCTGCATGTTCTCATCTTACATTTATAATTTCTGGATTTCTAATAAGGCATACAAAAAGCCCTCTTGTAGGGAATAGAAAGCCATAAAAAAGCAACAGGCCTCTGTAATGTTATAACAGAAAAGTGAAAGGATCAGATCATACCTGCACTAGAGATACATCAGGCCTAATATTGACTCAGAAAATAAACTTCTCGTTGATTTTAACATCCCTAAAGAGATTCACTCCAGATGGGAGAAAATATATTTATTGCTTTACTGGTACATTTAACTTATGGGGGGTTTTTTACGTAGTCTAAATAGGACTGGTGAAATACAGTGTTCATTGTGCTTGCTGTGGCATGGGAATCGGAGTTCAGGATGCAAGCTGCCTAATCTATAATCATTCCCACTCTTGTAAGTATTGTAACAAAAATGGGAATGCATATTTTCATATGTTAAACAGAGGACTCTTTTTTTTCTATTTATTATAACATAACTGAAAGTAGAACATGGCCAGCTAAGCTTGTGGAAAAGATGTGGCACTTCCTACCACTTTCAAGCAACTCCAGCAGTCATACTAGTAATAGACTTAGGTTTTGGAGCAAGCAGCACCCAGCTTTCTTTGCATGAGAGGAAGGTATTCATGATTCAGGGTTATAAAGCTGACAGGAGGAATGGAAAGCAAGTGGAAGTTTATGGAGAGATCTCTGAAATGCTATTGAAAGAATGGCCTGAGCAGCTGCATGTGGGAACTCATCTGTGTTTGAGCTGAAGACCATGAGGCTTTCTCAGAAATGAAAATTAGTTTAATCTGAATTCTGTACAGATGTCTCACTATAAAGGAAGTCAAACCAAACTGACTGGAATTGGCAGTCTCATCTAAAATGCTGCCTGATATGGAAACAGAAGATCTGATACTGAGCAAAACAGAATGATAGAAACTTGCAGATACCCAGTACTTTTTTTGCAAGACCAGCTGGTGCTGAAAGACCTTAACCAAATACAGTCCAAGCAGATCTGCAATACAGTAATCTATCCTGCCTAACTCAAGGCTTTAGCTCTTTTTTTTTTCATGAGCTTTGCATATTTTTGTATTAAGATAAAGAGGTATCAAAATTAACAGCAATAACTAGTCCCATTTTATGAAGCAATGAAAGCTCAGAATTGTCATTAAAGTTGTGTAAACTTGAAATGTTTCTAATCAAATGCTGCACATGGAGTCAGCTGTTACCTGAAATGTCTCTTTTTCTTCTTTTCACAGATCTTGAGCAGTATAAATTTGTTGACAGCGAATTGATAAATTGCACATTTTTCCACATCAGGACAGGATGTCAGATTTCTTTTGATGATGACTACAGTGCCTACTGGATTTACTTTGTTAATTTCCTGGGAACTTTGGCAGTGTTACCAGGGAATATTGTGTCCGCTCTCCTGATGGATAGAATTGGACGGTTAACGATGCTAGGTAGAGACTTTGGTTTAAAACAGGGAACAACACCAAAATCTAAAGCTCTCCTGATAAAGTAACATGTTCTCTTTTTAAAGAATTTGGTTCAGAGAGATGCAGAACATACCTTCTGCAAATACTTTGTTTCTGTGGTATCATAAGGGCCATTTCAAAAAGTCACCAATTCAGAAACTCTAGGAACAGAGTTCTGCAACCAGTTCTGCTATGCCACATTATCAGTCACTCCTCTTCCACACTGATATTACAAAACCATTATTTAGGCATTTGAGATGAGATTTTGGAGAGTGATGACCATTGGCTCCTCTCTGCTCCAGCTGAAAGAAAAGCAAGATGTGCGCAGGTGAGATGCGCTGAGATGCTCCTCAGCTAGTGGAGCAGCCCCTTGGAAGTCCTTTGCTGTTACCTACTTTGCAGAGTAAGACAACTGAAAGATAACTCCCGTGGATTATCTGCAATGACAAATCTGTTTTCAATTTACTTAAATCTGGTTTACTTAAATAACTATGTGGTAGATCAGTGTGTACATTTTCTAGGAGAATATCTCTATATAAATGCAATTCCCACTCCGAGTTTATATTGCTACAATGCATAAATGAGTTTCATGTAATTGCAGAATATGATAAGGGATAATGTGATTGTTTTCCCCAAATAGCTTAATTACGGATTTCAGAGGGGGTTTTAGTAAACTTTATACTACGTACTTTATGATATATCCTTATATTCGAGGAGTTACATTTTTTTTCCCATGAGCACCTTACAGTGCTTGTCTGCCTGACTGGTCTTGCTAGCAGAGGAGGTCTCTGCAGTTTCTAACTCAAGTGTATAGATCAGTTATTTAGCTGCGCTGTGTATTTAGAAACATTAGACAAAACAAACAATGGTTATTTTTAAAATACAGCTCCGCTTCATGCTCATTTTAGCTGTTTCAAACCTAGGTGGTTCCATGGTTCTCTCTGGCATCAGCTGTTTTTTCCTGTGGTTTGGGACCAGTGAATCCATGATGATAGGTATGCTGTGTCTCTACAATGGCCTTACCATCTCGGCATGGAACTCTCTAGATGTTATTACTGTGGAGTTATATCCTACTGACAGAAGGTATGTGCGCATACACCTCTCCTAACTTTACTGACACTATGTATCAGCAGAAATGATAATTAGAAATGGTTACATATGAGCTTTACAGAGGTAAGTGGTATTTTGAGTGGGCTGAATTAATAGTTTGACTTACAAAGGGGAAAAAGATGGTTTTGAGCTACTTGGTATTTTGCATCAAACACTAGCTAAGGAGGAAAATACCACAAATGTAACTTCATGTGAAAAAAGAAGGTCTAACTGCTACTCTCATTCATAGTATTTCTGAAAACAATAATGGAGTATTTCTGGGTTTCTCTTAGTGCAGCTGGCTATAAAGACAGTTGTTGGTCCAAAACAGCAATATAGCTGCATTAGTCTGTTGGCTGTGAAACGGTGGGGATGATAATAAAAATCACTGTCTGGAGCTGAACATCATCTTCTGGATGAGACTGTGGGCTTGAATCATGCTGAGCTGTTAATCAGTCTGCTACAAATTTGTATTCAGGGTCACTAGAGAGGTACATACTCAGTATTAAGAGGATACAGAAATGTCTCAGGCATTGCTCCTGACTTCTCAGAGCTCTTACCAGGAAACTCAGAGCAGTTTTCATGTCCTGCAAGCGTTGCTGCTAGATGAGATGGTTTGGCTTTTATTCCCCATAACAGGTACATTTTAATGCTAGTTTTATGTCACTTAATGGCACAAAGAAAGAACAGTTGAGTCATATGCTATTGTATGTCAAGTGTAAGAACACATTTTCTGGAAAAGACTGGGATATTTCTCCTTCCTCCTCTCCTGAAACAAATTTTATGTAAAATTGCTCAGGCTTCTGCCTAGGGATGGTGTGCTCTTTCTCCTGTCACGGTCCTAATTTATTATGTCATTCACTAGAAGTTTCAAATATGATGAAAAATATCTCCAGTTTATAAATGCATGATGCCTTCTTTTCTTTTTATTTGTATTATAAAAGTATATGCTTCTTCACACAAGATATTGATGTGCACTGTTGTGTTTGTATTGAAAAACCGTACTAGGCTGCTTATGAATCTAAAGAACTAAGCTTTAATATTAAGAGCTAGTGTTTTTATTGCACCTCAGAGAATTGCTCTCTTGGCAAGAATTATTCTATCATCCAAACTCTATAATATAATTCTAATAAAGGTATAGAAATAGCTGTCTTTTTTGCATTCCTGAATGTAGCAACCACAAATATTTTCTTAAAATGAAGTGAAGAAAAAATAACCGGAAAAGCCATTGATGTTAATGGAAGCAAAAATAACCATTACTAGGAATGATAAAAAGAATGTAACTGACATGTATTCCAGATCATCTTTATTGGTAGATGATAGTTGTTTCAAATAGTTTTTGCTGTCTTAGGGATTGCAGCAAATTCTTCCCTATTTTTACTTTTTAAAAAACTTACATGTGCAATAACAGCTTTCTGGAATTCCACCTTGAAAATTTACTTGCAGCTGAGTTGTTGATATTTTTTGCAACAGCTTAGATAGAAGTTGGTCTTTTTTATTATCAATATAAAAAGGCTGATAAGCCAAATCTACCTGTGCCTGGAAAGACACTGCCCACACATACTGTAGATGAGATGTTTTTTTTTCAGATTTTTTTAAAGTGATGGAACCATCATTGCCAGTTTTTGCCAGCTGACCATAAGAAAATTATCAGTTCTAAAAGTCACTTCCTAGACCTGTGTTTTTTTAGGCTGGGGCAAAGCTTATTCATGTTTCATGGAATTATTTGAAAATTAATACCTGCAGGGACTCAAATAACTTGCTTCCCAGGATATATTCTCTGGTTTATTTTTTTTTTTATCCAGACCAACTACAGTTTAGAAGCCCCCACTGCCCACCTCTGATGGTCCTGTCTTTTCTTCTAATAGATTTCTAACGTCCACAGCCAGCCATGACTTGCCACATTTTGCTGGGAATTTCCACCTTTTGCAAGAAGGTGTAGGGCTGAACAGCCTTCCCAGGCATATATGGTACAACAGGCTGCATGATCTTCTTTTGTGTATGAGGTCCTTCATACTTAAAATGATGATCTGTTTCAGTGGAAAGCTGCGTCCAGAGAGAATCTGCTCCTGAACCCAGCTTTCAGATTCCCCTCAAAAGACAATATAGGCACAGCAGCTTTGCTCACTCTGTCACTATTTTACTATACAATAGACACATTTTCGTACAGCCAGTCAGCGAAATGGCCACAGATGAGCAGCAAAGTGCAGCTGGAGATTGGATTGGAAGCAAAGTGTGTAAAGGAAGCTAGTTAATGCTGCCATGCACAAGAGACCAAGCTGGGCAGCCCCTGCTTTTCCTCCTGCACAACTCTTCTTGGAGACTAGCCAGTTGCCAAACCACTGGGACTTTGCCAGTATTATGCAGCATAATACAAAAGGTGTTTCATAAATTGTACTCCAGGTTATTTAGGGAACATACCGGCTTTTTGCCAGATAGGGGTGTGGTGAGCAATTTGGAAATGTGCATATATGCAATACATAGCACACATTTTGATTTCCTCTTCGTCAGCTGCCTGCAAGGCAGAGTTAAGGTTGCTTCAAAATCTTAATAGATTTGGGTTCTGTATGCTTTCACACTGATCTACCTATTCACATTTTCATTTTGTAGTGTCTGGATCTGAGGTAATTAAGTAGTTTGTCCTGTCTTTTTGATGGGCACTTGCAAATTTTATGCTATTTTAGCATAGCTTTTGCCTGTATGTTCTTTATACAATCTCAGTTGATTTGCACAACTGCTAAAATAAGATATGGTCAAGCCTGTATAGATTTCAGGTGGTTGTCAGGTAGATGATGACGTTCTGTTAAAAGGTGAAGATACTTCACTAATGCTAGTCGTAGGTAGGTTTCTGTCTTCCAGATGACACACATGGTGGTGAAAAATAATCATTTGGTAATATTTTAATGCACAAATTTTAAAGGATGGTCATGATAACTAGCTATAAACCAGACAACTTCCAATAAGCAAGTAAATTAACCCAGCTCCACAATGTAAAGAGCTTGTTTTAACTCACCTTTTGTGTCATCTCTTTAACCTTTTCTTCTTAATGTGCTATTCTGGACTAATCAGCACATTCTAAGAAGCCTTTGGTCAGCTCTTGAAGGCCAAACCAGTATATTCCATAGCTCTGCTCTCAAGAAGAGTTGTCTAATGTCTTTCAAACATTTTTGGATGCTCCAGAGAGCTTTCCTACTCTTTCATATACTTTCCATATTTTTCAAACACTACTTTGAAAAGAGGTGATGTATGTAGCAACTGAGGCACAGAGGAAAAATATATTGTTAAAAATTACTTTAGCACTGCCCATTAGGAAAGGAAACCTGTGGACTGCACATGTGCTACCAACTATCCCAGTCACTGAGCATTTTTGATGAGGGAATGGCTGGAAATGCAACTTTCACTGCTCAGCGCTTCTGCAACACAAACCTGAAGGTGCTAAGCTGAACATCCAGAAAAGGTGAAACGCATACTTTATGACCCTTTAGTTAGCTTTATGTGACTTGCTCACATCATATATGAATTTTGTGGCAGAGGTAGTGATTGTATACTTTCTTCTGGTAGCACTCAATTACTTTAACCATGGGACTGCTTTCTCATCTTGCAGTCCCCGAGCTAATTCGCAGTGCACCTTCCAAACTTCTGCAGCAGATGAAGGGAACCAAGTTTGTGTTTTACCCTCAAGCTCTCTTTGTTCTCTGCATTGGCAGAGTGATGTGGAAAGAAAATACTGTGTGATGAGGTCATTATGGCTTGTGTTGTAATGTGTGCCCAAGGGGCTTGCAATAACGTTGCAGTTTCCTACCTCTGCCTGTAATATAAATGTGAATGGAAGAGAGTTGAAATTCTCTGAAGAAGTAACATACAGACTTCAAAATGCAATCATTAGTTTTACATAAGTGATAAATATCTTCTTGTGAACTAGCTTGGTAAGCACAAACTTTTTAAGGCCAGACTTTTGTCAAGGAGTAGATACAACCAGTAACCCAAACCCAAACAGCAAGTGGAATAGAAGTAGGTCAACTCTCACAAAGTAAATCAAGGTCAGGTTTGTATCAGATAACTGACAATTCATCAGTTTTACTGCAGCTGCCAGACATCTGGTTTTGAATCTTGGCCAGGAATATTTTAAATCCAGGTTTTGCTATAAAATGAAGTCATCTTATTTTGCCTTTTTTAATACCTCTGAAACAAGCTCAGAAGGGCTTGGTCATAATTAGGTCACCTATCTTTAGTTAATTACATTTGTTGTTCTCCTCTTCTTGAGGCCCAAGAATCTGTTCCCAGAGTAATAAACGTTATTCTTAGGGTATTTAAGTCCAACTTTGATTTGTTGTGGATATTAGAGGAGATGTTTTCTATTCTTTTGAGTCATAACAACAGTCATAGACTCACAGCAGACCTCCTGATAACTATTTTCTACTGCCATCCTGTGGATGTGTTTCAATTGCATTTTGCTGAAATTTCATGTTAATTTGTTTAAGGCATGACATATCAAACCTATATGATGCTTTGGGCAGTAGTCCAAGGCAGGGAGACAAATTCCACAGTTTTACTTGCACACTGAATGCTGTAATTCACCCAGCTATGATATGCATCTTTATACATTTTTTTTTTTTTAATGAACTTAAGATGTCTGGACATGAGAAAATTGTCCATAGCATATTCAGAAAATGTTGTAATAGTCTTTGCATATTATCAACACCCACAAAATTATATTCAGAGGTTTCTGTAATTTGCTCTGGTAGGGTGTGCACTAGCTCTGGCAAGAAAGTTATCAAATTTCTGTGCCACAGACATTCAGTAGCACTGCAGAACCATGAAGTGTTTAAGTACTTTAACTATCAGCAACAGAAAGGTGGGCATGAAGTATTGTATGTAGGAATATAAGTACCTGTCTAAGAAAGAACATACGTGGCAACCACAGAACAAGCTCTTTTTATCTAAAGGCCTGAACAATTCTTCTATTTTTAACTGTTTGGACTATTGCCACTTTTGTGGGGGGCTTGGGGGAAAGGAAGCTGAGCATTTTACTTTGTAGCAGCTTTCCCAGCAAGAGGTAAAATACATTGGAGAAAATTCGTTTTCCCTAAGATGCATCTTTCTATCAGACCTGACAGTTTTATAAGACTTATAAGACTTCTGCATTTTTCTTCTGTCAAGACTAAACTATGTAACAGGTTTCTTTGGTTGTGGTTTGTTGGCGGTGGGGAAAGGGGGGGGGGGGTTGTTTTTTGTTTGTTTGGCTTTGGGTGGGTTTTTTTGGGTTGTTTTTTTTTTCTAGATTTTTTTGTTGTTGGCTTGGTTTGATTGGTTTAGTTTGGTTTGGTTTGGGTTTCTTTTTAAGGCAATTCCAAATTGTTTCACCAGCATTTTATCACTGATGTGCCCAGAGGCTTTAATGACATTCTCTGTCTGGGCAAGGGAATCTTGCTACCATATTCCTTTAACGTGTTCATGAAGTCAAAATGGCATTTTTATGCCAATGCTTCACTTAGTAACGGATCAACGTAACAGAAATTGGTGTAATGGCCTTATGCTTTTGGATTTTTTCATTTATACGTGTGTGCGAAGCATCCTGTGCCTTTGCTCATTTGCAGACTTTCTGTACACTTTAGGACTTACCTGAAACACTGTAGCAGAGACTGAACTAGTGCGGCAACAGAAGACTCTTGTATATGTATGCGAATTGCAGCATATTTATTGCCTGGCTATTTTCACTCTGGGTTCAGCAGGATTAAGTATAAAGGCAGGAATTAGTGCAGATTTTGATTGATTTGAATCACAAACACTGCTCTAAGAAAGATGTTTAAAAACCAGCAAGTCTAAATTTACTATCCCTAGAGCTCGATAGTTTGCTTAATGACTTTATTCTATTAGTACACAACAAATTCACATTCAAACACAGCATTAAAATTGAAGGATATGAAAGCAGACTACTGAATAGGTTGCAACAGCGTTTTACTTTAGCCTGTAGAAATCTCGCTGTTCCTGCCTATGAAGTGCATATTTTGGGGAAAAGGACATGCCTGAAAACTGCTTTAAGATCAAAAGATAGAACTTCTGCTGAATTGTTCATGTTGTATCATAAGAACAGCCAAGGGCAATGAAAATGGGCTTACATTGTCTTACTCTGTTTAAAATTTGATAATATTAATGGGATTAGATGAATTGACCCCTTGGACAATTGGAAAAATTTAGTAAGTCCATTTTACAAAGCAGAACTGTTTTTTCAGTGCCAACAAATTGTCTTAGTTTTGCTCAGATATAAGAGATACTGTATTACAGAATTACTTTGAACCTTGCTAAGGTAATCTTAGCTATATAACCTGTAGTACATGTAAACCACATTGTCAACCATGAACGTGCTATTTGCAGAGCCCAGCACAGGAAAAGAAATAATTCAAATTGCTCAGCAAATTGTGTTTGAATCCTGCTATTTCTAGTTGATACAAGAAAGCAGCATCTCTAAACAGCTTATCTTTGTAAGGCACTATAAAACAACACTGAATATAAATATAATGTCCCCATATGTTTTGTGCTTTTGTGCATTTCCAAAGATTTCCTGCATGTATCCGTCCAAATTTGCATTAGTTAGATATATGTATTTTTTAGGGAGTTCTGGTTTACCTCTGAATATCCTGAGCTGTGGATGACTAGGTATCTATTTTCTGCATATGAATGTTGTTTTTTTTCGTGTTACTGTTATTTGGGGGCAAGTTTGGTTTCACATCAGCATCAGCAGCTGAAGAAATTGTATTTACATGTGCAGACACTGACCACAACCAGTCATCACCACAACTTTAGAAATACTTTCTGTGTGTAAATGAGGCTGAAATTAGAATAGTTCACTTTTTTTCCTTTCGTTCTTCTCTGACTTGTTCAGAATAGCTACAACCTGCTATTATCCTATCACATAAACGGTGTTTTCCAGGCTGGCTGTGTCATCTTTAACCTCTTCCTGCCTGCTTAAAGTCTATTTTACAACAGCTGTTTCTCTTCATGCTCCTCCTTCCTGCCAGCACTCTCTTCCACCCTGGAAGATGCATCAGTCTGTAGCTCCTTCACACTCAGGAGCTTTTCCCCATCCTGGATCAGCTTCCTCTGGATATTCTGGGCTTTATCTGTCCGTGCAGTATAGATGTTTCTGTAGTAGATATTTGATCTTCTCGTAGGCTTTGGAGGATTACTCCAGTAGGGTGGTGCTTAGGTGCTTCCTTCAGTGCATCTCCTACTCCTCTTTACACCAGTTCCTTCAAATGTCATCCTTAAAATGGGCACATTTTAACTTGCCCATTCCTCCTCTGAGGAACATATATTCAATAAGCTGCTGCATATATTTCTTTGTCAGAAAGCTTCATAAACAGAGCTTCCAAAGTTTCCTCAACTGCTGCCCTCAGTAGTATGCTCTCCAGCAGCCGTCACTGATCTGCACTGTCAGGCAGCATAGCATGTGGCTTATAGAATGGTCATTCATAGAATAGTTAGGGTTGGAAAGGACCTTAAGATTATCTAGTTCCAACCTCCAACTTCCAAGTTGCTTATTTCCAGGATGTGCATGTTCAGCGTTTCTTGGCAGTAAGTATTATGTAAAAGTACTGCAGGTTTAATTAAATATAGAAAAAAACAAGTAGCTAAAGACTTTGAACATTCAGGAGGTGTATCTGAGTCTCTTTTGCTTGTTTTTAACTTTTTTTCTGGGTAGTTTCTGATTTGCCATTTGCATGCCCAGTCTCTCCTTCCTTAGATATTGCTGATACGTATTGGCATGCAGTATGTGAATGGGTACAATGTTTAGCACAAAAAGGAATTATGATTACTTCAGACAAATCATAATTACTTTATAAAATCTCAGGTATTTTAAAGAGACACTGTTTTGATTGCTAGAGACATATCACCAAACTAATTATAAATATATTATGATAATTATCACTGAGAAAAAGAAATGAACTTGTGTTTTGTCCTGGGGTTAGAAAAAGCATGTAGTACACAGAGCTGACACTGGAACAAGTAAGTATCAGCTCTTCTGATTTTACTTCCATAATGTTTTATCGAAGAGGGTTGACTTTTGTCTGTGACCATGTACAAATGAATATTTAATAATAATGGGAAAAGAAACACTTTCTGGAGGTACAATAACCAGTCTGCTCCATGTTTTAATTCTGTTCTACAAATGTCTTTAAACTGATTTAAGAATTTGAGAGTAAAAGTACCATTTCTTCAAATTGACACATTTCTGAATCTTGTTTCAGATTCTGGAATTGACTCTATGAGCTAACTAGAGTACTGCTTCTTAAACTAAAGTGATATAGAAATGCACCAGAAGGATCTCCTCTCATCATTCTTTTGATGCAGAGTCTTCAAATATACCAGGAATGATAGAATTCTGAAGCACAGCATGTCAGATACAGTCAGGGCACAGGCAGTGCTGAAATCCCTTATATCCTGGTCAGCTGTACTAGAGAGAAGTTTTTATCTCTCCCCAGTATTGGTAGCTCTGGGCTGTGGCCATGTCCAGAAGTTTCTTGAGGCAGAGGATCCTTCTCCCTTGATAACACTGTTTGCTGTTTTCAAAGTCAGAGAGTAGTTCTACAAAAAACATCATTTATATCTTTTTTCCTTCTAATGGCAGTACTTAACAGGAAAGAAACATTTTGTTCTGAAACAAAGAACAGCTACTTTCCTAATTTATATTATTTTATCTCAGAGAGCACAGTGTGACCTTCACATACTCCTTCCCTCTTTCACTTCCAAGAAATCTGAGACATTTTAGAGATTCTATTGTACAGATATTTTTGTTAAGATACTTTTTGTAGGGCAAGGCTATTGCTGCAATGATGAGTCTTACAGTTAAGTAAAGCATAATTTTTTAATTTAACTGCAGTTTGCATAATAGGTCTATGCACAGGTTACTGAACACCTGAAATACTTAATACAGGCTGCTAAAATCACACCAGTGCAATGCAAAACCCTCTCAGAGCTGCCTGTGTCATACTTTCTGTTGTCAGTCTATTTCTTTTCCCTTTTCTCGAAATGCCATCCAGAGGGACCTTGACACGCTTGTGAGGTGGGCTGATGTCAACCTTATGAAGTTTAACCATGACAAGTGCAAGGTCCTACCCCTGGGTCAGAGCAATCCCAGGCACAACTGCATGTTGGGCAGAGAAGAGATTCATAGCAGCCCTGCAGAGAAGGACTTGGGGGTGCTGGTTGATGAGAAAATGAACATGAGCCAACTTCAGTGTGCACTTGCAGCCCAGAAAGCCAACCGTATCCTGGGCTGCATCCAAAGGAGCGTGACCAGCAGGTCGAAGGAGGTGATCCTGCCCCTCTACTCTGCTCTCGTGAGACCTCACTTGGAGTATTGTGTACTGTTCTGGTGTCCTCAACATAAAAAGGACATGGAACTGTTGGAACAAGTCCAAAGGAGGGCCACGAGGATGATCAGGGGACTGGAGCACCTCCTGTATGAAGATAGGCTGAGAAAGTTGGTGCTGTTCAGCCTGGAGAAGAGAAGGCTGTGTGGAGACCTCATAGCAGCCTTCCAGTATCTGAAGGGGGGCTATAGGGATGCTGGGGAGGGACTCTTCATGAGAAACTGTAGTGATAGGACAAGGGGTAATGGGTTCAAACTTAAACAGGGGAAGTTTAGATTGGATATGAGGAAGAAATTCTTTACTGCAAGGGTGGTGAGGCACTGGAATGGGTTGCCAGGGAAGTTGTGAATGCTCCATCTCTGGCGGTGTTCAAGGCTGGATTGGACATAGCCTTGGGTGGTATGGTTTAGTGGGAGGTGTCCCTGCCCCTGGCAGGGGGGTTGGAACTAGATGATCTTAAGGTCCTTTCCAGCCCTAACTATTCTATGATTCTAAAATGTTGTAACAGCTGAGCTTTTATTTAGCATTATGAAGACAAGCGCAGAATCCCTCTTGGCATAAATTCTGTTTAAGATGTTTGGGCTATACTGATTAATTCCTTCTGAGGTTTTGTCTGAAAAGCTTTACTCTTTAGCCCATTTTTTAACTTTCTTCTGTTTTCTGTTCTAGGGCAACAGGTTTTGGCTTTTTGAATGCACTATGCAAAGCAGCAGCTGTACTTGGAAACTTAATATTTGGTTCTCTTGTTGGTATCACCAAAGCAATCCCTATTCTCCTTGCTTCTACTGTTCTAGTATGTGGAGGTCTCGTAGGACTTCGCCTTCCTGACACAAGAACCCAGGTGTTGATGTAACGGGAAAAAGCCATTTTGTGTTTGTTTATTTATATATTTATTTATTTATTTATTTATTTATACAAATGTCAACCCTCCTGACCAATGGTGCAAAGGCTTCAGATTCTCAATGATTAGTAGAGTGCTCAAATGTCAGAAATCAAACCCAAAATATATTTGGAGTGGCAGAGATTTAGAAACCTCTGTATGAAAATTTTAAATTTCAATTTAGTTTGCTTGCATGAATCACTGTTCAAAATCACTAAAAACTGTAAAGCTACCTCTTAAAACACTTCTGTTGACATGTCCAGGAAGGTAAAAACCATACTGATGATTAGGTATTTAAAATGTGAGTAGTCATATTGTTTAAAAAATTTGGCCATGGCATTTGGAGCTTATGTAAGAATACAGACACACAAGTCAATTACTTAGCAGTATTGGTGCAGAGAATGTTAATGTATCAATGCATGCAGCATTAATTAGGAAACTCTACAGACCACATCACGACTGATAATAGTAGGATCTTTTTAAAATGTTAGCATTAAAAATTCAATACAAATACATTTATAAAATTATAAAAAAAAAAAGGGGGCAGATCCCCTGATGGCAGGAATTGAAATTGCTTTCAGTGGAGCTAAGACAACTTATATAAGCTGATGAGCTATCTACCTTTTCAAGCTTCAGAGAACAAATCTGGTATAACACATAAGGAAAAATTTACCTGTATTTTTTCTAATTATGTCTGACAACATTCATTAGGTGTTTGAACCATTGCCAAAGAAATTAGGGTCTCAGATAACCTCATAGTGTAGTAAGATCAATTTTTTTTTTTTTTTGGTCACTAATTTGTCTCTTGTTCATTTATATGAACGTGGCTTTGGGTAGTAGTATCTATCACTGCATTCTGTGTCAGTCATTGTCTTGGTCATATTGAAAGAGTCACTAGAAGTCCACATAAGAAGATCATTCATTACATTTAAAGTTCACTGTTTATTTACTGGTTCTAGAAGTTACATTTTTTAATTACTAACAAATGTCTGTGCTACACATTGTAGCACCAGAATGTTACCCCAAGAAGTGTTTTTCTACTATTAACAAATGAGAAAGGTGACTGCATTAAAAAAGCATACATATGGAAAACTAGTGAGTATTTTTTTAATGTTGAAAATTTAAATATGAGATAGTAAAAACAAAGTTTAGGAATTGAGTTTATTTTGGAATATAAATTGTCAAGACTTATGAGATGAAGTATTTTATATTTAAATCTGACTTAAACACGTCTTTGAAATTTCTAAACAATGGTATAAAAAGGAGGAAGGATTATTTTTCACCAAGTTCCAGGTTAAGAAAAAAATGCTGGGCTTAGTTTTGCATCTGTGGCTTCTGTCCACTAGTCATAGCCTTAGTACTATTTCAAGGCTGTTTTCTCCAATGAGATTATATTTGAGCTCTCTTTCTCTGTTACATTCATTAGTAGCATGTGCCCACCTTCTTGTACTTACTGCACGTGTTTTGAAATCTGAAGCCTCTGTACATGCTTGGAGTAAACATCAACAACAATGGTAAAGTATTACATTGTCCTGCTGTGCACTGTCCGCTTGAAGTAGTATATTCTGCCCATCTCTGTATGTTATTCTGAAAAACATCCAGATCCAACACTTCATGCCGCCTGACCAGTGGGGTGAAAATGTGCCACAGAAAAATAAGGTTTGACTTTTGAGGGCTACAGTTCAAGATTAACACACTAAAATCTCATCACATGCAAAATCATGCTGATCTGAAAGATGGTTCTTATCATAAAACCTGGGTACATCATCAGTGTGTAATTAATTCTGGATGAAGTAGAATATAGCAACAATAGGAATCAGTAAAGGTGAACAAGATTCTCAACTCCACAGACCTCGCATGGTCCAGAATTAAAGTGAATGTTCTAAGTTAGGAAAAGGAAAAAAAATAATAGTGTTTAGTAAAGGCAAAAAAAAAAAAAAAATTGAAAGAGGAACAAAGAAAAAATCCACAAATATTTCCATCGTATGAAACAAAACTTAAAGCTAGAATTTCCCTAACTGGTGAGCCAGTTGGCTCAACAGATTTGAACCAGCAAGTAAGCCAGCATCATACCTGTTTGAATAATCAGTTGTTTGGGCTTGAGTGCAGTGAAGATTTGTCTCATATAAAGACAAAAGAAGTGAATGCAATTTCAAGCTATGAATACTTAGATAGGTACATACTTAATCTATGGAGATCTAGACACAAATGTTACTTACGTTACAAGCAGAAGTGATTTGGCGGTTTGTTGTAAATCTTTTTTTTTTTGCAGTTTCCAAAGCAATATCAGGTAATAAATATTGAAAAATAGGAACTTCACTTCCTTTCTTTGTCTGTTCACTTGTATCTCACATAAAGAATCACTTAGCTTGGTTATATACCTGATACATCACAGGGAACTCACGTTGATAGCGTTTGTGTATGAGAGCTATGAAACATATATAATAAGAACTGTTCATTTTTCTGTTTTGATCACTGAACTGACTGACAACTATGAAGTAGAATATAACGTCTAGTGCTCTTCTGCATTAAAGCTGAAAGATTTATCCCAATGACAGCAATGACAAAAAGTACGATGGCATTTGAAGACAGAGAAGACTGAAAGCATTTAGAATGATATTAAACATGATGGTCAACTACTTTACAATTCAAGCCCAAAAACTACAGAAGAAACCACATTTTTTCATTTTTGTCAGAGAATATTTATTTAATTTTACTCCTTACAGGTTGTCTGATAGCAGAGCTTGATTTAGCAGACTCTTATTTCTTGAAAGCAACTTATTCATTGTGTTTGAACGTTTTAACCAGATTGGTTATATTCATGTTAGCACCTTCTTGGTTGGAAACATGTACTACTACATTTGGTATGCATTGCACTGATTACTGAGTACAGACTCCTATCAAGGGAACCAGGTCTAGGTGTTAAAGGTTTCTGGAGTCCTGAAGGGGATTGTTAATGAATAATGTATTGGGAAGCCTTCTTTATCTATGCTTGATTTTAGCCAGTGCCTTTCCAGAGGTATGTACTACAAAATTTTGACACGGGTAAAAAAGTGTTAGCCCTCCTTCCTAACATCTTTAGTAGTCTACTCTGTTTGTAATCTTAGAAAAGTGGGTCAAAGTAAGACTGCTAACTCAGACTCTGTTCTCTTTGTCTTCCTGCTATTCCATTAATTCCACCCCAAATTGCTTTTCTTACTAGAGGGTAAATCTTAAAGATAGGCAAAACTCACTGATGGTGCTCCCACTTCATAGTAACATTCAGTAAGAAGATTTGCTACCTATTTTTCACAATTTGTCCATCCCTTTTTAAATGAAGATGGAAAGTGACATCAAAATTCCTTCAGATTGTTTTATCCTTTTGAAGCAGCCAGAATCTACATTTCCTGACATATCAAGAAGGCGAACAAATACAAGGAGGGGTCTCCTGTCAGAATGGCCCTTGCTGCGCCTTTTCTGCTCTAGGTGCAGCTGTGAGGTAATTTTGTCTGTGCGCCTAGTGTAGCCCCATATGAAGGATATATATTCTCTTTTAGCTTTTTCTTCCACTGTGGATCCTTATCTTTGTGCAACTGCTCATGAGGCACAACTGCTGATTCCAATTTTTAGAAATGCAATATAGTCCTCAGCTCCTCATATGGAAAGCCTCTGTGCTGGGCTTTAGCTCTCTTCCCCATTCTGAGTTTTAAAATTATTTTCATTAGTCAGAGAAAGATGTTTACATCCAGTTGCACCTCTTTACCCAAACAAGATGATATCACGCTAATACAACCCACAAGCCATGTTTCCTGTTTAATAACCTGGAAATGCAGTTGAAATTTCAATCACAATGTTAAAAAATGAATCCTTGTACTCAGGGGGTCAAAGAGACAAGAAGTGAAAACAGAAATCCTTCACTTCCTCTGGAGTCTTGAAAGAAAACACATGTTCAGTAATCATATTCCAGAAGAAAACATGTCTGAGAGACTGCTTTTCCTCTTCATTTCCTGCCTTCATGTTCATTAAACTTACTATAAAATATTAGGTACTTGCCTGAATTAGTACTTTCCAATGCTGCTAGCTCACGAAAAATAGCATGAAAAGACAGACTTTTGCATGCAGTTTGGAGGCAAGACAAGGATCAAGAAGTGCTGTGGAATTAGAGGAGGCATATTAGCCAAAAAATCTGGAACTTAGTTCAGAACCTGAATTAAATAGAAAGCACCAATGCATAATGCTAATTGCAGGTATCCCTGACCTTCACTCACCTTTATCCAGCCTGCAACCAGTCCATATGCTTAAAAAAGCCTGATTTCCATTCTTCTAATGTTGATAATTTCAAACAAATTTTGCAAAATATTTTTGGATCCATTATTGTTCTCTGCATTCTTTATTTTTGTTGCAGTGGTGAATACCTTATTACTTAATGCAAAAGAAGGATCCTCCAATATTTAGTCCTACTCAGGACGGGTAAGATTTTTATAAACAGCTTCATCCACACTCAGGACCTTTCTTTGATGCAGGGACTTAGCATGTCAGAAACAGGAAAAAGTCAAAATGGGCCTGATTTACTTTTCTTACTTGATAGCAGGTTGAATTATCTCCAAAGATGCTAACCTATAATATGTAGCCATGCTTTCCAGCCCTTCGAGTACATACTGTCCAACTAAAAATGAATAAAGCAATGATTTTTCTCCTCCCACGACATACACACAGCTACATTTACTAGGACCAAAATTCTTAGGAAAAAAAATGGGGAAAAATACAGGTGTGGTTGCTTTCTGGGGTAGACGATCTTCCCTGCTTGGCAAAGGTCTAGAATACATTGCTTGCTTCTGACCAGCGCACAGCCCAATAACCAAAGACTGGAGATTACTTAACAATAAAGGTGTTTGGATGAGGATAACCTGACACAAAAGTGTTGTCCTTTCAATCCAGGGTATTCATGAATATATATTTTAATGCCATGTAATCAAGAAGATTTGTACAGATCTTGCCCCTACTATGAGCTTCAACACTTCTGAGCTGTAGCTAGACACATCAGTCTGCAAGTGAGAAAGAAATTTCTGGCAGGCTGGCTTTCATTACTCTCTCCACAGCTAGCCACCCAAACTCATTTTGCTGGATCCTAGGGATCAGCATTTTTGCTCAGCCTCCTACTTTCTAGTTTTGGACATCTTCTACCTGCCAGTCAGTTTTCACCAGTCGTCCTGACCAAGCAAGTTGAAGCTACTTGCTGCTAATGGACAGCACTCATAACTCATTGCAAGCACAGTACAATGCTTTATGTGTTGTTCCAGTTTCACCTGTTGTCTAGTGCTAGAGTTGTCACCCAGCATTTCTCTCTGATAAGACAATACTGCATGTTTTCTAACCTATAAGACATGTCTTTTATCCTCTTAATGTCTGCCTTGTAAATATATGCCTGTCCTCCACTGGCTATGTGATAAAAGTGATTTGTGAATCTCATATAGGCCTGTCTTACCCATTTAAAAGGTGATACTTCAAAAGAAAAGGGTCAGGAAAAAACATTGAAAGGGAATAAAATCAAATACAAACCAAGAAAAGTAAGATTTCAAGGCCTAGACTTCAATTACTTTCATTTGTCATCTGTTTAACTTAAATCGTAGGCTGCAGCTATTTAATACTGTATATTCTAAAGAAGTATTACGCAGTTAGAAGTGAACATATACACAGACACACATCTGGCTGAGTATACATGCATATATACACATACAGTTCCTGTAACACAGGTGGATGTAAGACTTACAAATCACATTCTCATCTCATTCTCCGTGACGCTGTTATTTTTGCATTATGCATTATGCTTAGAACTTAAGTAACATCCTGCTCCATTCCTTGTACAGAACCCTTTATTTATCCATGTGCAAAATTTTAGGGATGCCAAAATTCATCTTAGCTGGTTATTAGCTTTCATCATTGGAAGGGAACTCCTGAAATGCTCTGAAAATGGGTTCTGACTTACCTGTAGCCTTCCCTGTCCCCACCCCACTATGCCAAACAGCAAAACAGCATATGATCAAAGGCACTGGTCATGTTCCAGTGACTAGGAGACACAGCACTCTCAGATTCACAAAATCCTAAAAGCTATGAAATTTGCCTTACATGACTAGAAGTCCTTCAAAATGTTCCATGGGGATCTCAACTTGTAAACTTCTGTGTAACATTATGAGAAAATGTCTGTGTCTTGCTATATTGTATGTTTTTCATTGTTTCTGCATACATAGCTGCTGTTGTTCTAGTAATGTGGCCAAATAATTGTTTGCTGCTGTTCTTGTCAGCAATCTTTGACCAGCCTGAAACAGAGCCATTGCCAGGGTGTCTTTCAATTAATGATTAACACCTCCCACAAAGATCTTCTACAGTAATAGCACCTATAATTCAAGCAAATCTAGAGTGAAAATAGCAGCACATGCACACAGAGCAGTGAGGGTGGAGAGAGCTCTTTCAAAAGCTCTGGCGTCTGCTACATTTCTCCTCCCATTTGCAGGACATGTGCTCCTTGTAGTGTGCTTTGTCTGGTGGAGAGCACAGATGTTACAGAACTAAGAAAGCAGCAGAAGAAAGAGTGTATTCCTTCCACAGGACTTACCAATATATATTTACTATAGCAAAGCTAACTCTATAAGAAGATTAAAACAAACAAACAAACAAACGAAGCCAAGCAGCTTGCAATTAGTTTGGTTTTTTTATAATTTTCTTTTTTCTCCATGTGTTCTAGGAGTTGATAAACTGAATACCAGTCTATACCAAATCTTTAGGGGGAGACTATGAAAGGGTAGCAATGCTTACGTGACAGTCCTTTTGGAAAGGTACGGGGTCGTTCCAAAAGGAACACATAGTCACAGAGAGACTATGATCATGAATAGACAGTTTTAAGTAGAAAATTGCCATTTAGATTCAAAGTAGTAGTAGATAATACTAGCTTCTATGCAGAAATTTGTAAACATAGATTAAAATCGATAGTTTAGAAGGAAAAAGAGAATATTAATATTTGGAGAGTGACTTACAAAACAAAGCCGCGCATCATCTCTTTTGGACAAACCATACAGCTCTTTCCTGTTTCTTCCTGCCACAGATCCCTTCCAATATGGTGATTGATTTCATTTGGGCCCCACTAGTGAAATTAACGTTTTTACTGACATTTGCAACAAAAATGAGAGCAGGCACAAAATTAGCCTGTAGGAAAACTAGCTTATTTATAAAGAGTTTTTAAAAATGTACCAAGCTGTTCATGACTGAATTGTCTTCTTAGTGGTTTAGGATCCTACAAAGTGTCAAATTAAGCTTGTATTTTAGGTGTACACTGATCCCTGTTTAAATCAGTGATGCAATTTGCATGATTGCAATCTTAGCTTTCTCTTTCAAAAATATTAAATACATGATTCTGTATACTGTCATGCTGGGATTGTGGTTGCAAGAGAAATGTGGGGTTTTAGGCCTTCTTTTTAGCATGAATAACTTTAGTCTAGCTTTTTCAGATGAATGTAATGTTTCCCAAACAGTGAAAGAATTTATAATAGCACCCCATGCTGCAAGACTAATGAATCAAATGACAGCTTATTATTCTATAAGACATTGTATTAAAAATCCTAACTAAAACTTCACCCAAAATTGCTGTATTACTTTCATCAGCATAACATTGTAACAACTAAATTGTATCTCATACTTGGCCTCAAATATATGTGGCAGTGTACTGGACAAAATTAGATTTTTTTATTTTAAGTGGGCAGTTTCCTCTGCAATAATGAAATATGTGCAGAAGTCACACATCAAGGATAAGGCAAAGTAGGGCTTTTTGCCTTCACTGTAATTTATTATCATTGTCAGATTGCTGACTTTCTTAAAAACTCAGTAGCATTTTCTAATGCTGAGCCACAGAAGGAAAATATGTATTCTTTCCTAGTTTTTCATGAGCTATGTTCTGCTCCTGGTTTATTCTACTGAACTTCTACTCATATTTCCAACTGCTCTGAGCCAACTGGGAGTACATTTTTTCAAACTGTCTTTTGTGTACAAAAGCACAGGTGTGTTAGTGTGCATATGCTGTCAAGAAATTCATAACCATTTCTGACAGTCTCCATTTCTTAAGGCAAGGAAACATGTACATATTGTATATATGGTAATGAGCTACTTTGAAGTTGAATTCCCATTTATACATGTTTACTTCTAGATCTGCTAATCTGCAACAAGATCTTGGCAATGGTCCTGACTTCTCTGTTTCTTTCTTTCTTTGTTTTCTTTATGGCTGTGTGTGATCTCCTGCAAAGCAGGTTGCAGTCATCACTATTGTATATATGTGTTTGCATGTATGTGCCTTGATAAATTCTCTCTTTGGAGTTCTGAATTTTTCATTTCAAGTCCAGCTGGTACAATTGTGAACTCATCTTTCCAGTGTGCTCCTCTGTGTTGGATTGAAACTTCAAAAATGTTTGACCAAGTGTTTTGATTAAGTCCCCTGAGGAAAGCTCCTTGTATACTTGTGAAAGGGCATGCTCTGTGTAAGATGACTGTGTACAGTATAAATCTATAAAACGTGGAAGTGTTTATAAATTTATCTGCCAAATATTTATCATCCATGTAACAAATGCAAAGCTATTTAGTGTACATCAGATTAATAAAGGGGATATTTTGCTTCACTATATTCAAATAAAGATTTGTTCTTTGCAATGAATACATATCAGGTGTGATGATAGCCAGAACATCATCCTTTACAACCCATAAAACGCTACAAAAACAGTTGGTTTACAAAAATTAGTTGTTTTACAAAGGCTCTCTATGTATCTCATCTTTAATGCCTGCAATGGAAGTTGAACATGTGTTAAAAGAAAACATGGAACAAGTTAATGTAGTTAAAGAAATTTAAATGGCTGTAAAAAAAGAGTAAAAATCGCTATGGTTGCAAGAGACAAAGTTCTCTAGTTAACTGTCTCGGCTTCATGCTTCTGTGGTACATAATTGCACAAAATAGACATCTGGCCTTTCACTACATAACTGCAATACAGGGGTATATTATCACCCAAAGAGTTGAATCTAACCATGTGAAAAGCATACTGCTGCAAGGTATGATGATCCATGCATCTGAAAGACCAATGGGAATTTATATAAAAAACTATGGTTCCACGAGAACTTGATATTCACCAAAAAAAAAAACCAAACCAAAGAAAAACCAAAGCAGCACTGCAACAATGTAAGCTCTTCATTACATTTGTACACTGAAGGCCTCCAAACAGCTTCAGCAGATCAAACATGGTAGCTTTAATATAACAAAAACTGCTGAGTTATTTATATTCTGCCACCTCCATGTCTGGATCAGAAATTCATTTCCAAATATAGGTTATTCCAGACAGATAATGGACCAAACAAAACACATTTGCCTCTTCAGCTGTGTCACCAACAGGGAAAAGTTAACCAGCACTTGAATGGAAGTATTTTTCAGCTCATGTAAGAGCATATATGGGCATGTATGATTTTGTGACTATCTTTGGCAAATTGAATTTTTTATATTATAGTACAGAAAAACTTTTCTCTGTTTGTTAAGTACAAGCAACAGAAGTACTAGTCCATATTTCAAGTCCACTTAGATGTACACCCTTATCCACGTGTACTTGAAGGGGATTAGTAGTATAACTCAGTGCTCTCATCCTCTAGTGGAGATGAAGATTTTTATGCTTGTATCTCCTAGTTTCATTCTGGGAAAAATCATATCATAGAATCATCGAATAGGTTGGAAGAGACCTTAAAGATCACCTAGTTCCAACCCCCTGCTGCAGACTGGGACACCTTCCACTTGACCAGTTTGCTCAAAGTCCCATCCAACCTGGCCTCAAACAATATCAGGGATGGGACAGCCACAGCTGCTCCAATGCCTCACCACCCTCACAGTGAATAATTATTACTTAATGTCTAATATAAGCCTACCCTCTTTCAGTTTAAAACCATTCCCTCTTGTCCTGTCACTACATGTAAGAAGTCCATCTCCAGCTTTCTTGTAGGCCCTTTAGGTACTGGAGGGCTGCTAACAGAAAATAAAAAA
Source organism: Ara ararauna (assembly GCA_028858755.1). Taxonomy (NCBI): domain Eukaryota; kingdom Metazoa; phylum Chordata; class Aves; order Psittaciformes; family Psittacidae; genus Ara; species Ara ararauna. Next base: position 83,127,989 of record CM054410.1, read on the forward strand.
AGAGGCTGGAAAAGAAAAGAGGTTGAAAATCAACTCTTCCCTTCAGTAGCAGGGAATCTTGTGTTGGACAACATCATCCTGCAAAAAAGGCACTATGACTTAAGGACTGCATTTCTCAGAAGAATTTTGAAGGCATGGATGGATATACTCCTGGCTGGCATAGTTATGCTAGCAAAAAGGTGATGCTTAATTCAGAGCACTGTGTGTGTGTTCCTCATAGACTTTCCTAAAAATATTGAGCTGAACCAAAAATCATACCATTCTTTATCTTTTCTGGTTCATATATAAACTTTCACAGTATTCATAACTGTCGCAGTATACAGGTGAATCCACTCTTTCTGCAGATGCATTTTGCATCATGTTACTTCTGTCTCTCAGAGTGGACCAAATTGGTGTGATTAGGATTTCAGTAACAATTTCATATTACTATAGCAGACTGAAGTTGCATGTGCAAAATAGCTTTGGAAAACACCAAAACCACCCAAGACTTCCTGGGAGAGGAAGATAGAGCTTGAAGAAAGAGCCTGACCACATCACCTGCTAAATTATACAAACACAAAGGTCTGTCAGCAGCGATCTGCTGATCACTACTGACTGCACTAGGGTACACTGCTGTCTTCAAAATGTTGCATGATATTTGCCCAGAAAGCCAAATGCTGTCACTACCTTTAGACCTGAAAACGGAAGCTGCAGCTGCTGTCATCAGTGGTAATGCCCGAACAAGCTACATCTGGAAATGCCTATACTAATCAATCCAGGCAATACTTCCAGCTTTCAACAGGAGAAGACAAACCATTGTCAGCCTTATCAATCCTTGAATGACTACTGCTATCCTTCAGAAAAGCCAGACTGTGGCAATTCTAGTCACAGCATGGGAAATTGTCAAAGTATTCCCCAAACATATTGTCCAATGCTAAAAAAAAAATAGTCACTTAAGAATCATTTGCTACATGAATGAACTGTGAATTGCCTGCTATAACCACTTAAAATGTTGGTTGGATATCCAGAGAGTTTGGTTGAATTCTGATCGGATACAGCCTAGGCTGGAGATCTAATCTCAATTCCCACAAAGGCAAATGGCACTTTTATGTAAAAAGTTCATAATAACCCCCAGAGTTGTAATATTGCAGAACAACAGTGGTTTCGTAGGTGGCTACAATAACTTTGAATTGTGCATTTTACAACAGGCTTTATCATAACATATTTAATTGTGTTGTGAGCTCATACAAACTGCAAACCACTTATCCCCAGGACACTGAAGAGGCTCCTGACTTTGAATAAAAATATCTTTTGCTTTGGAGTCAGACCAGATTTTACAGAGACTAGGAATGAGAAATTAGATAAAACCAAGAGCAATTCACCTTCCCAAGCATCCTGAAAGTGAAGCCATTAGTAGACTCTCATATCTGCTACATCATTAACTTTGAGTGGCTGTCCTTAAGCAAACTTTCCCAGACTCTCTTGCAAACTCCAGATTCAGCTTACAAACAGCACTGCAGCAGTGGTGGCACAGCTAGTCTACCTGAAAGGCAATCGTCCTGGTATGTAGGATTATATATCCATTAGGATCTTTTTTCCTAGGTTTATTTCCTAGCCAGCATTTCTGGGCCCTCTGTGAACTGCTATCTATGAGTATGTTCCCCTCTTCTTCCCATTCAGTCAATAAAGAATTACAGATAGGATTGCTTTATAACTGACCAGTAAGATTATATGGAAAATGAGCTCAGGCTCCTGGAGAACAATTACTCAGCATCCCAATTCTCTGTATGCAGGAGTTTGACTTTTTTCTTTCAGTCCTTAACTAAAATCAGAGCTTTGTAAATTTTAATAAAATGGTGAATCTGTTCAGAAAAAAAAAAAAAAAAAGAAAGAAAAGTTCACTAGCTGTTAGTACAGAGGTTGATAAGAGTAGGACCAAGGAACAGTAAGATATTGCTATACTCTTGAGATGCAGCAATATCAGTCTTACACTGCTAGTTTGAACTCTAACTGGTCTTTGGTAGGGTTGTCATACTGTGTTTCATGTGCTAAAATACATATTAAAAACTTAATAGTTAAAAGCGGGAAAACAGAGGCATACAGACACCAACTGCCAGGGAAAAACCTCTGGACTTAGAGTAGCAAAACTATAAAACAATACAAAAAACTATTGACTGGTCATAAAGCAAAAGAAAAAAAAGTGGATAAGAGTGCACATCTGTTAAAGAAGTCATCTATAATTAAACGTTACTTTGCATTGTTATTGTTACATGAATGTTGAAACCAAGGAAGAATACATGTTCATGACAACATAGGACCCTTCCTACGTGAAAACATTAATGTTGGCCACATCGGGGGGCATATTTTACAGCCAGTAATCTGTTTATAGAAAATATTGCAATTGCCAATCTGACCTACAGGTGGAGTAGGAAAAATAAGTATTGGAAAGGATCAGTAAAGACTTTGATCCTTCACTGGTGGGTAAATCCACCGCCTAGGTACCAGGCTGCTCATACAATGGGTGAGCAAAGTGTCCTGAGCTGAGCACTGGCTCCCACTTTTTGATGGGTCAAGCCTAGAGCAGAGGGCAGCTCCGGGCCTCTCCACAAGCAGTGCTGCCACAAACCAGTGAGCCAGTTTCAGGACCTCAGAGCTTATCAAACGACAAAGGCTTCTGATTAATTTTACCTGGAATTTCACATATAGATTTTGACGCTACAGATTCAACTGATTTGGAGTCTAGTTATCTGAGGAATACCCTTTTTCCCTTAGAAAAACAACAAAGCCACTTCCAGGAGTGTAATTCAAACTGAAATAATTTTCATTTAAATAAGAGAAGGCTGCTGATACTGTGTTCCCTGTGTGAAGGGTCCTGGATACTTGAATTAGCTTTCCTCGCTGAGCTTCCTAGAGCCTGAATTTGTCAGTCTTTTAGACACAATCTTCATTTTTTTACACTAATGTGAATAATGAGGAGCTTTTCAAAAGGCTGGAACTGTGCCAGTGGAAAAGTGCTGGAAATAAGGAGACCAGAATTAGTCTAGTGGAAATCTATGGGAGTTCAGCCTGTGCTTTATCTGTGGGGCAACTGTTGGCAGGCAAGAAATAATTGTAGGGTTGCCGTAGCTGTCACTCGGTATGTTGTAAATGCAAAGCTCCTAGCGCTCTGCCTTGAGAGTAATAAGTAAATAATACATTAATGAGTGAATAATGTATAGACTTTTAGTGGAGTGGAAACATTGCTAAGCACATGCAATCACAAAGAAGCACACAGATGCTGTATTACAAAATCAAAAAAATCCCATCTCAAAACCCCAAAAAACCTCCCCCCAAAAGAAACATCGCCACAAGCAGACCTTATAGCTTGTGGATAACATGTGAGGAAACAATCAAGTCTTTACTTTTGCTATATCCAACCCAGTAAGGAATGCTTTTTTGCTGAATCTGTGAGCTGGAGCCGAGCACAGATGTTCCCGGCTTTCAAACAGTTCTGAATTCATTTTTATGGTCATTCATTTTGTCTAGACAAGGAGGGTCACTCCACTACGAAGTACTCTGTTAAATGAATAAATATTTATTCCAACAGACAAATGGAAAAAGCTCTTTTCTGGCAGAGTTCTTGCAGAAAGAACCTCTGTACTGCTAAACTCTTGCCTCTTTTGCAGGAACCAGGGCATTTGTCCAAGATGTTTTCAGCAAATACTTCTTTTTTTTAAACCTGTTCAAGCAGAGAAACTGGTTTCTTAGGTACCTTGGCAGGCAGAATTTAACCAAGTCTTGCCAGGATGGGAGAAGTGGAGGGAGCCCTCACCTGATAGGAAAGGATATACAAAAGTATACCTTAGAAATGAGCCTTAGGTAAGGCTAAGATGCATAACATGAAGAACTTAGAAATAGATACAGCAAGCTACCGTATAACCACATATTCAAGCTCCACCGCTGCTTCTCACTTTCAGGACAGGACATATCAGTCCCCTCTCTTTTATACTTAAGCAGTTCCTTGGGAGCTGAGTTTGCTTCTGAAAAATATCACAGCTTTTGGGCGGGGAAGAGGAGTATTAAGTCAGCTCAGTCCCATGGTTGAGATAATGGTGTGATCCTGCAGAAAGCCCCATGAGCACAACAGCGTCAGTGTGAGTTGTGCTTCTCTGGTTTGTAAAGTGCAACTTGGGACCCAGAAAGAGTCACTGCACAGTCACAGTATTGGTGTTTCCACATGGTTAGTGTTTGAAATCAAAATCCTTGGATTCATGGCACTAACTTGGAAATCATGAGGGTTTACTGACAAAATTATGGAGGATATATACCTTTCAATATTTCAGAACTCTATTTGCTGGTTTTCTGTCAAAACACAAGGTCTGGAAAGGCTCATTTTCTCAGAAAACTGAAATGCAGGTGCTTAAGCATCTTCTTGCTTTGGTAGGTGCAGCTTTAAGGCAGACAACATGAGATCTGCAAGTGGTAGAAAGAAGAGAGGCTTCTGACACTGAAGTTATTTTTCTAATCATGTTCTTTTTTGGATGTCAGTGCTATACAAAATCACTCTTACGTGAATATTTTAATACATATCTTCTGGTTCTCTCTCTAAATTTTTGGCTCAAAGTTACTCTCATGTTTGTTTTCCTTCTAACCCACAAACTATTTATTTTGCTTTTAAAACATAGGTTTTCAATTTCAAGATAAGTAACAACATAGTTATTTTTTTTTTATTTAGATTGATGCCCAACAGGGCTCAGTTCAGCATATTTTCAACTACCTCGGCTCTCTCTAGCAGCTGTTATAAAATCTGCAGAATGTGTTCCTCTAGACACTGAGTTTTGGTACTTAGTGTTGCCTCTGACTGTATGCCAGGACAGTTCAGAAGTTAAAATCACTTCCTCAACAGGAAGGAACCGTTGCTGCTAAGAGAGAAGTGTATTTCAGCACTCTTGATCTTGGTCTCCATTTTACCTGTCAATTCAGTTTGCCACAGTATTTTGAATTTGTGAAATGTCACATTTCTTTAGTGAATGTGACTAACACAGCTCCAGTCTAGCTTGAGCTTAATATATTTTTTAAATCAGGCTTTCTGCCGTGACCATAGACTCTCACTCAGTGGAAGGGGAGTGCCGAGAGGGAAATTAAGGAAGGGGAAAGCTGGGTTGCGGCACTGTCTGTCCCCTCTACGTGCACAAGGGCAGGGATCAAAGGCAAGTGATGTCCCTCGCTTTTCCCTAGCAGAGGAGTTAAAGCTCCCTCCTTCCCTGACACTAGCTGTGCTCTTTCAAGGATCCCTGTAGCCAACTATGTGATGACTTATTTGTTTACTTACCTCGCAACAATAAATAATGCATAACACAAATACCATGCTGAGGAGGAGGCTGTAACCCAGCCTGGTTCCCAGTGCTTATTCCCACTGCTGATGCTCTCCCCTGCAGAGGCAGCAGCTTGCAAGACCCATGCAGACCATACAGGCATCCCGCACTGGGGGGCACTTCCCTATATTGTGTTTCCTAATGTTGCCTGAGTATCTCTTGGCCTTTGGGTTGGATTCTGAAACACAGCAGTTGTAGCCTTTTCACTGCAGTTTGTGTAAAGTTATTTATCTGGATTACCCCAGTGTTCCCACTGAAATCCTCGTTAGTGTATGGGAGCACTAGCCCTGCCACAACAGCCCCTGTGAGCCACTGTCCCTTCAGTCACCTCTGATGTCCAGCAGGGCTGAGTGAGCCCTCCCAACATGCTAAAGCACCAAGGTCCATTTTGGCCCCTGCTCAGGGGAAGATCTGCTGGCTGCACAGGGATTGTTAAGGACAGCCAGGCATTTCTGGTTACGACACACTGCTGTTGGGTCTGTGCAAGTGCCAGTGTGGCAAGTACAGCTTGAGCTTGCCAGCCTTTAATTAGCTGCTCAAAGGAAACAATCAAAAAAGGTCTTTGTGGCAACTAGGACCAGCCTGATGCTAATCTCCCTCCGTATTGTGCAGCACAGAGTCAGGCTGACCCACCCGAGGAGCAGCTTCCCGCTCCTGCTTACTGAGAGAAACTCTCCAGCCCAGGCTTTCACTCCTGAAAAAACAAAAAGGGTACTGTCTTTCTGCAAAATACATAATGAGAGAAATAAAAACCAACCAAACAAACAAAAACCACAAAAAAAAAAACAAACCCCAAAACCAAACCAACCTCTTTTAAAATAGCAAATGCAGTTTTCCTTTCTGTTAGGCAAATGTAGCCAGCCAAGGCATATGATTTACCAATAAAATAAAAGTATTGCCACAGAAAAAGTGACATTGAAGCCACTGTTTTCAACAAAAAGCCTAGTGTCTCTAATTACCTGCATGTACTTGCGTCACTGCTACATAAGCCACACAAGAATTCCAAATATCAATATCCTCCACAATATAAAATCCCTTTGTACGCAACAGGACTGTCAGGAAACATGAAGTAACAGAGTCCTCTGCAGTTTTTTTGATCCAAGTGCAGGCAATGAGGTGTAGGAAGGGTACATTTTAATCTCTTCCTCCTATCGGTTTTCTGTCTGCTTGTTTCCCTGCTTGATCTGGAGCAGTCCATAGCTGCTTCTGAAAATAGAGAGTGTATATAACACAACCCATTCAGCCCAAGCTTGCTTCAATGCTCTCTCCCTACTGGGGCATGTTGCGTCGCTCACAGGCAGGTATGAAGTCTGGGACTGGACTGTTATCAACACTGCTAATATGGGAAACACATTATCCGCAGCACAATGTCCTTGATAATATAGCAAGGACATTGATCTTAAGCTCCGTTAAAGGACACAGAGTGCGAACAGGAAACGTTCACGTACAAACATTTACTTTAGATAGCTGGCTACCCTGATTTCTGAAGTGAATGCTTCTTAGCAAGTATAAAAGTGGAGTGCTTGAGTACTTAAAAAGTGAATATGGTTCACAGCTTTAGGTCTGCCGTAGGCTGGCTAGAAATCTGTGCGTGATTCTACATCATATACTGCAATCAGGTTCCTGTAAGACTGTTGTGGTTTAAGTCCAGTTAACCATGCAGTTTCACTCACTCACTCCCCGCTCTTTCTTTCCCCCGCTACCGGAGGGATGGGAAGGAGAATTGAAAAGAATTCAACTCACACAGGTTGAGATAAGAACAGTTTAGTAACTAAGGTATAACACAAACCACTGCTGCTACCACCAATAATAATAATGACAAGGCAAATACCAGGGAAAAGAATACAGTCGCTCACCACCCGATACCCAGCCCGACCAAGCAGTACACCCCCACCCTTCTGGGTCTCTGCTCTCTGTTTTCACACCCTGGGCATGACGTGCTGTGGCATGGAGTACCTCTTTGGTCAGTTTGGGTCAGGTGTCCTGTCTCTGCTTCCTCCTGGCTTCCTCCCGGCTTCCCCTCCTCCCTGGCAGAGCATGAGACTCAGAAAGTCCTTGGTCAAACCAAAACATTACAATGAAACAAAACAAAACAATGAAAACATTGGTGCTATCAGTGCAGTTCCCAGGCCCAAAGTCAAAAACACAGTGCTGCACCAGCTACCAAGAAGGAGAAAAATGACTGCTGCTGCTGAACCCATGACAAAGACAATGAGAGAATGCATGGTGTGCTGCCTTTCTTGTAGGAAAACGTTCCAGCCAGCCCAAGTGGGCACTGGGTGCAGCTGAGGTGGCACTTCAGAAGGGAAAAAAGGAGAAAGGAGAGGAAGGAGGTACAGAGGGGCTGCTCTCATCCCTGACATGCAGCACTGGGCAGCTCACTGGGGCAGGCTGCAACCCCTCAGCCTGGCTCCTGCCAGAAGCGTCTAAACCTTCATGCCATGAACAGCTGATGGAGTTTGCCTTTCAAGGTGGAAAACCAGGGATTAACAAATCCAATGAAAAAGGTCATAACCAGACCTGCATGGCTGCTGCTTGTTACTCCAATATTCTTTTACCTGTCTCATCTCCCACTGGGAGTATTTGTTTCCTGTCGTGCCTGTTGTTCTGCGGGCATTATGGAGGTTACCGCAGCCAAAAAACAGCTCTCACTTCTCACTACCCTGGCCTTTCATTTCTCCCCTCAGGCTGCCCCCTTCTCTATGCTAGGTCTTGCATTCAAGAGGCAGCAGGGTGAAAGTGGTGCCGGAACTGCTGGCCTGGGAGATAGCCTTACCAAAAGAAAAACATTTAAAAAAATTAATTTTTCATCTGGGTCAGTTAGCTGAGTCCCCAGAGGCCATTAAAATGCTGGTGGCAGCCTAGGGCGAGAGGAGCCATAGGGTGGAGGAGGCAGAGAACATGCTGCACGTACAGCGGCTGAAAGACAAGGGTGAGCATTTTCTCAGGCACAGAGTCAATGTTCACACATGTGACACCACAACTGCACACACCCTTGTCTTTCCAACCACAGCAAGTGAGGGCGCATGAAACCACAGGAGAGACCTGCACTGTATCACAGAGACCCCCTGGGGCTTTGCCAGATGGTTTTTACAAGGGGTGAGACCTCTCAGCCACTGTGTCACACCATATCTACGCATCCTGCAGATGAGGCTGAGCACTTTTCAAGAGAGGAGAGTAATTTAAAATGTGATGTAATTTAAAACATGATGACCTCTGCCAAAAAAAAAAAAAAAAAAAAAAAAGAGGAATAAAGTCACTTGATTTTAGTGCAAAGAAATATTTTAAAGAAAACTTTGAAGTGTTTGATTTTAACTGAAGCATAAAAGAAATTGAGAGAGAAAACGTACTTCAGTATTTTCCTGACTGAGGCTAAGTATTAACAGCATAAAAGGCAGTAAAAGTGGTCATTTAAAGCAAATGTAGTATTTTCAATCAACTCAAATGCTTTTTAAACTGTGGAAGCCAATTTCTTCATTTTCATGTTGAGTTTTGTCGCCCACTTTCTTTTATAAGAGGAGAAGCAAGTAAATGGGTGATTCTTTAAAATTGTTTAAAAAGAAAGCATTCAGAAAGCCAAGTGCAGACTGCAGCTTTACCAGTGCCTGCATCACACACCTTTACAGTAAGTCGTTGTCCCTGCACTCTACTGATGGAGGAAAAGAGAGCAGGAAAAATCAAAATGACCTGAAGAAAAATAATGGCATTTACTGTTGCATGTCATTTTTCCTCTGTACCCTTTTGGTCTGTTATTCTTGAATAATCCATGTTTTAATTACTATCAGGAGTGTCCGTCACCCCTCATCATGTTTTCAATCTGTAACCTCTACCCAGCACATCCAGAGACAAGGAATGAGCAAAATTAAGGTCTTGCAAACAACCCACAAGTATCCTTAAATCTGTGGAAAACTACAGAGGACTCTCTAGATCCAGCACTGTTTCATTTTGAAACAGAGATGACTGAAATCTTCCTGACAATCTGCAAACACCCATCAGAGTCACCTGGCTATGCACTAAACCACAAGCATGCTCAGGTGGGTCGTGTCCCGCTGGCTCTGTGAAGCTAGTCAAGGCTGTGTACCGGCACCGTTTCACTCTCTGTTCTCCAGGAAACTTCACATCAGGGGCTTGGAGACTGCCAGGAAGGTACAGTCCTGCTGTATAATACACTTCCATTTTAGAAACTGCTGCATTGCCCATCTCCAGGTGCTTTTTGCATGTCAGCTGGAGCCTGACAAAGCACAAACCTTTTGATCTATGAATTTGTTGCTCTGTTGTCTACAAGGAAACCCTCTCTGATGATCCGAGGGACACCTTTCATGGAAACTGTGAAGGCAGGCACATGCTCTGCTCTGTCCAATACGGGGCACCAACATGGGATAGGGCTGTGTAGGCGCTCCCCACTCCAAAGCTGCCCTGCATATTGAGGTGGTGGCATCCTGGTGCAGCAGAAACACTGCTGGTGGACTGTGAGAGTTTTCAATAGGAATTGCAGGAGGGACTCCTGGGCTTGGTTTTTCACCTCTCTTCATAGCCCACTATGCCACAACACCAGGGCAGAGATACCTCGGCCTTTCACAAGGGGAAGGGACTGTTTTGTTTTAATTGCTTCTCTTCTCTTCTTTTTTTTTTTTTTTTTTTTTTTTTTTTTGGTAGGGAGTTGGGTTTTTTCTTTTTGGTTTGGGGGCTTTTTGGATTTGGGTTTGCTTTTCAGAGAGGTGGAATTGCTATTTGTTTGGTTTTGATTTTTCTAGGGTTTTTTTTTTTCTTTTTTTTTTTTCTTTTTGATTTGTTTTGCTTTAAGGTATTTTTGCTTTTAGGTTTGTTTTTTTCAGGTTTTTTTTTTTTCTTTAATTTTTACATTCTTTCTGCCTTTTTTTTTTTTCCTCTTTTTTTTCTCCTTCCACCCCCCTTTTTTTAGGGGGTGGTGGTTGTGTGGGTTGAGGTGGCTCTTTCTCCTTCTCCCTTTCTCAGTGTTTTTGTCCCTTTCCACCCCCCGCGCTCAGAGGAGCAGACCCGGGTGGCCCAGGCCCCGCGCGGGGCGGTCGCGGCCGCGGGCGCAGCAAATCAGCGGTGCCGAGGCCGCGCATAAGAAGGGAGGGCGGGGGCCAGCGCCGTCCCTCCCGGCAGCGGCAGGATGCACCATGAGGAGCTGGCGCCCCTGCAGCGGCCCCGCTATGGCTGTGAGTAGGGTCGGGGGGAGCGGCGGGCGCCCCGGGCCTCCTTTATTTCCCCCCCGCCTTTCTTTCTGCTCTGCTGTCTTGCCGGCTTTCTCGGTTTAACTCCGAAAGAGGGACTTGGAGAGGAATAAAACCCACCCAGCACACTCTGTTGCAGCGCTCAGCTTGTTTTAGGTTAGCTCGTAGGGGGCTCCGGCTGGGTTTTGAACAGGTTTTCGTGGGGCTGGGTTTTGTTCCGAAACTCTCTGATCGGATTATAGCTGTAATTGCGCGCTGCAACTTGGGAGCTTCAGGTTAGAGCCGGAGCTTTGGGGTTTCAACTTCATAACTTCATGTTATATAGGTATCTCTTTGGGTTGTAACTGTGTAATGAGTTCTGACTATAGCTTCGGGTTGTAACTGTGTAACCTTTGGATTATCCCTTTGGAATTTCGGAGCATAAAATTAAAATTTAGTTTTCTGATTTTATAACTTTGGCTTAGAACTTTGTAACTTGAATAACTAGGGTGAGGAAAGAAAGGTGCAGGGCTCTTTTCAGAGGAGGTGTATTTACTTCCCAAACCTGCATTTAAGGAAAGCCCTGAAGAACGTTACTGTGCTTGCCGCAGCTCTCCCAGCGCTGCTGGGCTGCTCTGGGACCCTGTACTGGGCTGTACTTTCTCCCGGTTCCGGAGCCGGGCAAGCCCCTGGCTGCGCCATCCCTAGAAGAAGTGGCTCTGCTATTTCAGGCATTGCAAATTGTGAACATGCATGCTATTTGCGAAGCTCACGACAACCATGGCATCCTGCATTCTGATGAGCAGCTTCCCAAGTCTTAGGGTAGCAGCTCTGTTTCAAAACAGCTCTGAAACCTCTGTTTTGAAGGAAGGACAAAGCACCTTGACAGTGTTAGGGGCTGGGTCACTTCACTTCCACACAGGGCTGACAGAAAAGGCAGTGCTTGACAGCTTTCCCTTCAGTTTGGAGGATGCTGTGCCCTCCTGAGCAGTTTCCTCTGTTGATGCCTGACAGTTTGTGCAGTCTGTAGAACCTGCCAGTAGGTCTCATTTTTCTTTTGCACCGTGTTGTAGGTGGATGAGATGCTTTGGAAGGTGTATTCACAGTTGTCGGTGCTGATAATGTATTTTGGAGTGGTTGCTTCAGACTTAGGCTGGGCACCCATGCCAGTATGTTAGCAAAAATGAGTATTTTGCTTGTGAAGCCAATCTCCCACCCACATCAGCTTACTGTGCCACTGCCTGCATGGTAGAGCAGTGTTCAGGTGGTGTGCCGCATCGTGCACCAGCCCCATATTGGCACTTTGTTCACTTGCCTGGCATGCAGAAACTACTTAAATGTACATGGTGTGCCCACCAGGCCCCTAGCAACAGGGGCTTTCCTGTACATATCTGGGCTAGCTGGTATCAGAATATGAGAGGATATATGGTACTTGCTAGCCTGCCATGAAGCCCAATATGGTCAAAGATGACGCATGGACTTAAAGCGAAGGGCGCATCCTTTGTACCTTAAGAATCTCAGGCCTTGCTTATTGTGGGGGGAAGAACAACCATCTTGAGGATTATGAATATAGTTTTGAAAGGTGTGTGGGTTTGGGGGGGTTTTGTTTGTTTGGCTTTTTTAAGGTGTCCCTGTCCTCTTGCAGGGGGGTTAGAAATAGGTGATGTTAAAGATCCCTTCCAACCCAAACTATTCTATGGGTCGATGATATGGTCTGTGCTCTTAGTATATATGTTTTGGTATGATAATTCAGAGCAGTGGTATTGAGTTGAGGAGGAGCTGGTGTGTTGAGTTGTAGCCACTGTACAACTCAACACACCAGCCAAGGAGCTGGTGTGTTGAGTTGTAGCCATTCTCTTGGTGCTTGGTCTCCTGCCCCAAGGGCAGGAGCTGATAAAAGTGTCCTTCTAGGCTTTTCTCATGTCACCTCCCCTCTGACTGATGCTGCCTGTGCTTCGCACCAGCGGCTGTTATACAGCACTGAATCTCACCCCCTGAGTGAGAGGCATGGCTATTGTACAGCACTGAATCTTCTTTTTTTAGGATGGGTTTTTTTCTTTTTTCTCTGCAGGAGTCTTTGGGATAACATTCCTTTCAAGGGACTGAGCAAAGGCTCCTCAAATATACCAGTCTGATGCCTATAAAAAAAAAATCCACCGAGGAGCTTTATGGAAAGCTCCACCCATCAAAGAGAAAACCATAGCCTTGTCTGTAGTGATGTTATAAGCATGCCTTATCTAGACTGTATTTGCCTGCCATTTGGGACAAGGAGAGAAGCTGCATCTTAAAATTAAAAAAAAAAAAAAAAAAAAAGTGAAAAGGCTCCCTTGGTTAGAAAACTCTGAACTCTTGTGAAGTCAATCATAAATTGCAGGTTCCCCACAAGACTAACACCACAGTTTGGATCACTAGCAATCACTTCCCCATGTTGAACACAACATCTATGCTGGATTTCCTACAAGAGTTAATAAGTTGTTCAAGTTATGCTATCAAATTGGTAAGATTCCTTGCTTTAGTGACCTAGTATTGTTTTAAACATTTAACTTGGACTTTCGACTTTGGCTTCAGACTCCTGACAGTTTGTATTGCTCTGAAGAAGGTTAGCATTTTACTATGACAATTCTGTGCTAGAAACTGTAGGGACTAGTGAATGGGCATCAGTAGCATTTCATTTTGATAAATGGAGAGGAAGACATATACAAGTCTTGGCTACATTTTGTAGCCTGGTGGGTACTAGTAGGGGAAAAAAGTGTCTCTGAGCACACAACCTCATAGCCCAAAGTAAGAAACTGGGAAGACATATCCCTAACCTATAAACTCATTTTTCATTACAAATTTTGCTGGTGTAGTAACTCAAATGTACACACCTAGAAAAAAATCGTAGAGCTGATAATTTTAATCTTTAAAGTCAGGAAATAGATGAATGAAGTCAAACAAGAGTATCCTTTTATGGGTGGGTGCTAGTTCAGGATGAACATTGTTCATGGGACAAACAGGAGCTCAAAGCAAAGCCTTTGTGCCTTCTCTTAGCCTGTTAGAGCCAAAGTATTGTGGCTTTTGGACTATGCAGTGGAAGATGCCTCCAGCTCTTCATGCTTTCAATAGCTTAAAAGAGATATCTGTTGGTGCTTCCCTGAGTCTTGCAGATATTCATGTCCAGCACCAACCCAACACCAACCCAAGTGAGATCATGCAAGTATAAGGAAGAACAGAAACTGTGTTAACAAGCACACTACAACTGAATTTACATAGCTGGTTTCCAGTCTGGCTACAGCTGTTGCCTGGTTTATTTCTCAATCCCAGCACAATCAGATGCAGAGGTTCACATAACTGCAGAGAATTGGGACTTGTAATATAACTTGAGGTATGAGCCATTTTTACAATGAAAGTGCTTGGTGCTGTTGAAGATTATAAAGTGAAAAAGTATAAATCTTGAATGTGCCTTACAGATTAAACGTGAAGTTTTGTACATAGGAAGCCAGCAAATCAGGAAGCAGTGTGTGAGAATGCCTTTTTCTTAATACTCTTTGGTCTTTTATAGCTAGTTCTCACTGAAACCTGTGTGCAGAAACAAATATTTAAGTTTTAAATAAACATCTGAATGGTTTCACCACACTTCCAGGAATGTAATAAACCTACAGAGAGTGACGCCATGAGTGGCTGGGTTTGCAAATCATTTCAGACATTTCCATCTTCAGAGTAACTGAATTAACACACATCCCAGGTCACTGTGTATCGAATGGGAGAGAAACTAGCTGTTTCAGCACCACCAAACTCATCTAATGGAGACAAGCAGCTACAGAAAACTCCATCTCTCCTGCTGAAGCTGGAAAGCCAGCTTCCCTGGGTGCAGATGGGTGAATACAGGGGAAGCTTGACTTTGCTATCCATGATAAGGGCGTTGCTTGTATTTCTGGTCCTGGCTCCCACGACTGCTTCTGTTTGGCACTGAAGTGCAGGTGATGAGACAAATAAACATCATGAAGCTTCTGGACGGAAAACTGCCTGTCTCTACAAGCAGGGCAAATGTAAAGTGAAACAGAGCCTACACCTTTTCATGAAACTGCACCTAGTTTCTTTCTTCATCAGGATGTGAAAGCTTGCAAACTAGTAGCTTTCAAAAAGCATTTAACTTCAGAAACTATAAATTTATCTGCAGGTCTATGAAGCTCAGGGAAACAAATGGTTATTTTTTAAGGGGGGGGGGGGGGGCTAAGATCTTTTGGTAGAAGTTCCATAGGATTTTTCTAACTGAAAACAAATGGGTTTTTTAAAGCTTGGAAAAAGAAAAAAAGAAAAGGAAAAAAAAAGAAGAAGAGGCAAAAAAACCCAAAACCCAGCCCCTCACCCAAAACCTTAGCTGTATCCCATGCATATGTATTCTTTTGGGTGTATACTTTCTTGTAGCACTTGTGGCTTATGAGAACACTTCTCCTTTTTTATTGATGGGTGTAATTTGGCAACCAAATACACTGTTTATCTCTTCCACTCTTTTGGAGATTGCTAATAATTAAACTGCTGAATGAGAACTTGAAAAGTTTAACTGCTTTGTTTAACCAAGTGCACATAATTTATTTGGTAGGAGTGGTTCTCTGTGTGCTTTTTGTACAAAGCAGACTCATCTCCCCTGAAGTTTCTTGGTAAAGAAGGGACGGAGCTGTGTTACAGCATGCTTAAAGCTACTTGAATACTGTTGAAACAGGAAATATTAATATTGGGTTGGAAACAGGATTTATAGCATACACGAGTGTGCTCAATCAAGTCCAATACTTGAGGCAAGGAATGGGAGTAGGCAGATTTGCAGCTTTCCTCTTCCATTAAGCAGTGCTTCAGTTACCTAGTTCTTGCTCAGGATTTGCTTGATACTACTGCTGATTTGAGCTATGATTTACTAGGAATGATCTTACGTGTAAGGTGGAAAAAAAAGCCTGGCAGTGATAGGCAGAACTTGTGGGTCATATTTCAGTGAGATGATAAGCGAGTGTGCTCTCCTGTGCTCTGCTCCTTGCAGGAAATTATTAACCTGCTGTTTGCTTCTCTTGTTCAGGCTGTTTCAGCGGTTTTTTTTCTGGATCAGGTGTCCTTGTAGTGCCACATGTTGCAGAATGAAAGCACAAGTGCTGGGCAGGGCCCATGCTATGCTCACCCATTCTGGGGAGCATGATCAGGGATGGCTGAGGCCAAACGCTTGCATCCTGGGGAAGGTAGGAGTACCGGCTGCAGGCACCTTTTTGCTGATCCCTGATGAGGTGGGCTGGGGTGAGAGCTGTGCCCTGTGTAGCTCATTCGCAGGTCAGTGCTTCCTGCGCCTCAGTGTTCACCATCAGAAAACAGTGGCATCTTCTTCAGCATGGTGCCAGCTCAGCTTCGAAAAGGGTTGTCTGCTTTATCTTCACAGCTGGGGAGAAATGGGGGCTGCTGAGCCCCTTGAAAAGGGGCAGGTTTGTGCTGGTGACCAACACCTTGCCCTGGCACTGCTCCAGTTGTGTTCTGCCAGCTGCTGAAATACCAGCCTGATTTATGGTGGTGATGGGCTGGTGGGGCAGGCAGTGCCTGCAGGGTGCATGGTAGTGACCAACAGCTTTGGTAGGGTGTCAGGGTGGTCCATGTGGTGGGGAAGAGAGAGGGGATGGGGCCATGGTCCTTGCATGGAGGTCTTGAGCATAGAAAAGGAATGTTTTGGTTTAATCAACTTCCTTACTACCCCTCAAGAGATATACTGAACCAAGTGGTGTTCATACAAGCTCTGCATGGCTCCTAAATACCATCTGATACACGTAAGCAAATAGCTGTTAAGAACCTGTGCTGGTGGCCAATTTCAGTGTTGAATTACTATTTCATTCAAATGAGCATGCAGTAGCAGGAAAAACTTACCCGAAGGAATTATGTCAGTTCTTAGGTATCACTTATTGCCCAAGTTAAGAGGTTGGCCAGGTATAAATTCTTCAGGAGTCAGATTCAAGGAGCACCTTAGAGCTCTGACTCACAGCTGCTGGCAAACTGCTTCCAGATCCTGAGGACCTGCTCCCTCAAGGTGCAATGCCTGCCTGAGCTGGCAGAAACAACTGTCCTCACCCCAGGAGCTTCTCCTGGGTTGGGTGTATCAGACAAAGTAGTCTGTGGCTTCAGCTAAAGTGGGTGATGAAGGATGTGGTCTTGGCAAGTCATCCCCTGTGGACTCTGACCTGCTTCTTTCAAACTGCAGTAGAAGCTTTTGTGGCACGTAGCAAGGTATTTAAGCAGATTTTTACCAGGCTCCAAAGTCTGAAGGGAAATAAGTAATTATGCATGCTATTCATCCTCTACTTTCTATTCCAGCTGAAAGTTAAGGGTATCTCCTGCACTGTGCTTCATTTGTAAGGCTGCTCAGTACACTGGTTACATTTGCAAGATCAGAGCTTCACAGCTTCTGGAAGCACAGCACAGATGAATACAAGGGCAGTCAGAATGGGAAATATACATACTCTATATAGAAATGTGCTTCATTAAGGCAACCGCACTTTCCCAGAGTTGTAGTGTCAATGTTCCAAAGTTGGTTTTGGCAATCATAGGTAAGTACAGGGGAAATATGTTTAATAGTCTTGTTGAAATTATTAGAAACAAAATAAAAAGCTGAAACAAAGATACTGGTTTGCTTCTCCAAAAACAAGATCCTGTATCTAGGGTTATTATCTCTCATGAGAGAAGTTGCTGGTTTTAACTGGTGTTAATTATACTGCAATGCCAGCTCCCGCCTTGCTGCAGAGTGTTGCAACTGGTGAGGTTTCAGCAGCCGCAACTTGCCAAGGTACCTTCAGCTGCTCTGTCAGGCTGCTGTGGTCTTTGCTTCTTGCCAATGCTTCTACAATGGCACAGAGACCTAATGTGTAAAGAGGCTAATCTCTCTTTGCAGAGCTGATCTGCATTGCTGGATTAGCAGTCACTTCAGGCCTCTGCAGGGGCTGGCTGCAGATCTCATTGCTTTCCTGAGTCAGGGGGGACTTTCTGGCCAGGTAGGACTGTGGCAGCCAGCATTTAAATGTGTTTAAATTGCTCTGGAGCTGCACCCTGAAGCTGTGGTGTATGTTTTCAGTCAGCTCTGCTGGTGGAAGAAGCAACCTCAACTCCTTCTATGGGATTATTTTTGGCTGGATTAGATCCCAGTCTGGCTCACAGCACGAACCCGCAGACAGGTCTGCCAACACGATGTAGTAGCTGGAGCAGGGAAGAGTACAAGTGGTAGAGAGAATGGCAGGTTGAGTTGATTTAAGTTGTGTTACTGCTGCACACAGAGATTTGGAAATTTGTGGGCAGTGGGGCAACAAAATGTGCAGGAAGCCCACAAGTGGACTGGGGCACATGAGAAGAAGCAGTGGGGCTCCCCTTGGTTGCCTCTACTGTGGTGCTGCTGGTGCCCTGTCTGCCTGCCTGCCAGGACTGAGGCTGCTCTCTGCTCTCCTGCTGCCCAGGGAGTTTTGAGTTACAGAAATGTTTTTGAGGGAATTTAGTCTCTAATGCTGTAGCTTCAATCCCTAAGTGTCAGTAAAGGCATGGCAGTGTTTGCTAGGCAATGCAGCAGTGGTAAGAAACTTGTAAGAAATACTTGTCTAAATACTAGATTGCTTGAAAAAGAAAGAAAAGTGAATGCTTTTTGTACGTAAAATAAGATTCAAGATGTTCTTCCAACCCTCTTCTGCTGCTAAAATTACTCTTGACTTGCAGGGCCCCAAAAATGTAGGGGTGAGATGTCATTTGTGGTATGTGTTGCTTATTTCTGGGATTTTTAGTTCTTCATGCCCAACTGATTTACCCAAGCAATAACTGTCTGGCCCCTGTTCAGTGGTAAACAAGTCTTAAATTCCATGTGTTCTCAATACAGTCTAGCAGAACAGCTAATGCATTGAAACATCAGCATGGATATGTGGTGGTGTAACTGAAAAGGAAAATTAAGGAGTCCAGGGGAAAGCAGGGATTACATTTAGATCAATCTGGGGCAGAATTTTTACCATGAAAAAATTACCAGCTGTTTTTACAAAACCAGGCACATAGTAAATGTGATTTCACTACATCTGAGCTCAGAAGTTGTTTTGAGTAACGCTTTTCAGACCATAGCATGGATTTCTTCATTGTGATTTAGTAGATGCTGGGAGAAGAACCAGCCTTGGTTTGGCATTCGAAATTGCATGGCAGCTGGCTGCTGAAGGTAGGTAGACAGCTTGACTGCAAGGATTGGATGCGATTGACTGCTGCTTTGAATTTATGTCACCTTTGACAATGGTAATGATATTTAAAAGTTGTGTTAGAATGCTCCAGTAAATACACAGCTTTTATCACGTGTAAAGCAAGCTCCAGTTTCTGTTTTCATAGAGATCATGAGAAATAAGAGCACATTGTTTTGCTGAAGATTTCAAAGTTGTGAGTTATTTCAGAATGAAATGAATCAAATTTCTTAGCAGGCAAAATAAGGGCTGGTGTTTCCTCTGACACTGAACTATGGCAATAACACTCAGTAGTTTCCTTTTTTTTCTTTCTTTTTGTTTTTTCCCTCTTAAAATCAAGTAGTTCCATAAATGTTTACAGGGGCTTCTGATTAAAATAGAGGTGGATTTCTGTAACATTCATCTGTACCCTTTTTCTTTAAAGCTGTGGTAGGAAGGTGCAGACTGGTAGGCTGCTTCTGTGCAGGCTGCAAATGTTGCCCATTGACAGGCCTATCTTAGACTCCCTAGAAGGACAGAAAAATGAGCAGACAAGACTTCTGGGCTCTTATAACAGTAGCAGAGTTGGCCTGTGCTATCTTCTTGGTCACATTTGAGATGCAAATTTGCATCTGATCGAGTTATTATAATTTAATTTCCTGAAGTTATAGACTTTCTTGGAAGCTGACCATTTGCATGAAAACTGTTACCAATTATGTAGAAGTATTCCACCTTAGCTCACTTTCAACAATGTTTAGTGTGCAGGCCAGGAGAAGTAGAAATACTGGTGATGAACAAAGCTTGTTGCGACGCTGGGTCTCTATAGAAATATTTCATATAGGGATCAGGAATGGCAGAGATTCACATGGGTAAGATACTGATGATGGAGTGGCTATTTTTTGACTGCTCTGCTCCCTGTAGCAGCTGTAAATGCCTTGTAATAAGGAGGCTGACCATAGTGTGCGAGCTGGAAACCAGGGCAAAACTTGGAAGAAGAACCATTACAAGTACTAGCGAAAGTCTTGATTTTTTAAGCACTACTTCAACAAAGGAAGTGTACTGCAGCTGCACCAAAGACTGTAAGAGTCAGTGCATACGATTTTCCTTGTTCGGTAGACTTCAAAACTTGCAGATGTGCTTTTCTTTTTTAATCATGTGCTTGTGTTCTTCTTGAAGGAAAAATGTGTAGCAATATTTCAGGTGAATTCTGAAGCTCCTTTCTGAGTCTAAAGAGAGTAAAGCAGATGATTTGTTCAGATCTCAGTAGAAGGAGAACTCTGCAACCGACCAGCGGTGGAAGGATCAGGAGATGATACACTGCAAAAGGAAGAATTGAGACCATGTGTCAGGGCTGAGGGTTTCTACGCGGCAGTGTTTCTCAGGGTGATTTCAAATCCATCCAGTGCTTACATGACGCTCTTGCTTATGCACTTTCCTAGACAGGTCTGTCAGTGCTTCTAAGTCTTATGGTTCAGACCCTATGATCATGTAGTTCTTGTCTGAGTTATCCATTGACACTCAGACCCAGCTTTCTCCTCAGGTTCTCTTTGTCTTTCACTCCGGTGTTCCTGCTTGTCATTCTCCTGTTCTTTAAGCTACATCTTACCACATTTTTTCCAGCTGATTTCTTCCAGCTTATACTGTGAGTTTGCTGGTAGGAAGCTTTTTGATGTCAGCCTTTCAATGATCTGAATATTGAATCCATTAAGTAACTCTTCCCCTGTAAAGAGAGTATAATACTAGACTTCTCTTCAGGAGGTGTGAGGGGATGTTCCCTTCCTCTCTCACTCACCCTGTTGCTGTTCTTGTCTTCCTCCTTTCTCACAGCAAAGAGTAGCCCTTCCCTAACCAGCCTCCAGGTAGTAGCAGTTTACTGTTCCGATCTCAGACTGTAATGCTGGTGAGATTTTTTTTTTTTTACACTTTCAAGATTGAAACAGAAATTGGACAAAGTTCTGGTTTAGCCAAAAATTGTGTGCAGAATTTGCGGGGCATTAGCTTATTAGATTACTGTTTAAATGGCCATCAGTCATCTGAATTTGTACCAGAGAATAACAGGGACCAATGTGTTGTGCTCTTCCCTGTGGACTTTAATGAGTTTGCCTTTTGGTGAAACTGTAGTAGCTCTTTTTAGACATGCTTAGCTTCTTGAGCTCCTATGGTCCCCCTTTGCCACAGTAAGCCTCAGACCTTACTTTAGCGCTCTGTGTTAGACAACTCAAACAATTAGGGTGATCTTAGCTGCTGTTTGCAAAGCAGAACACCTAAACTGGCAGCAGTAGGAGTGAGATAGAGCCCTGGGTCAACGTCAACATGTGCAAGCATGAGGGGCTGATGAGCCTGAGTCTGGGTTTTGTGTTGCCACTGTGGTGAGTTCAGTCTTTGCCCTGCCCTTCCTCCTGATCATCTCCAGCCCTCTTTCCTGTTCTTCCACCCATTTCTGCAGTGGCGTTCTGTACTTGGTCCACAAATGTTTATGGGTGGGGTAGTAGTTACAGGCGGTGGTGGTGTGACTGCATATAATGAAATTGCCTTTGGGGTTCAGCAGAAGGCTGCAGGCATGTCTCATTTTCCTGCTAATTTGTGCCTCTCCTTCCAGTTCCTTGAAGAGCATGAATGCCTTTCAGATGTGCTTTTCACCTTTTTTTGATACCCCTCAAAATATTTTACCTTCCACAAATTACTTCTCCTCTTTTGTATGTGTGCATATGCATTTCACCTACTCATATATCCTCAATTTTTTTCAGAGAAAAATGAAATATATTTTTTTAATGCTAGAAATAAATTTTATGGCATTTGTAGGCAAGATACATATAATTTTTCTTTTAAGTCCCATTACAGACTTGATACTGAGGTGTGCTGTAGATGCTAAAGTTTGTCTTTCATAGCTGAGTAGTGTGTTTTACTAGCCGGGCAATATTTAGCTGTCTTTTTCATTTTTTCGTTTACATTCTGCTTTTAAGTTGAACTGAGGTCACAGTAGGTAAAAAGTAAGGAAATGGAATCCATATGGTAAAATTTTGGCTCTTTTATTGAGTATTGTTAATGTATATTGTTAATAAAAAGCAAACAGGTTAAAGTAATTCCAGTGACATGAATGGAGCAAATGGAAATGTATCAAAATACATGGAATTCAAATCAAAAAAGTTCTTTATTTAAGAAAGCAGTGAGTGTATAGAGCTGACAGAGGAACCTTTCATGCTTTGCTATTTGTTCCTTCATGAATTAGCCTCTGGAGAAGGAAAGCCTGCTGGAAATTCCTGATGGAATGTGCAATATTCCTTTGAGTTTCTCAAGCCTCCAGTGATGTGTTAATCTGATCAACCAGCCTTTTCAAAAATTGCCTTTTTTAAAGCCCACATGAAATATGTCATTCTTTCTGTAAGCATGTGTAAACTAAGCAGACCTTCCAACCGGACTGACTACTTCCCAGTGTAGCCTTTTTCAAGCTGCCTTCAAGCTTGGCTGTGTTAATGGCTTTTAGACTAGGCAACTAGAGATAACATGGCCTATAAGGAAAAGAAACAACTTGTAATTGGTGTTCACTGCCTCTTCAGGATCCATCAGCCTGAGTGCTTTCTCAGGCTTGCAAATTTTTCTGTAACATAGACTGAAGGGTTATACTAACAAAGAAATTTAGGTCAACTGTGAAGTCCATAAAAAGGAGCTAGAGTTTTAAAGGTGTTCCCTGAGCACCTGAATCTTGGGGAAATCTGTTGTGCTTTGAGATGACCCACTTGCAAAGTGTGCAAAGATAAACAGTTACAATTTTAAGGATTTATGTGAAGTATTGCTGGAGACAGTGAGACTGGCAGTTAAATGTAAGTGGAAGGTGGAAGTGGTTGGGCAATAGGCTGATTAATTGCATTTCATATTTGTAATTGTAGATGGCAACACTTGAAGCTAAGCAAAATTGTATGGAGTTGAATTTTCATATGCTTCCTTCAGCTCCATTAGTCTGTCTCCTTTTTCTCCCAGGCATACAGAATAATTATACTGAAGTTAAGATAAAATGAGCAGTGTTATTTTTCTTCACAAGGGTAAAGGTCTCTACTAAAAAAGATGAATGTGTGTTATCATTATGCAATAAGATGTTAGAAATACTTAATGTATTTTCATGTATTGCCACTACTAAAGTCTCACTTGATGGTACTGTAGGAAACCTGAAATTTAAAAGTGGAGTAAAGCCTGTGTTTGCCTATAAGCCAAAAAATGAATTGTTAAATGTTCTGGCAGTGCATGTAGTTACTTGCTGAATGCAAAAGCTGTCTTGTGTCTATGTGACTAAATGAGACTTTCTAAACTTTGTGGGAATTCAAATATCTCCACATCCATGGAGTCCTATTGCCTTCTTGACAGACTGTGAAATTGAGCAGTTTTGACACTTGACTCCAGAAGCAAGAGCTGTGGTTGCTGTTGCATCATTGTCTCCTTGGTATGATAGTCGTAAGGTCCACGTATTGTAATAGTGCTAAGAGTCTGTAAGTGAATGTGGTAGGTCTTGTTGTAATAGACACATGACAGTGAAAGAAGATATTTTTCAGGGAAATGGGGGGAGGAGGACTCAGGAAAGTGAACACACAAGAATGCAACTCTCTGAGAAAGCTCAAGGGAAAGATTAGTTTAGCAGACATCTTTAGTTTTGCATCAGGATGTTGTTTTACTGGAGTTCTGTTGTCAAAACTCACACTCTAATGGTGTGTGCTTAATTTTCATGTTTCTGCAGTATCTAGGCAGTGAGATCTAGTCCAGAACAGTGGCCTTGAAGATCCTGTGTGACTCACAATTTGTAAGAGTCGGTCAATATCTGTCTGCTGGCCAGAGGATGCATGTAGAGTTCTGTATGAAAATCTGAGCCTGATTGCTTTAGATAATGTAACAACCAGATTAGGAGAGAGAGAGAAATTTTTAAGGGAGGGAGAGAGTAGTGCAATGTTGGAAAGATTTGGAAAATGCTGTATTGAAGAGCCTTATGATTGAATTTTCTGTTAATCTACTATCTGAAGTGAATGTGCCCTCCAAGTTCACAGCTGTGGCAGGTTTTTAAGTTCTTGCTGTGTCTGCCTTTGTCCAGAGCCCTTTCTTGGAGCTCATGATCAGGGAATGGACTGAATTAGTTCAACTGGAGCCATAGAAACAGGCTCAGGCCATCTGGTTGTATTGTTGTGGGACATGTGCTAGCCGCTTGTGACTGTGCTCTTTGATATAGAAAGCTGTTCTGATTGGAGCCTTAAATTTCTGCCAGTATGATAGACCTGTAGATACTACATATCTTAATAAAAGAACACTTGTAATAAGTGTTTTGTGCTGTAAAGCCTTTTTCTTTTTTCTTAACCTATTGAATGATCTCCGATTCACAAAATTAAAGTTAGCATCTTCTGCACATTTAATAAACTGTTGCACTGGATACCTATGAGTTGATATTGGAAGTGGAGGCTCAGAAGAGGATTCCTTCTGTCTCTGTAGCTTTGAGCAGTGTTTTTCTGGTATCTGTTCATGTAATCCTGTCCACTTAGTTTCCAGCTGCAGTTCTGTAAGCTCCTGCCCCACTGTGGTAAGGGCAGCTCAGGTAGCAGCAAGCATGGCTCAGAGTGTCATCAGCTCGGACCTGCTCCAGTTACAGGGGTTGGATGATGATACATTGGTGAACTAGTAGCATCTGAACTGCTAACCTAGGAGTGGTCATGGAGCTGAACTGCCCTGAGCAGTCACTTCTGGTGTGAAAGTACAAACTTTACTAGGAATAAAAAGGTGAATTTATGGAATTTATTGACCTTTGAGTTTATTGGCATGGAATTTATTGGCTTCTTTCGCTCAAGGACAAAATAGTTACATGCTCTCATATAATAATAAGGTTTAAAGTCACCTTGACCATCTAAATTTCAACCAGCTTTTTCTTGAAACTACAGCACTGAAGTGTGATGACAAGTGCTTCAGGTTCACAGCTAATCCTTGTGGTACACGCAGACATAAATGGGATGCTGCCTAGAGCCTGTTGTAATGGGCTCAGCTTTCCCTGGGGCTGCCTATGGTCAGCAAAAACTCAGGAGTTTTTGTGCAAGAGGGGCTTTGCTTTTTGTGTGTGTGTGTTTTCAGCTGTTACAGCATGCCTCTGTTAAACACTTTTCAGTGTGCTAATACTAGGGATGTGGGAACAGGCTTGGGGGGATGAAACAGAACAGTATGAGGAGGGAATAAGCAGAATATGCAGAATTTCTTACTAGTGGACTTGAGCACTGCCTTGCCTTACTTACTGTATGGCCAGGACAGTATACACCTGGGACTGCCAAATGTGAACTAGCTCATGTTTAATTCAAATACTCTTGTGAAAAGTTTTCATTCCAGCATTTTACAGTATTTTTCATGTATCTCTTTTTCTCCCTCAATCCTGACTTTAAACATTGTTTACTCTCCCTGCAAGAGGATTTTGTTCTCTCCATTCTCTGTTATGTCCTGTGTATTGAGCTTGCCTGTTGTGGTGCAAAAAAAGCCCTCCTCCTCCTTGGTCATGTCTCGCTTTCCATGGGAAAGAGTCTCTGGTGGCAGGAAATTGAGGGGAGTTGACCCTGGGAAATAAAAGCTTCTGTTCCTTTCTTTGCTGTCTTCAATATAAGAAGTCTTTTGGTATGTCTGTGGCATATGCTTTATTAAAGAGTCTGCCTGCTAGAAGGAGCCTTGTGCTGTTCTTGAGCTATTGCAGATAGTCATATGTCTGAGTGCAAATGAATAACCAGGAAGCCTTAAATACGGGTGGACGTTTTTGCAGGGCTTTTTTTCCAGCTTGAGTGTTTCAAGATAACAAAAATGGTTTGGAGAATTGTGATCCCTCAATAACGTAGAATTATGCCTCTTAAAGTGCTCCATAAATTTGTATTCAGAAGTCAAATCAAGTATTTCTTTTCCTTGTATGCTCTTTGGTTATGTATTTTAGAATTTTTAATTTTAGCTTCATTTAAAAATATAATCTATGGACAAGTGGGCTCATTTGAAAACTATTGCAAATTAGACCTGTAAAACATCTCTTATTTAATGTCATCTGAAGTATAAACACATTAATGGCAGAGATCCTGTAAATTCAGTGTTGATGTGGATTATCTCTGTGACCCTGGGACCTCCAGAACGCTTGCAATGGTTATGATAGGAGGGTTAACTCTGACCTTGGGCAACATTTACACAGCCAGTACCTATTCTTAAAATTTGTGTGTAAACTGAGCATAATCTTATATGACCCTGATGTTTTGAATCTCTTTCCAGACACTATTAATAAGGTCATGGCTCCAGGTTCTGGTGCACCTGGGCTGATTGCTGCTTTCAGTAATTATATTGCAGCTTCAGAAATGGTGGTCCTATTTCTGAAAACTTACTGAAGTCCAAAAAGTTGAAATTCTTTTATGTTGTCAACTAATGGTGAGTCAGATTCAGTAAATGCTGCTTGTGCCATGTTGACTATAGGCGCATGGCGTGCCACAGGTTGCATTGCCAGCCCTGTCATCAGCAGGTGGCAGAACTCAGAGTATTTACCAGCAACTGTAATAGCTATCTTGGGAGAGGGTGCATCAGAAAGTTTTGTTGCAATCCATAACCAAAGCCCAAACTAATCCTAGCTACTGCATTGCCCCATCTGCTTTTTCAGTGATGGTGGTATACAAGACAAATATTTCAGACAAAGACAAGGGTGGATGTAAGTGCACTATGTCAGCTGAAGGAAGATGCTCAGGTGTCTCAATTTATGAATGGGCCCTGGTACACAACATTTTCTTTCATTTTTTTTTTTCTTCTAGTGTTTGTTTGAAGTCAGGTGTGTCTATTTAAATTTAGTACTGCTTACTGCTCCATACAGTCTTGCATACACACTCTTCCTTCAGTGTTTTTCCATGAAGGAGTATCTATATTGAGGGAAGTCACACATGCTTGTATATATTGACTATTGTCCAACCAGGTGGCAACATCTAAAAAAGAATTGAAATTGAGAGCTTTTTGGCTAGCTACACTGTCATTTTCTTTAGCTTGTATCAGTAGTCCAGACATACTCTTAACATGCACTCTTTGAAGGAATATTTGGTATTTTCCTCTTAATTCCAAAGTCAAAGTTGCAAAATTGATGACTTTAATAATAAGATGCTGGTTTAGATACCTTGCCCCTGACCCTGCACTCCCATGTAGCTTGTATCTAGTGTGTGTGTGTGTGTGTGTGAGTTCTGTGGTATTTGGATCTTTTCAGGCACAATGTTTTGTGTCTTTCTGGATCCTGCTTGGCCTTACCAAGTGAGCTGGAGGTCTTCATGTGAGGCCCAGCTCTGCTTACTGTGCTTCATTGACATCCTTTATCACAATACAACCTTCCTTTGTGAGTTGAGTGTTATCACGAAGTTACTGATACAGCAGAAGCACATTCGTTCTTTCAACATTCTGCCCAGTCTTCTGACTAATACTTGCCCCGTTAGGCAAAAAGACTGAGCTTTCTGTCCTCAGACCAAGTTCATTTGTGTGTTGAACTTCGTGTGGCTGGATTGATGGATGCACTCATAGGGCGTTTGAAGTTGCAGACGACTATATGTAGGACACCAGTAAAAGACTAAAGCCTTTGCCAAAATGTATTGCAGTAGGCTACATTTTAAGCACCCAAGTCTTTTAAGTGGTTTCTTCTGCAGTTTAGTTGTGGGGCCGCCTCTGTTCTACAGGCTGTCACTGCTGTTTCTAGAAGTGTCTGTAACCACTTATTTGATATGATAACACTGTTGCTTTGAAGCCAGTATGTGCTGGAGGGGGAAGGGATGTAATCAGTCTTAATCAGAAGCCAGTGTTGCAAAAGACTCCTCCCAGCATAAGCACTGTAGGTGTTAGCGCTCCCTATGCTCTGCCCTTTTAGTGCTCAGATATTAAACCCAGAAACAGCAGGTTTGGCCCTGTTGGGAAAGAAGCCTGATTTCCTACCTGTGACCTGATGATATAGTATCTCATCTAGAAATGATCTGGGGTTTCCATTTTTCAGTGTTTACAAGTTACATGTTCTTGCCTCTTGTCCTTTCCCCTTATTATCAGAGGGTTTCCCAAGCAGAACAGATATTACAATCTCACAGTATCTGTCAGTGTGTTTGTCCACCCTCTGAACCAATCTTTGTAAATAATTTTAAGGAGGGATTTGTGGCTGACAAAGGCTGATAGATCTGAGATGTCCTTATTGAGGATGAGAGGAACTTGGGGTTGTGTAGATCCAGGGCTAGATTGTATAACGTCAGTGTTACACAGGTAAATTCCTAGACTGATACTTATCAAATGAGTTGTGTGGTTTTCTTACTCCTAGTTTCAGACAAGCTGCCTTTTTTGCTGTTTTGCTTATGGCCGTGGTGAGTTGTGTGCAGAGGGCAAGGGTAAATGGCTGTTTAATGAACTAAGAGGAGCAGGGCAGATCTCACAGAGAAGGGAGAGCTGTGATATTTGAAAAGTGGCCCTAGGACTCACTGTCATAGGTATTCAAGTGATATGTTAAATTTCAGTGTGGTTCTCCCTCTCTTTGGGGAGCCAGGACTCCTCTGCAGCAGTGGAGCTGTGTCAGTGAGTGGGAACATCCTAGCCTGGATGTGCTGATGGTGGTGTGAGTGAGAGCAGCAGCACAGAAGCCTTCATGACCAATTTGCCAGGCCAAGTATTTTACCACCTGCGCCTCATGTTTGCCTCCAAAATAATGTTTGGTTCATAGCAAGTGATGACTAGATTACAGTATCTGAGAGCTCCAGTTAAAGTGAGTCATGCTTATTGGAGTTACCAGACTGAAAAGGGACTCAGGGCAAGACAAGTATTTGTTTCATCAGTGCATGAAACTTCAGAGTAATTAGGAAGAGCCATCTTAAAAGCAAAGGAAGATGAGAGATATCAGTGCTTGTGCTGATTAAAACTGAAACTACAGAGCTTAAAGAAGCTATATGATGTATTAACAAATGTGTGGTAGCATCAGTCCAAAGCATGAGCAAGTAGTGTAAATTCTTTGTGTCTTCAGTAAACATGTGTGGGATCATTTCAACGTTTGATTTGTGTTCTCTTGATTTTTGAGGTACAGTCTTCAGTGTATGCATATACTTGAGGAGCACAGCTTCTTTGCTTTATCATAGTGCATTTTACTTGAGTTGCCTGTATCGTCTACAAGGAGGCACTTGCCCACTGCATGAAGAAGCTGTGCTGGAGAAACATCGAAAACTTGCTCATGACATGCACAATCTGTGTAGCAGTCAAACTAACAATCATCTCACAGTGCCTTTGAGGAGGAAAGGGGCCCACGGTTTTTTTTACTGAGGATGCAACTTAATGTTCTCAGCTAACCAGTTTGCGGGCTGCTGCAGAAAGTGTCTGGCCCAGCCCTGCACTTCCGTCCCCTCCCTTTGTGCCTGCAGGTGCACAGCAGCTTAGGCCAATGACCTGATCTTCCTAGACATGGGTCTCTTCTTAGCCATTGATCTTTGGCAAGGGCTGTCCTTTGTTCTGGTTCAGTGACACGCCTTCAGGATTGCCAGCTCTGGCACACGAAATGACAAAAGTACATGGCAGAGAAACGTGGGGGAGAGCAGGGCCAGCGCTTTTAGGAGCCACTAACACAAATAGGGTTTGTGTAACAAACAGCACAAATTTTGGTAGCTGGTTTGTGCTGAAGGCTGTTTCCAAAAGCCTCACACACAGTGACTAAAATTCAGCCAGAAGTCAGCGTTACTGGATGTCCCATCAGATTCATCGCTAGAAATATTTGTAAGAATTGCAGATTTGCTCAGAGACTCTCTGTACCCTACAAAGAGAGGAAGCCAGTCATAGGTAGTAGTTGTTAATAATCAGGGTCATTTGCAGTTCGAGATGTGCACACAGTCATCCTTAATAGTCTGGGAGAGTGTGATTTGGTTGCAACAAGAAGTAGGAGTGTGAATATCACATTTGTTCATTTGATTGCAGCCCTTATCACCCCTATCAGTGGGAGGCAGATCAATCTGTTGCTGTCTCACAGGTTCCTGATGCTGCAGCCTGTTCCCAAGCTGCCCTTGAGGTACATTTGCAGGGCACTGCTGTCTTCATGTCTACTGCTGAGGCTGTGCTTAGCACATGGTTTCTTCATTTTCTGCTTGCTTTGAGCTTCCACAGAGAAGTCCTGAAACTCCTCTGAGGATGTGTAAGATGAGATCCTGCTGGCTCCCAGTCTCGGTCCCACATGTATTTGACTGCTCCATCTTGCTCCCAAACCAGGCAATGCACAAAAACAAATGCATTCTTGGTTTTGAGCAAGTGAAACAAGAAATTCACTGTATGGTGAACAGCATCTTCTTGGTGATCTGAATATCTTTGTACATGGTACTATAAAAGGCCTTTTTTGATGGGGAATGATGGCTATTTTAATTTCTCTTCTGCAGTAATTTGCTTAGTTTCTCAGTAACATGGCTCTAAGAATCACCCGTGACCCATATGTAACTTGATATGGGTTTCTGTTTGCAGCTATTGTGGATGATGAAAGGCTTTCAGCAGAAGAAATGGATGAGAGGAGACGTCAGAACATTGCTTATGAGTACCTGTGCCACTTAGAAGAAGCAAAAAGGTAAGTAAATGAAAGCTTATACCTTGCTTTTGAATACACAAGTTCAGCCCTGCTGTGTCCTTGAGCATTGTAATTTTTATTCAACTTCTTGTATTACTTAGATTAACTTGATGTTGGAATTTTAGAGCATTCAGAATGAGAAACTAATGCCCAGTGTAAAAAGTTTAATTCAAAGATGGATTTAGAAGCAACCAAGACAACCTTCTCAGAGTTACTGTGGTGACTGTGAGTATCTTCAATGAGAGTGGGGGTGTGTGATAAAACCCAAGGCTGTGGTTCTGTGAGAAGCTGAATCAGGCTTATGACTAATTGGGAAAGTCTTTTGCTCCTGGCTGTGTGGTGGTCATGCTCACTTCTTACTGGTAGTGCTTACAAAATGACTCCGGTTGCTACGATGGCAGAATATCACCTGAGTTAATGATCCATATCACCTCAGTGTTTCAGTGGTAACTATAGGCAGGGCAATAAAGTAACATGGACCCTGTTCTTTCTTTATTGGTCAGGAGTACTCATCTCTTGAATCGACAGTTGGTAATGAAGCATTGTTCTGCAAGTGCACAGGGATTTTATCATCTTTGTGCAAATGTACTGTTCTACACTTCATTCTCAAAACAAACATTGGGCAAAATATTTATAATTAGTGAACAAGAAAACAAGGTACAATATCCTTGTACTTTTGGAGTAGCTTGAAGAGTACTGCTAATGCCATGTGCAAAAGCATATCTTACATTCAGTCTGATCACAATTTTTCAGAGATGTCTCTTGTACTCAATTTATTGCCCTGGGCAAAGTTAAGTGTTTTGCTTCTGCCTCTGCATTTGTTGATGAGGGTTGTTTTAGTTGATGGGGGTTGTTTTAGTCTTGACCATTAGTTGCAATGACTCCTAGAATTTCCTAGAGAAAAGGAAACTCGAACTGTGATAATTAGTGGTGCAGCTGTAAAACCTCAGTGTGATGACAAACCATAGGATCTTTAAAATGGAGTAATCCAGTGTATTGAGCCAGGAATCAAATGTAAAATGGGCCCTGGGCTTTGTTTCCACACCATTCCCCTCTCTATCACTATGTGGCACTGAGGGTTACCTATTTGGCAGTCATGGGGCAGCTAGCTGCCAGTGGTCTTGTGCTAGGGGTGTTATTTTA
This sequence comes from Ara ararauna, assembly GCA_028858755.1. Lineage (NCBI taxonomy): Eukaryota > Metazoa > Chordata > Aves > Psittaciformes > Psittacidae > Ara > Ara ararauna. The sequence continues at coordinate 83,159,388 of CM054410.1, forward strand.
AAAATCAGCCATTCTTACTTCCTATTCGCTATGCTGTCCCATTTGCTGTAGTAAATATTGCCTCCATTGCTTTTTCTTCCTCTTTCCACAGCAAAGTGGTTCCCTGTTCATATATTTAATATGGCAATCATCTTACTGCTGCCAGCGAGGACTGGCCTGCTCTGCATGCTCTTGTTGCCTCCATTGTGCAGTTGCAAGAGATCGCCCCTGATCAACTGAGTTGGCTCACTATCCCAGCAGGAAATAAGTAGCTCTTTTGTCGAGTTAGTTTTCTAGGGGTTTAGTGAGCTGTCTGATCTGATCAAGGGGTCAGAGGAGAATCAGTACTGACAAGAGGAAGGGGATGGGTGCAGTCGCATGCTTGGGAAAGGGGAGGGAGCAGGACTTGCTTGCTGAGACATTAAATTGGCTCCACTGCCTCAAGAAACCTCAGTGAGTGGAACTTTGATTTTACTCAAGGCTCCCCCTAGGTTTGTTGCAACTCATTTACCTGCTGGCTTCTGGCAAGGTAACAATAACATTCAGCCTTTTTTCTTCTATTATTATTATTAACAATTAATCTTCCTGGCTTTTTTCACCCTCTCCCCCTTCCCACGGCTGTTTGTCACTTTGAACTCAAGTCTTCTAGTTCATTTGAAAAAATCTCCCTTGATATTTTCAAGAAAATGCGAACTTATTTTTGCAATTAATGACTTAAATTAGCATCTGCTATGAGTAACTCCATCCTCTTCCTTATATTTATTTTTATATGAGTTCATGCTATCAGCAATTTTGTAGAAGAAATACTCCTTTAGTTCTGCCATCAGGTGATCGGACTTTGCAGCCAGAACACTTGCTCCCAGGGCAGTTAGGTACCTAGAAGTATTTCTGGATCTCCATTTGGAAAACTGGAATTTATTGGCAATGTTCTTGGGCAATGCTTGGTACCGCATGAGGTGGTGATGACTGCTATGGAGTAAGAAGCCTTGTGCTTCCCCCACCAAAGGGTTGGGTTGTCACAGGTGGAGGTGATGCAGCAGTTTGATGCTGTTGGATATCTTCTTCCTGTACCCCAGCTCTGTGGAGAGAGCTGCTATGGCAGCAAAAACAGGGTGGGTGAAACTTCTCCCTTCACAAAAAAGATAATTCAGTTGCACCATAAGGCTTTGTCCTGAGATGGACTCTTACTAATGGCAAAAAACATTTACAAAAAAGCTTGCAGAAATGAGAAGAAATGCCTGTGTCTAATGGCTGTGTAACCCCTAGCTTGGCTTCCTCAGGAGCTGAGTAATACCACCCAGGGAGATTGGGGTGGCAAAGGTACACAACTACGTTCTCCCCAGCCCTGACCTGGTAGAATAGCAGCATGAGAAAATGCCATATCTCTTCTCACTGCACATTACACATCCTCTCTGTGTACTTGATCAGGGCTGAAACATGTTGATGTGCAATCTCTGGTCTGTATTTGCATGGTTTTAGCATTTTCTTTGTTACAACGGAGCGTAAGCAAAACTGGGGACTCTGGAAAGCAAGATAGCAACCTCAGGGGAAGCAATTGGGTCATAATTCAGACTGCAGTAAAGGGAGACTGGTACAAGCTTGGGAGGCTTGGGTGTAGGGTCTAGGCTACCTCAAGTGCACACAGTGGGTCTGGCCCTTCAGCTATGCTGGGTGCAGTTTTGCAGGAGGCACCTGCTGATGGATTGACTTTTGCTGCTCCTAAACAGGGATCCCAGCTGTGTGGTCATCTCCCTACCCTGCAGCACTAGAGCAGCCCCTGTAGGATGCACATGCTCTCAGTCCTTCTTATGCTTGTGGCTGTGGGTCTTAATTAGAGAACTCAGAAGCCTTTGGCCCCAGGGGCAGCACTGGGTTATGAAACATCCCAGAAGGGTGGTTGCTAGCTGCTTGCCCTTCTGGGCAAAACCTGTGAGTGGGAACTGCCTCTCTGACATATTTGATTTCTGTTTACAGTTACAAGCTCTTTTTGCTTCTAAAAATTCTGACTGTACAGAGAAGATTTTCTATACTCAGGACACTATGGATAGCACTGGAAATAGACTGGAATAGGTAAAGCAAGATGAGTTTTCCATTCAGTTGGCAGCTGCTTAAATGACAGCAACTACTGTTTCAGCTAATTGGCAGTGCACAAACACCATGTGTCTTGGTCCATATTGAAGATTAATAAATACTGATATAAACAATAAGTAGCAAAAGATTGAGACAGAGCATGGCTGGGGCAATACAGGGGTTATGTTTTGTTTTTTTTTTTCTCTCACTGTATTTGTGATCAACATATTATTGCATAGCATCTCTGCATTTTGAAATGCCAGAGTTAATTAAATGGTTGAAGAATGTGTACTTTCAGCTGCTTTTCAGACCACTGTTTGCACACCTACTTCCTGTAGCCCAGCTTTAATGAAAACTTTCCAAGTTTAACATGAAAGAACCCTGTTGCTGGTAGCTGATGCTTCTGCAAATACTTCCTGTGCTTGGCACAGTATTTGTGTACTGTGTAGGAAATTGTCTTTTAAACACAATGAGCAGGCTTGAGGTGTCTGCAGTGGTTGGTAAGTTTGAATACGGAGAAAAATATTTGAATTGGAGAAAAACCATTTTTTCTGTTAGACTGCTGTCTCCTTTCTACCCCAAATCCCTCTTCTGATAAACGAAGGTTTTGATGGCTTGTATATGTAATTTGGTTTATTACTTTTGTCTTTAAGGGAAGTTTAGTTTAGTGCGTATAAAGAAACAAAGTAGAGAAAAATGAAGAGTATCCAATAACCTCGAGCTCCTGAGAAGAATATAATCAAGAAAAGTAATTAGGAGAAGGGATTGCCTGGAGAAGAGAAGGCTGCGTGGAGACTTCAGAGCAGCCTTCCAGTATCTGAAGGGGGCCTGTAGGGATGTTGGGGAGGGACTCTTCATGAGGAACTGTAGTGAGAGGACAAGGGGTAACGGGTTCAAACTTAAACGGGGGAAGTTTAGATTGGATCTGAGGAAGAAATTCTTTACTGTAAGGGTGGTGAGGCACTGGAATGGGTTACCCAGGGAAGTTGTGAATGCTCCATTGCTGTCGGTGCTCAAGGGCAGGTTGGACATAGCCTTGGGTGACATGGTTTAGTGTGAGGTGTCCCTGCCCCTGGCAGGGGGGTTGGAACTAGATGATCTTCAGGTCCTTTCCAACACTAACTATTCTATGATTCTATGATTTTCTCAAACAATACAGCCATGGGTACTTCTAACAGAAGCCTTCCAGGCATTACACCAGCACATTTCCATTATTTCCTGGGAAATTATTATGTTAAATAAAAAAAGCTTAAAGTAGGCATGTCACAAGCTGTAATGTCTTATTGGATTAGGTGTATTTTAATAGATAGAATTTGCCAGAACATCTTCCTTTCCAAAGGTTATCTTTGTAATACCCAGAACATCAGATTCTGCCATGAGTTTGACTTTTGCTGTTGCATTTCTTTCTGCGGATGTGCAATTACAGCACTGAAAATGATAATACAGATGTGAAGGGTTTAAAACCATGATTGAAGCTTTGGCAAATAATGTAAATCAAGTTTACACTGAATCTGTTGTGTCTGGCTAGGGTTATATACATCCATACTTAGTAAGCACTATTTCTTTTGGCCTCTTAGGAAATTATACTTTCTTATGCTAAAATTGAATTTGGACCATGGGAGGCCTCATTTTACTAACCTTGTCCCTCTCTGTATGAAATGGAATACACTTTGTTTCACAAGGTATATGTTGCAATTTCATAAGCAGAACTGCCAGTATTTGTCATGCTGCCTCTTACTTTTCTTGCTCAGCTGTTCAGTAGAACAGGAACTTGTGTGAAACACTGAAGCTTTAGCTTCAGTGCTAAGACAATGAAGACACATTAGGAAAACTATAGGAAAACTATCTAGGAAATTTCATTTGAGGAGTAATTTTTTATTTTGAAAATGTAAATCCTCATTCTTGTCAGATTTCTTTATAACAGAAAATTAAATAATCTGAAACCTGTCTCCTTCGTTGTATTGGTCTCCAGTGGGTAGTTGCAGTATTGGTCACTGAAGAGATCACATTTGGAAGCTGCTGTGTAAAAATGTACATGCAGTTTAAAATACTTTGAAGTGCTTAATTGACTTCCATTAGAGCTAAGAGTTTTGCAGTACAGTAGCACCATAGGAAGCTCAGGTTGCTCCAGTTGTCAGGACTGTATGACCCTGGAGATTTGCTTTGGAGCCTGCCCCGTTCCCGGTGGGTTACTGGTGTTCTACAAAGGCTTGGTACTACAAGTGAATTCTGTCAGGTTTCATGCTGCTGTTTCTCCCTGAACAAAGTCGTGGAAACTGTGCAGCCCTGGCAGCTTGTGAGTGAATTAATACTACCAAATTCTCTGGTTTAAGTCCTTTTCTTTCAGACTACAGGAAGTCTGTAAATTTTCGTATGTAGACATAAATCAATAAAACTGTAATATAGTTGTATAACTTGTTGATTTTAAGTAAAAAATGTTAAGGTAATGTTACTTTTTGGTAATCTGTTTTGTATGGTTTGTTTTTGTGTGTGTGTTTTTTTTTGGGTTTTTTTTTTTTTTTTGGCTTTTTTTCCTCAAAAGACTCAGTTTTCTAGGAGCAGTAGTCTACTGACATTTAGATTACAAACTTTGGCTCCTCTTCCCCTCTGCCTTAAGGCTAATAAAGCACCAGTGAACATGGCTGACAGCAGATCTGTAAAGGTCAAATGTTTGAAATTAGGGTGCTTCATGAGCTGAAATCCTTGGAAGAATCCTACTTAGCTGGGATATACCTGTCCCTGAAGTAGGTCAGTCTGCACGGAAGTACTAATCTGCAAGTATACTCCCTGTTTCATGCCTTGGTCCTCAAGGGTACTTACCTAGAAGAAAGACTGGCAGTTACTGAATTGTTCCACGTAGTTACACAACAGTGCAGATATGCCAGAGTTTTCATATGCTATTGTGAGTGATATCAATCATCAATCCAATAATTGCTTGGATAATATTGGCATATGAAAAGTCTTACTATTAAGATCTGAAGGAGAGAGAAACCTTTGTGTTAGTTTCTGTACAGGATGCATTGACCTGCTCACTGGGATTTTGAGGTAATTTGTGCACATGTTATGGGCCATTGCTCAGCATGCATAGCAGCAGAATAATGCTGCTGAGTAATGATGGATGTGGCCTTTGTTTTTTGGAGACTAAATCATATGGCACTTATCCCATATCATGCACTGAATCTAACAGTATAGTCTCCGGAGAGCCAGTTCTCTCGCAGTTTTCCACCTTTCTTTTTGGTACCACCCTCTTGTAAAAGGTATTGCATTTGGTTTTGTTTGGAGGTTTTTTTGGGGGAAAGGTGTTTGGCTGTTGTTTGGTGGCGCTTTTTTGTGGGTTTTTCTTTTTTTTTTCTTATTTTTTATAAAGAGTGACAAACCTGAAGCTAGTCTGTGCTCTGATGCCGTCATATGGGGGTAGTTTGTAGGTTCAGCTTCACCAAGAGAGCACATGGCATTTTCATTTTTCCTCCTCTTTCCACTCTGCAATTTGGATTTTCCGTGGTGCAACTCAAAAGCCTGTTTGCCTTTATACTCCATCCATAAGCTTAGCTGTTTGTCAGATCAAACTGATGGCTTCATTGTGCACCCTGTGTAGCTCCTAGTTAAGTGTAATCTGAGGCGGCCTCCTTAAGATATCAGCAGTAGCTGAGTTGTTATGGTATGGTATGGAGTGCACCAAGAAGTAGGGGAGCAGGCTATCAGGGAGTCTGGCAGGGATCACTGACCGAAAGTTCTACATCTGAAAGGATGGTAAAGGAAAGTTTGAGCCTGAGTTGTGCAGGAAGGAACCCAGCCATCGGTGTTAGAGGTAGCAGTCATACCTGAGATTTGCACCTTGCCTAAGGTATTCATATAAAGTTGCTGCTGGGAAGAACCTGTGATAGTAACTGAGGGATGGAAGGGCACAGATTTATCCTTTGCTTAGTGTTGAAAGGCTTACATTTTGCTGTTAACCTTTGGATAGGTCCTTTTGCATTGTTTGGACTCTGTTCAGTAAGTCAGAGTGTAGTTCCTATTTGTCTGAGAGCAGCCAAGGCCTGCATTTCAGAGTCTGTTAATGACAGAATAAATGGCTGTGTGACCATGACACCTGTGCTGGGCTATGGGCTGTGATGGTTATATGCCACACTGGGTGTACAGCAAGTGGTGTATTCTGGCTGGCAAACTTCCTATTGTCCAGTAACTCTACTGCAGCATTCAAAAAGCTTTGTTTTGTGGTTATGTGTCTATTTGCTTTGTATTAGTGGAGGAAATTACCGAGGCTGATGGAATCTGCTTATTAACAGCTCCCTTGCTGGAGTGTACTTTTCACATGCTGAGATCCTCCTTTTCCAACTGCCATGTCCTGGAGAGCTGTTGATCTTTGGAAGAAGTGTTTATTTAGGCACTTGTAGAAACTGCTGTGGTGAGATGTGAATGAGCTTTCATAGATCAGAAGGGGTGAGACAGCAGCTTTACTTGATGACCTCTATAGCTATACCTTATGCAGATTACTGGTGCTGGTGAGAAGCCCACAGATAAGTGCAGGTGGGAATCTCAGTGTATTGGAAGCAAGAAAATGAGTGTTCACAAGAAACATGTTTCTAGCTCTGTGGATGCCTAGAGCCTGAAGGGGGATCACAGGTCAGCTGAAGCGCAGCACAAAGGAATTCCAGCCTCTCCAGCAGTAAGTCAGCTTCATCAGGGGCTCAATGTACATGCCTTGATGCAAACACACTTAGCATGGGGAATAAACAAGAGGAGTTAGAGATGCGCACATGCCTGCAGGGCTGTGATCTTCTTGGCTTCATGAGAAGTGGTGGGATGGCTTCTATGACTGGAGTGCTGGAATGGAAGGGTACAGAAAGGACAGGCAGGAGGCACAATGAGGGGGTGTTGCCCTGTATGTCAGTGACGAGCTGGAGCACTGCCTGGGGATGGATGATGAGCTGACCAATTCTTGTGGGTCAGGATTGCTGAGATTTTTAAAAGAACCAGTGGTCCACTATACCACCAGTTTTGGACTGGAGAAACACCTGGGGGAGTGAAGGGGTCGTTGTTCACTGAATGTGTAGGTGTGACCTTACACCTGGCTTTTGACTTCTAGCTACTGCAGGAAAGCACTTTATGTGGTAAGGCAGCTGCTGAGGGACATAAATCTGGGTTTCCTTAAAAATCTCTTTTGGTGCAAAAAATCTCAAGAATTGACTAGCTGGAGAAGGAACACTGTGACAGTTTGTACCTCCTATCTCTAGGTATGGAGTAACTCTAGAAAGTGCTTTGGCTGTTGATGTTTCTCACTAGAGACCATGTGAATCCTGTAGGCACAGCTATTGCAAAACCCACAATGTCTCCCGTCACAGGATGAGTGCAGTCTTCTCTGAGTGACTGTTGACTGTTAAGACTAAAGAACATGCTTTTTAGGGCAGCACATGGTTGGACTTCTAACTAAGCTAGTTAAGTCACAGGGTTTTGTGGCTCAGTGTGTGTACTGTATACTGCTCCTGACTGCTGTTGCTCTCAGTGTTTCATGCTCTTTAAGAAAGATGGCTTTTTATTTGCCTGCATTGAAACTCAAAGATCTTCTTAAGAAACAGGGTATAGCAGTGTCCCAGGTTTGCTAAAACCATGTATGTGCCTTGCAGGAGCTCATGTATTTGTAGGACCACCTCTTCTTGATGTTCTGGAGGTCACTGTCAATTGAAGCAGGCAGTGTGACAGCCTTTCATGGTTGCTTTTGCTATTTTTGTTGATAGATGTAGAGATAGATATGTGGAGGCCTCTATGCGGGGCTAAGTAAACCCCTCAAATTCTCCCCATCTCATTCGAGATAGGGAGGACTGTGAAAATGGCTGTCAGAACTTCACTCTTTGCCTGTTTTTCAGTAGCCCATGTTTATTCCAATTGCTTATGCACTTTCTGTGGTGCGCAGGAAGAGAGGTTTCAAGGTTATCACTTCAGCCACAGATTTAACAGTGACTGGGGAAAACATTCTTTAAGCCAAGCCGTTACTTGGAAATTTACATGGTTTATCTGGCTTTCAACCAAGTTCAGGAACTCACGTGCAGTCCTGAACTAGCACAACTTAGACTAATGCAGCTGTATGTGTGAAGGCATTTTTTCTTTAAACCTCAAATTAAAAATATTCCTTGTCAAGGTTTTTATTTTGCAGTTCAAAATCACAGGAGGGTGGTCAGAGGTCGTCTTAGATAAGAATGTGTATGTAGATGAGAAAACAATCCGTGAAGAAAAACATACTGTTTCTGTTTGTAAAAAGATGAACAGTAGCCCCACATGTCTTTGCTGTAATTGCCCACAGTATGCATTCAGAATTAGCCTAGTATTTGCTGCAAAATGGAGAGGTGAGATAGTGGTTTTCTATTTCTGCAGTGGCAGCAGTACATGGCCTTGTTAATGCATTCCACTTGCTACTGGATGCTAGCATCTTTCTTGACAACTGAGGCCTGAAATGGGTTTCAGAAGTAGGGACTGAGAGCTGTGAATGAGTTTTGAGCCTGACAAATTTGAGTCTGGGGGAAGGGCTGTGAATGAATCCTCTCAAGTGAATGAGTGGGGCGTTCTTGAGCTTGAAGTGCTAGGAAGGATTTCACATAGCTTCCAGTGACTATAAATGCTACGCATATTCTGGCTTACAAGCAGAGACTTCCACTAGTTACAAGTGTAACTGCTCCACCAGCTTGAAGGGGAGAGAGTCTTGTGGGTTTTTGTTTTTACTAGAATTGATTTGAGAAGTGTTGACAAGTGAGTTGTTATTGTGGCATTGAGTACAGATTTATTCTGGCAGGAAGATGGTCAACTGCATGCATAGTTTTCCAGCTACCTAGAGGACAAACAGCTAGCCTGCCCTGGGATGACAGCTCATAGATTTGCAATTGTAAAGATGTTCTGTAAATGCCTGTGGTGCAGGAGTAACCTAGTTGTTTTGCAAGGCAGCAGAGATGGGAGCCTGGATTCTAATCCTGGTCTTTATGGCTCCCACCTGGGTCGGTTGTCAAAGTTTTTGGATTATTGGTGATGCATTTGCCCTGCAAAGGAAGTGACAAATCTAGTCTGACAACTTGAGCTCTTTTGTCATCTACAGTGTGTTAACCATTTCTAAAATCTGATTACCATCAAAGCAGATGGGAGCATTATAAAATTTTGTGTGGTAAGTAAAAGAGGACCTCTTGTAATGAATGAAATTGCTGTAAAACCAATGCTTTTCATCACCCCTATTATTCTACCTTGTAACAGTCTGCCTGTTTTAGGGCCAAGGCATAATTTGTGCATGAAGACAACGAAAGCTGCAGTAGTTCCTGTAGCCAAGCACCTCTCACTGCACAGGAATTGTCATGCTATGTCTTAGTTATGCTCAGGGCGCTGGTGTGTTTGTTTCCCAGTGGGAGGAAGAGGGAGAAGCAATGGGAGCAAGGAGAGAAAGGGGGAATGGTTCACTGGTGTTGTGCAAAGAGTACCCAGAATGGAGGTTTGAAAGTGGGAGCAATTTGTCGAGGACCATTTAACAGAAGGAATGGACCCTGGCTGCTGCTCCTGGGCTGCAAGGCTGGGTGGGTGCATGGAGGATGACGTTGCATGCCAGCCATGCTTGACCACAGGGCACCCTGTCACTGGTCTTACAGAGAGCATCAGAGCATCAAATGTCTCATGAGTCAAGCTCAGACACAAGTGTCTTTAAAGCCTGGCTGTCAATCAGGCTGCTCTTAGGTGGATAAATAGCATGATTTACATGAAATGTCTGCCTATGCATTGTGCTAAACCTTCTTCTCTGTTAAAGAAACAAAGCAATGAAATAGTATGGCATTGGTGGACATTAAAAACTGGAACAGCTTCCAAGCTGCCGATTGCATCACCTTACCATGACCCAAGGAAAGCACAGTGTGCTTTACTCAAGCGTGTCTGCATTTACAGGTTGCATAGACTTGGTCATGTGGGTTTTGCTGTGCAGTGTGTTTGGGGGTGTGCCAGCCCATGGTCAGCTGCCCAGTCGTTGCTGGAACAGAGTTCAGTGGGATTCATGACTTAAGCAGGGTTTTGGTGCTTCCCATTTTTCTGATCAACATCTACGGAATAGGGAAGAGTCAACTCGACACACCCAGTAACTCCTTAGATGCACTTTCTTCAGCTGCTTTCAAAAACAAAAATCCAAACTTTTAAATTATTTATGCTGAACATGTGCTTTTGGGAGAGGGTGCAAAAGTGCTGTGCTTTATGTTATAATATTGATGGCAATGAAAGAGCAGCTTGCAGCTTTTTGGATTTAATAGCATGCTTTCACAGTATTTTCGAATCTCTTGTACACGTCCCCTTCTTGTTTTCCTCCCCAAGAATGCTGATCTAACCTTGTGATTCCCTTCATACTTAATATTGGGATGGCTACTATCTGTTTTTTGGAAGAGCGCATACTTTAGTTGGAGTCTTAGTAACTGCAAAAGTAATGTATAGAGTAGTATTGACATATTTCTGTGTTCAGTTTAGAAAGCTGGTGAATGTTTTTTTAACATTCGTGCTGTTTTCTGTCCTCACAGAGAAGGACCTTGATCTGTTGCTGCTAAATAAATACACTTCTGTTGTGATTCCAATTTCAACATTTTCTCCACTTCCTCAAATTGTTGTCACATGATGGTTAGCACATACTGTTTTCCTTAGTGAGAAGTAATAGGAGAGGACAGACTTTAAACCAGGAATTTATTCCAGAAGGTGTTATTTACTCATGGGCTTATGCAGTCTAAGTATGCTGAAAAAAAGCTAAGAGTACATGAAGGCTTCTCAGTATTTCTCTAGCATTTTGTGTTCCTTCTAAAAGCTGTTTAATGTCAGAAAAGTAAGTAAGAAAGGTGGTGTCTGTTTGAGTTTTCAGTGGCTGAAACTATCAGAGACTAACCCATTTGCTGTGGTGGTTACTAGCTGAGATTGCAATGGTATTTTCAATGTCAACAGTAATTATTTTGCATCCTAAGAAAATGTTTTAAACAGCATTTTCAGTCCTTTGTAGAGATGTATAACAAAGGATCAAGCTTGTTCACTGTGGTGGACTAGGAAAGCAGGGTTTATTGGAGGATTTAACAAGATTGACCTTTAATAACTTGAGATGCCAAGGAAGAGGCAATAGACTGCTGCTGCTGAATTGAGATCTCCTCTGAAATCTGTAAAAGGCTCCTGATGGACTGAGCGTTCACTGGGGTCAGCAAAGCTGTTGTTTGTATTTGCTCTGCTCTCTGGAAGTGAGGCCAACATTTCTATGTTGGCAAAAGACTGTATCTAATGCAGGTTTTGTTTGGATTCTGCTTTGGTGCAGAAAGAATTGGATCTGTCCATATTTAAGGACTTTTCTTGTGGCTTGACATTAGATTTCAAATAATAGGGTTGAACTCCACTGTTGCTTCATAGGCTTCCCAAAACATTAGCTATATTGCAGTCCCTTAGTTTCCAGCAAGTTCAAAGATGAAACATGCATGCAGTGCCCCTGACTTACAGCAGTGCCAAGATCCGTGTGTTGCAAAAGAAGCTACTTTCTCAGGGCAGAGTTCACTCGCTTCAGAGGGCCCTCCAGTTATGCTGTTTCTGGACTGTCTGTGAACTGAATGTCACTGGAAGAATTGTATCTCCTGTGAATATCCTGCTTAGCTGGTATTTTGATAGCATGATTAGATTAATAATTAATGCTGAGTGTGCTCTGTGGCCTTCATGTAGCGCTGGATGTGAATAAGTAGGTGGCTGTTACTAAAAATTGTCTCTGCCTGCGGAACACCAAAGGCTTATGATTCTTCAGCAACAAAAAATGTGAAACAAGAGATTTGTAGAATGTTTTGTTTTGATCTGAGTCTTTAGATTTCTCTTGTTTACAGGAATGTCAGGCAGTAGGGCTGAGAGAAAATGCGAGGGATACTTGGGAGTTCTCAAGGGAAAGCAAATTCCTTTTGGCACTTTTTTTTTTTTCCTGTTGTCCTGCAGTTGGTGAAAATAAAGCTGAAAATGGCTATTTGGCCTTCCAGAAGGTTTTAAGAACAGTACCCCAAAATAGTCCTCTCCTAAAACTAAGAGACTAACAGAATAAGATGAAACAAAAAATTTTTGTAAACTAAATGCTATAGCAGTTACTTGCACTTTTGGCAGGCATGAAAACCAGTCCAGTTCTTTGTAGAAAGCAGCTTTAAGCTTTTGGCTGATGATAGCGCGAAGTCACTGAAGGAATGTCTTCCTCTTGTCGGCTTTAGGTCTCCCACTTCTCAGTTTCATTTTCAGTGTCAGGTGAGCAAAGTTTTCTGACCTTTCTCTGCTGGTCACTTTCTTTTCTTAGCCATCTGTTTCAGAGAACTGCGCTGGGACATACAGCAGTATGATTGGAACAGGCACCTTGCAGGGAGAGCATGGTTTGCTTGAGATTCTGTAGGAGAGCAACAGAAGCAGATATAGCAGAAGAGACTACAGCTGAGGCTTTCTCCTCCTGCTGCAGAAGAGGAACATCTGCTTTTCTGAAGATTGACCAAGTATGGATTTGGGAAAAGGATGTGCAAACCTGTTATGTGAATTAGGTGTCCAAGTATTTAAGATGAAGTATTCAGTTTGAGTGTTCCTAGTAAAATAAGTGTATGTTTAGTGTATATAAATATCACCTTGAAGCAGTGAATCCTTTCACATGGCTGCCTACCAGTAAAATTTCTGTCTGGGGAACATTAGAGCATGCAAGTAAACCAAGAAAATTGCTTTGTTTAGAAGTACAGCTTTGGTAATGTCTGATAAAGCACTTTCTAAAATAACAGTTGTTAGAGCTTTTGCACAATACCACTTTCATCCACTTCTGACATTTAAATGTTGAAATACTATTGAGCCAGTGTTGCCGAATGTTTTCATGATGACCGTATTACTCTGAGGAGTCTGGTCAAGGAGACAAAAACTGAATAACATTAGGCATTTTTTCTCCTGCTGCATCATCTACTGGAAAGTTTCTCTCAAGGCGAACATTCAGAAATGGTGATGAAGTACCCTGACATAGTATGCCCTAGAAAGTGGCTTAATCAGTTTAAAGTGCAATCATGACTTGAATAGAAGTCGTGTTTTAAAGGTCAAAAGTGCTTGAGCTGGTGGTAAAAATGAGCTTTTGTTGTAATTCACTTCTGTTAGCTATGCTGGCCTATGGTGCTACAAGTGAACTGTACTGGGATTTTTTAGAGGTAAGACTTCTACCTACCATGTATTGATTGATGAGAACCTGTCAAGACAGATTAAATACTGGATCTGCTGAAGTGGCTTTTTTTTCTTTTGAACAGCTGCAAATAATAAATGAAATAACTTCACATCAGATTTTCAAGGTTGGAGACTGGAAGAAGTGTTTTGAATTATAAACTTGGCATACCTGCATGGGAGTCAAAGATGGCCTGCTGCCACTTTCCTGAATGACAACTGTGTGAGAAATACTCCAGTAGGTGCTTTGTAATGAACCTGACCTGTTCTTCCTCTTGCACTGGGAAAACGTCAGGATAAGCGAGAGTGGAACAATAGCTTTCTTCTGTTTGACTTGTCTGTGTATTCAGTGGGCTTGACAGTTTTCCATGATGTGAATGGTAAAGAATCATGCACCCAGGTTGCTAAGGAGCCCATTATTAGCTTTTTTCCTAGAACTTAAAAAATGCAATCTCTTAGGGTTAACTGTTTACCTGTTTGTCTCTGTGCCTTACCTATTAAAAGCAGCAGCAGCTCTGTTCTTCTGGTGTAGAAGAATTACAGCTGGCAAGTGTTGGAGGCACTGAAATATTTTTAATACAGACGTTAAGCTAGCTGCTGAAATATTTCACAATCTTTTTCTGCAATTTCTTTCCTTACATTCCCATTAGGTCTCATATGAGAAAAGTACTTCAGTAACATCGTATACAACTGAAGATATGGATCTACTGATTAGGAGAGCTAAAGCTTCAGACTTTTACATTGTTATTGCATTGATTAAATCTGCTTTTTTATAGTCACTTTGAGATCTGCTTTTGTCATGATTTTCTCAAATACTCGAGAAAATACTGTATTCCAGATACCCAGTCTAGTAGTCGTGTGTGCAACACTGAACTTTGAGCGACCTATTTGAATAGATTAGGGATAAATACAGTGAATATCCTGTCTCAATATCTATAAAAGCCATTGCACAGTAAATATGGCACTGCTGTAACACACATGGCTTTCTGCTTGGCTGGTGGGAGAATGAAAACTTTTGAACATAGTGCAGTACAGATGGTTTACTGCTGTCATTGTGTGTGTCAAAGTGTGAGATCTGGAGACGGCAATAGTACTTAGACTGGATGTGCTCTGGTAAAACAAATAGGTGAAAGATGTTCAAAGATTCCCTCTGATGATATTGCAACCAAATGCTTTCATGAACAGTGAAGGAGGTAAGAGAAAGATGAAGAGCTGTGCTGGGGTGTGAGGCTTGATTGGGCACTTCTGTCCCATCATCTGGGTCTGAGGGTTGAGGTCAGAGTCAGGAGCTGCAGTTCCTGAGCCATTGTTGAAAAAGCCTGCTCCTGAGTTTGAAGAAAGTTTGTCTCGCTCTTCATCTGCTTTAGCCTCTGAATATGTCCTGGGAAAATGAACCGGTGAAGTGAAAGGTCTCTATGGCAAAAATTAGACCAGGATGTCAGGCAAACTGAAGTCCTACCTCGAAGCAGTGAAAACAGATGAAGAGCAGAGGCAAAAATGTGGGTTGGTGGTGTGTGGGGAGTGGAGGTGGTCCACTCAGGGTGCCAGAGGAAAAGCTGCAGCAAACTCTGCAAGCTTCTCCCAAGAGCCTGTCTCAACAGGATCATATTCCACCAGTCAAAGTACCTGGAAAAGCAATGAAGGAGGGAACAGTGGCCTATGGGTGGCTTTTTGGATGAGAGCTTTCTCAGAGGATGAAAATAGATTGCTCTTTCCCTGCCTTAAAAAGGCAGGTGGGAGGTGGATAAACAGGATTGCAAGGCTGTGCTGTTAAGGAGTGCACAGAAAGGCTGGTATTTAGTGTGATTAGAGTTGTCAGCTTTCTCTACTTGGTCTAGTTGGAGCTGCCATGAAAGGCATAGATGAAAACTTGGGATAATATAGTATGCAGGGAGATGGCAGCCTAGAGGGCCATCAGGTTAAAGCAGGCTTGGCCCATGATAGGTTTCTGGTGGCTGCTGAAACATAATTTTACTGGAACCTCCTCTCAGTTTAGCAGCTGGGATGGGAATGTTTGTGTAATGTTGCAGTGATATTAGTCTTGATTATCTTATTCTATTTTTTTTTTTAAATCTTTGTGATTTTGGATATTCTAAATTGGTACAATTCAAACATTGTTCTTCCCTCAGAACAAGTGCTAATGAGTACTCACTTCTGTAGGGAGAACATCTTTGTTCTGCTCCATCCAAATGTTGAGCTGTAAACAATGATTTGCATCTAATAACAAATTGCTAAAGCACATCATGTTTCTTGCTTTTTCAAAGTAGCTTCAATATGCTTTAACTATCAACACATTTATGCTAGCCATATAGTTGTTGGGAGATATGAGCTGTATAATTCTTAGCGGACTTAGCTACAGAAAGGGGAATGAAGTCTGTCCTAGGTAGTGCATCTCTAGCTCAAATTTCTTGGGGTAAGACCTGATAGTCCCTTGCTGCTGTCTTTCCCATCTGCCTCAAATTGATATGCCTGACTGAAAGCAAGCTGAAAATCCTCGACTATTTAAGTGGTCTGAGTGATATTTAAAAAGCCACTTGACAGTTAACAGCAAGTATGAACACTAAAGTGTGCTCAGGGAGGTTGTTGTTGAGAGTAAGATCTTGTATTTTTCAACAGGTCAGCAGGTCTTGCTTCCAACCTTAGATGAAGTCTAGGTTGTGGCTCTTTAAGTTTGGAGGGGAAAGCGGAGGGAAATACCCAAACACAGACACCCTCTCCCAAGCCCCCTAAAACCAACAAAACAACAACCAACAGAAAAACAAACAAACAAACAAAAAAACCCCAACCAACACCAAACACCCCAAAACCCCAAACCTCCTGAAGTTTTCCAACTTCTAACTCCTGTTCTGCCTCCTTATTTTGGTTTTAAAAAAGAGGATTTTTTTTTTTTTCCTGACTCCCTTCCTACTGTTTTCCTTTACAGACAAACCCAGTTTTTCCCGCTGTTGCATCTTCCTCAGCCTTTACTTTTGGTGGGGTTAAGAGACTTGCTGCCTTTTTATGACTGCTGATTAGCCTCTCACTCTTTACTGATGTTGCCCACTTTGCCTCAAACATGTATGGTTCTGCCTTTATCCTGAATGACAAGAGGAACAGCGTACAAGAGTCAGTATAATTTCCCTGGTTTTGTAAAGACAGTAAATGATGACTAAAGCACTGTAGCAGTCTGTTTGCTCAGAAAATTGGTGATACTTTTAAGTTACGCTGCCTTCACGTTTTAAGCTGTTTGATGTAATGAGACACAGTAACTATATATTTTAATGAGTGCTTAAATTCTAGGAAAGTTTATTCCCCTGGGCCAAATTTTTTGTTTGCAAAGGATGGAGGTTTGCCAATATGCTGTGCTTGAAAGGAATCATTGTGCAGTATTTCTTCTTTTAAGCCATCCTGCCCCATAAGTACATGCTGTCAACTCAAGAATTCTGCTTTTAACATGAGAACAAGCATAATGACATGCAAAACATCTGCATCTCTTGATTCTCCCTTGATGTTCAGACTGTGGCTTAATAGGTGCAAAATTTGTCAAAATAAGTCATCTAGACATTTGGTTTATTAATAAGTGTGTGTTTACACCTTGGTGTAGTCTGTTTGCATAAGGTTTCTTTTTCATGCAAATCACACTTGCTAAAGTCTAAGCCTCCCTGGCCTGAGTAGCTTTCCTACTCTTTCGTAGTGGAGCCCCAGTAGCTGTGGTGCAACCTGGAAGAGAAGGAAGTGGCTGCCATATCATGGCTGCAGCTCCTGTGCCATGCTTCTTGCTGGCTGACATTGTTTATCCCTAGAAGAGAGAATCAATTGGGCTTCAATACAGCCACTTATTTTATGCAGGGAAAATACTATTGCGGTGGTGGTAGCAACATATTCTGGAAAAAGACACCCTTGCTATAGTTAAGGTGGAAGCAATATGTAGTCCCTCTTACAATAGAGGTTGTTTGTGCAGTTCCAGTTTCCCTCACTCCTGCTGTGCACAGCCTCGTTGAGGAGGGTGAGATCTATTACTACTTACCTGGAATTTATTTTTAGCTAGGAATTCATCCTGAAATGGAAATCCAGAGTCAAATTACATCTGCTCTTTATTGCTTCAGTGCTTCTTGTATCTATCCTGCTGATTATTAACCCCTGCAACATCTGTTGGCTCTATTGTGGAGAGGAGAAGACAAGCTTTATTGATGACTGTTTGTTTTTTTTGTTTTTTTTTTTTATTGATATGCTTAAAGGTAGAAGCACCAGTTACTTTTTGTTTAGCTAATGCTGTTCTCTGATCCTCAAAGAGTTATTTGATGGTAGCCAGATGTTTGTGATTGTTAATCCTCATCCCACAGATTCCAGGGATTAAAACAATGATTGCCTTTTATCCTTGAATTTGGAAGCTATTGCAATTCACTTGATATTTCAGTTTAGTATTTGATGAAGGAATGCAGAGCAATACAGTAGGGTACTGGACAATGAAGGTAAGTAGCACTGGCTGTGGCTTTCGTTGCATCTAGAAATCAAATTAACCGTCAATATGTTTAGATTGTGTTCCTGTCTGATTCTCTCAGAGTGTACATATGTTTAAGTCTGCATACCCATTACTGACTTGCTGATAAGACATTGTCACAATTAAGTAGGAAGTGTGTAAATAAACCCCAGTACTTATGGCCTAACTATTCTTACTCATAATTGTTATCTCAGATAATGAAAAGAGATGTTTGACTTCCCTTTTACTGGGGATCTCTCTGGTACAGTAGAGATCAGTACTAGAAATGATAGTAATGAGTCAAAGGCTGGCTATAATATGTGGAAAAATAATGATGAGGCTTCATGAAAACTGCTTCCTGCTGGATGCTGAGGTTGCTCCCCAGGTTTTAATCACTTGTCTGAGGTTGTTGCTGCTTCTGTCAGGATACTTGTGGAGACTGGAGGAATCTTAGCAGTTGTAGTAGCCTGCTCTGGATCAGAATGTCTTAGGCTTATTTGCTATATTTTGGTTCAGTAAATACATTTTCTTAGAGATGATTGCCAAGCTCATTCTTTGTCCAAGATCTGTTTCCTCTGAAATTGATATATTGGAGAAGACCTCTGTTCAAGCACTATTGAGCAGATGAAGATTTATCATGAAGGGTTTGTGTTAGAGCTTTGAAAGGAAGCAGAAAAGCCCAGTCATATTCTCATTTTCAATCTTAAATGGTTGAACCCAAAGTACCAGATTTGAATTCTTAAAACAATTCTTGTTTTTAAAATTATTTGTATCTGTGGTGCAATTAAATACCACTTAGTTACAAAGAAAAAAGGTTTAAATATAGGTTAAGAATAAAAAGCACAATATATCTGGTATGCTCAGTGATAGTGCTGAGCCATTTTGTTAGAAAGTAGCCTTTGCAGATCAGTGAATTTCTCACCTGAAGGGTAGTAACAGAGACACATAGCTTTTCTGTACTTTCCTCACTGCTGAATGTGGATGAGTTGTACAGCTGTAGCATCTAACTTGCTGTGTCCAGATGGCCAACTTCATATGCTGCGTATGTGGTGCCACTTTTTTGTTACTAATCAAGATACGGCCCATAAATCCTAGGCTTAGAATTCAGGCAAGAATGTAAACTTACATTGAGCTGCACAACAGCCTAGCTGTTTCTGGCCATTTGTGCCTGAAAGCAGAGTAAAGTGTTTTTTAAAGGTTCAGTACCATTGTCCTCAGACTCATGGAAATCTGTAGATTTGTAGAAGAGATGCTAAAGACAAGCATACATAGAATAAGTATTGAAATCATGTAAACCAGCTGACTTGTGAATGCATCTCCTAATGGAAATGCCATTAAAGAGTGGGCATGTAAACCTTTAAGACAGCTAATGACCTATAATTTGGTGACAGTCTTTGTTCTCTATGGAGCTAAGGAGTTTTCATCTGTTGCACTAGCCAAAAAAAAAAAAAAAAAAGGCCAACAAAAAACCACCTGAGCATCAGCTCAACTCTCCTAAAGACAGTCTAGTCCCTTTCAGTCATTTCAACATTCCATGTAAATGCACTGAAAAACATCTAGACACTCACACACACATGCACAAAAGTATTGATTGAATTTCAACCTGACATAGCTCTAAGTGCTGTTTTTCAGTTCCTTTGGAAGCAACCGAGGAACTTCGAGCCTGCAGTCCTTGGGAATGCTGCTTTTCTTGTGCACCATCTGTGCACACCTGTGCATTCTCGGAGCACAACTGCTGGAATAAATGACTGTATTTTCTAACAGCTGTTTGAACAGTGTCCAATACTGTTGTGTGCAAAGAATTCTGAACTGTACCTTAAATTTAGGGCTAATGGTACTCAGAATTGAAGCTAGTTACAAACCTGCTATGTTTCTTCAAGCTCTGGTTATGCCTGCATCCACAAGTTGTCCATAGACCTTATGAGTTGATCCTCTGAAGTACATAGTTTGGAGAAATTACGTGTTTAAAAAGAAAAAATAAATTGCTGTTAAGTTCTGTAAAGAGAGACTCAAAGGGTTATAAGACTAATTAGTAAACATGTTTGCACATCTTTGTATGTGCTGGGGAACAAAGTATAGAGCTATGGGTTATGTTGTCCAGTCTGTGTAACTGTCACCCCAATATATATTCTCTGACATGCTTCTGATATTCAGGCTGTTATGAAGCTTGAAATGAGCACAAACATATCCTGTTCAAAAGGCAACGTTTTAGACAGAGGATGAGAATTGACTTAAGCTATCTTCTTTGAGTCTTCTGACAGTGTACCTGCCTTGTCCTGATGGCAGGAGGAAACTGCATTGCATTGGACTTGGTCTGTAAAGCGTACAATTTGTCTGACTTGAAGCATTTTGCTTTGAATAATTTCATACAAAATACAGGAACCAGTAGGTTCTTGACATTAAAATGTTTAGTGTTCTGAAATCATCATTTACATTTTCATTACATGGCAAACTGTACATTGGTAAGCCTGTTATGCTCCTGCAATGAAAGCACACCCAGTCTTGGTTTGGTGGAAATAATATTTTCTAGCATTCAAAACCAGAGCTTTAAAAACATTTAAATGTGGAACAGCATAGCTCAGCCTTCCTTGTGACTATTCTTTTTAAGAAATGTATTACTAATGCAATATCTCAGATGTGTAGTGAAAACAGAGAGGCAGAACTGAGGGATTTTTTGGTACTGTGACCTGATGCAAAAACCAAAACATGATGAAGATCTCTCTGCTCTCAGGGACTAAATGCGAAGTTCTGCTGGCCAGTGGGGGATGTTGGGCAGCTGGGCAGCTGGTCCTGTCATCTTTGCAGAGTGATGCTGTGATGGATGTGACAGCACATGTGAGTTTTTTTCTTGCATATTGGTCTAAATCACAGATATGATACACCACTGCTGCTCTTCTGCTGTCAGAAAGTTGAGACTGCCTGGATGATGTTTCAGTGACTGGTGTGGACTGATTCAAGGTAGGGTGGAAATGGGAGCTGGCTTAGCATCATCTTTAGTCTGTACTCTTTTTCTGCAGGGAATTTCTTGGCCCATGGAGGGGATCTGGTATATGTGTCTGAACACTGATCTAGTGCTGTTTGGGAGAAAGTGGTGTGCTCGATGAGTGGAGCACAAAATGCGTGAGGGTGGTAGGCTTTCTACTACAGCCAGAAGAGTATAGTTTAGCTTTGACCTCTACTTGCCTATGGGTCAGGATGGTGAAGTAGCAGATGGGTGGTATTTTTTAATTGTATCTGTGTTGGTTTAGCATTGTGAAAAGCTTAATCACATGCACTGTACATAAGTTGGGTATCGATTTTCAAAATTGTGGTTAATTTTAACTGGTCATTGTTACTCTAGTGACCAGAGGTAACAGCTTATGGAAAAAGTCTGAGGTTTTGGTATCATGTGAAGGAGATGTACACATGCAGCAAACTCAGCCACAGCATTTCTGGTGTTGTTTTCAGGTATCCTCATTATTTGAGAGAGGATAAATGGGCGTTTGAGTCTGAAACAGGGAGACATTGGTACAGCAAACTTGTATCTTGCTCCTGTATGCAGCACTGCCTTCAATGAACAATGCTTGTTCCTTCTTGGAGTAACTGTCCCTTAACTTTCTAAGCTTAAATAATTAATAAATCCATCGTTTGCATAGCTTGACATTTAAAGTGACTGATTTGGTGTGCAGTTAGCCTTCCTGATTAGTAAATACTTCAAATGAAATTCTGGAGTTGTGCAAGATCAGATGCTTCCAGTATACTCCAAAAAGTGTTTTGCCATATTTTACCTAAGCTACAAAATAAATGTAAAAAGGAAAATAATATGTGTAATGTACACCATCCTTTTATATATGGATAATGTTTATAGTGTCTTTGTCAGCTGTAGAAAGACATTTTTAATCTTTTTTTCCCTGTAGTACCTAAGTTCCCAAATTGTGTCAGACTTTGAAACAAAGATTGGCTTTACGAACAAGATCCAATTAGTGACTAAAGAGGAAATATTCTTCTTGGGGTGGATAGCTGTCTGGATTCAGTGAAGAACTGGAAACACTTCTGTGGTAATTAGCATTGTTCCTCAAGACAGTCTGTAATGGAAAATTGTTTCCATAGCCTTTTGAGTCTCTTTCAATCTATTTCTCAGATTGATTAATTGTACGGTCAGACAGGGTTGAGTAGAGAAGGCTTGTTGTAGTCCTGTGGCCCTGCCTTGTGTACAGGGTTAGTGAAACTACTGCTTACAGCTGTGGAAACGCTTATTTGGCAAATGCAGATAAAGTAACTTGCAGCTAAATGTGTGCTCGCATATTTGCAATGCATCGACCATCAATAAACCAACACATACAAGCAAGTGATCATGTAACTCCAGGTTTTGGGGACTGTATAATTGTATCTGCCTGTTCACTTCTTGAAGATGCTCCTTTTTATTTAAGTCAATAGTGAGATATTTTAGCAGCTCTTCTGTACTGAGCAGCAACTGAACTTGCATGGACCCCAAGGTCCAGAACAATAGAAATCTTTGAATTGCATGTTCTTCCCTAGTGTGACTCTCCCCTCGTTTTGGAAAGTGACTCACAGGCTAGGCCTGCCATAGTTGCCAGAAAATGATGTAATTTGGATAATGTAATATCCCACGTACAAACCAAAGGCTATTTAGAAATTGGGCTGACAAGAACAAAAAGGAAATATCTGTATATCAGATGCATATCTCTATTTTTAAATCAGTGTGTGCACTTAAATACAGAAGTAATGTAAAAGACATGTAGAAAAGCTGCAGTGTGTTCCTTGAACTTTGTTTTCAGATAACTGCAGGGTGGGTAATCCTGTTCTGCTGCCTGCCTTATGCCAGCAGTAGCTCTTGCAGCCAAGCTATGTCAGACCAGGGAATTGACCTGGTCAGCACCAACGAATGTAGCTTGGGGTGTTGCTTTAATTCTCAGCAGGTTCCCTAGATCCATTCTCTCCACAGCCACTGGGATGCTAGTGTGGCCAAAAACTGGAGGCAAAATGCAGGGAAGAATGAGCAGGGGAAAAAAGGGAAGGACAATATTAACTTATCCAGTGACCATCTACCTGTACCTTAAAGCGTGTAATGTATTGACATAAGACATGCCTTTGTATCACCTTCTCCAGCCCTCCACATGGTCCAAAAGACAATGCTGATGGCTCTTGTGCTGTTGGTGGGACCTGGGGCAAGGTTGCCCTGGGGCATCCTCAGGACTCCTTTGCCCAGCAGCTCTGGGTGGTCTAACCCTGACACACACCAGATGAGGATCCTGGCCAGTGCCAGGCACAGGCTGGTGAAATGCTATGAAGCTGCATCAAGTAAGACTGGGGCCCAAAGTTTTTCTCTTATAAAATGGCACAGGTGAAAGAAGCTAACAAGTAAAATGTGGTGAGGAAACAAGCCCTATTTTTACTGTCTCCCTTTGTTCCTTTTCTGTCACTGGCAGATATATCAACCTGAATTCTTCTGCTTTGGGAATGTATGTGGAATTTAATTTGCTACAAACCATCACGCTTTCAGATATTTGACCCTGGCCTGGAAATATAATGTACAGTGTATCCCTAAGATAAATGAACTGAGCAGCATGTTTCTTATTACTTCATCTCTGTCTCTGTGTTCCGTATTAGAAATTAAACAGTGAATAAAAACTGTCGTAAACTGACCCACCTGTATTAAGCACAGCACTAAGCAAGACAAGCCTACATACTTAGCCTGTGCACATCATTTCCATGCATGATAAAGTGCTGGCTCTGTCTCTTACACCAGCATGCTTTGCTGCTCCTGCTGCTCCTGATTATTGCAACCAGAATACAAACAGATGTTCCTGGTAAGACTCTTAAACATAGTGTTGAACTCAAATTCATCATGATTTAGAACTCTTTCAGAAAGAGGTTTTTGCCCTTTGACTATCCATAACCCAGATTGCATCTTGGACCTGTAATTTAAAAGGAGGTATAATGGTTTGTTACTTGACTGCCTTCCGCTTCTGAAGCAGGATTTACCATTTATGCGCTGATGTGACAGGCACCGTCAAGAAAGATTATTCTCCCCTTAACTTCTAACTAAAGAGCACTGATCATCGGATATTGTTCATCCTGGTGCAGATAATTGTCCTTCAGAAGTCAAAATGCATTGCCCAAGAGATGTCCGCCGTGCATGGTTTTAAATAGGTGTAAAAAAGCCAAACCAACCCATAAATCAAATGTGTTAGGCATTAGGAGAAGAAAGACTGAACTACCTGATACTATTTCTGCAAAACTTAAATAGATTGAAACGCATCCCTCTTCTCACTTATTTATTCCAAGCCCTGACCCTGAGTTGCATCTATATTCTGTCAAGATTTCTAGATGCTTTTGAGTGTCAGTAAACACTCTGCTTTCCCTTGAACATGTGTAGCCTTCTCTCTGAAAACTCTGGCAGTGCAAACTCACATATGTTGAACAGAGCTGAAATAATTCATATACTTAGTCTGAAGCTTCACTGTGAGAAGATTTGTGGATCCAAAACTGGGTAACTGCAAGATTCTTGGGCAGCTTTATGCATGTGGTTGTAAGCATACATACTGTTAGTAAAAGCTACTACATCAATATACATTTATTTTCAGTCTTGGTAAAATAGCAATAAACTGAGTAAAAAAATCCATAAAAAAACTTTTCTAGCTTTTTGAGAAGCAGCAAGATGAAGGTAGTGGCAATTGCTGAAAACTAAGAAAACAAAAAATTAAGATTTGTTGTGCAGGTATTTTGTCATAGAAAATTAAGTCACTGTGACAGAGGACCAAGGAGAGACTGAAAAAGTCTTCCTTAAAGAGCTATAATTCTTCACAGGTTTGTTTCGGTTCTTACAAGACAGTGCTGTTGTTTCACCTAAAGAGCAGAAATGGATGCAATAGGAATAATAATAAAAAGGCAGTTTCTGAGTGCTGGTCACTGTTGAATGGTGGTAATTGGCAATATAAAGACAGTGTTTCAGTTTTGCTCACCATTATTTCCTAATAAAATTTCTCAAAGTAAAGGCAGATGTGTGGTTACTGCCAAATAGCAATTACTCTAATGTATGGTGCTGCTGCTGAAGTAAGCATGTATTTTCATTTGAATTAAAGAAAGTGCATGTAAAGTTTGTTTGATTAGAAACAAAATAGAAAAGTTGTAAAAATTTGCATAGAGAAGGTCTAATTAATCATAACCAACATGAGAGATTGGGAGTTGATCATTTGCTGATGTGCATTCTATTATTGCCAGTGCTTATCTACTGAAATTAGTTAAAAAAAGTAATGCGTTAAAAAAAGTAATGCATTAAAAAAAGAAACCCCAAACAAGCAAACAAAACATCCTGAAAACTTTCTGAAAAATCTAAATCTAGTTTTCTTTGTAAATCTAGTTTCCTTGACTCTGTTTCTTGCTCCACACAGTTGGTGTTTCTCCATCCAGTAGTTGTAAATACTTCAGCCTAAGATGTAGTTTGCTTGTCATACAGCGCTGCAGTGGCAGGAGAGTATTTTTTTTCAACACAAGCCAGAATGGAGCAGAGAGGCAGTGTTTATGTAAAGTGAGCTGTGTGAAAGGAGTGTGCTATAATTCAAGAATAACATATATATTTATATATGTAGAATTAAGTTACTCAGGATTTGCTAACAAGCTGTTCATATGTGAAGGCTACATCTGCCACCAGAGTGGCATTGAAAAGAACAGCTTACCTTTCATTTAACCTGTTTGTAAAAGAACCAATTGACAAAGAAAGAAGAAATTATTTCTGAAGAATAAATGCTTATGCTCTTTCTCTGGTCAGCCATACTGAGCACAAAACACTTTTGTGCAGATACCTAGAAAATAGTAATTCCAACTCTGTCTGAGTGGGTATCTTCCAGTTATGGTATGTTTTGTGCATACTGGGCACATTCTGCTACTTTTCAGTAGAGTTAAGATAAGTAAAGACTGTGTACTTACAGTAATCAGTTGAAGGACAAAATAACGCCTCAGATTTCTCTCAATGCCAGGTTCGTTGTTACTGTTCAAAACATAATTATATTTGTTGAATAACAACATAAGCTATGAGTATTAGTGGAAAAAGAGTTGTTATTAAATATTTTGGTTTCCAATTGCTATCAAGTAAGTTCACCAAACTTGCTGCTTAGGAGCTGTGTACACCTCATCCACCCCACTTATTTCTCATCCCTATTTGGTTCATTAGTTTGGAGTTATGTTTTGCTTTAATTTCATGTGCTTCACCTGCCCCCACCTGAAACAATCACCTTGATGTGCTTGCAGACTGCTGCCTTCTCACAGCAATGACCAGCAGACGTATGGTATGAGTGACAGATTTTGGTCAGATGCTGATTCACTCAGTGAGCAACGCATGAGGTTTGCCCAGCTCTTGAATGCTCTTTGACCAGCCACTTGCTTTGCTTGACTGCCATGCCTCAGATAGTTGTTTTGTATGTTGCATCAAAATTCCTCAGACATCTATATGTGTATCTATAAACATCCTTCCCACCTAGATATTGGATTTTCAGGTTACCTTAACGAATCTGGTAATGTTGGTTTTGATTTTTACTGTATGAATGCTTATTAGTTTACTTTATGAGAAACCAGCTCCTGACAAATCCTTACCAGCTGAAATGTGATTTTGATTTATTGTGGGGTTTAATTTATTTTTGTTTTAATGAAGCTTTTAGCAAGTTACTGCGTATTCTCAGTAGGGCTTGTTCTATGCACAGTGTTGGGGTGGGGTGCAAGGAGGGACACATGGAGGTATTTTCTGAATGTAGTTTTAGAATTTCAAGGGACTAGACACTTGGTCCTCTTAATTTTATTCTTAAAGATAAACCTAGTCCTCTGATAGCAAATATGTTGAAAGTCACTGAATGCTGAATTATAAGTTCGGATACTGTTGCAAAGTTTTGGCTTGTTTGATAACTTGATGCCATGGGAGACGGGGTCACTTTGCCTTTGGGAGAGATACTACTTGGCAACCAGATGGAGATCTGCTTTTCCAATTGGGAGAAGCTCCCTTTACTGTGGTGTGGTGATAAAAATGCACCACCAATCAAGGCAACTTGGAAATGGCTGTCTCCAGAAATATCCCTGCTTATAAGCTGGTACAAGAAGCAGCTAAAGTTTTAGTGGCTGCCTGTTATGAGGGAGCAAGAACAGCAAAAGGACTATGCTCATTCCCCTACTTCCATTTGAAGTACAGGAAAGTTGTTGTGAGAATCTTTAAGAGTTTTTGCAGCTGAGTGAGGAAAAAAAAACCCCCAAAAAATACTTGCATCTCTTCACAAGAAAAATCTGGTGGAGATGGGACATCAGTAGGGTTTTTAATTTCATTGCAAGAGCATATGCACTCCTGAAATACAGTCTCAGAGTGTAATACTCATGTTCAAAATCAGGAGCAACTGGGCTGTTAATTTTCTTTGGATATATATATTAGTCTTCCTGAGGAGGAAAAGCATGCAGACATTTTGATTATGTTGCATCTTCATATGGAAAGCTGAAGTAAAATATGCTGTTTAAGGATTTGGCTGGATATCAAAGGAAGTGTGCAGAAGTTCTGCAAGGCATACTTTTTAAATCTTAGAAGAAGGCAAATGTCTAAGGAGGAAGATGCTCTGTGTCAGAGTTAGAACTGAGTATTCCTGTTTTAAGCTGTGTCTGTCAATGTAATTGTGCACATCCTCCAACACTTTTTTCAGGCTCTTCCCTCTTCTTTCAAAGGAATTTCTTGAGCAATTTTAGAGGCTATATTTCAGCAGAATCTATGGTGACCACAGGCAACTCCCCTCCCTTGTTCAAGCACCTCTTCCAGTGCCCACATAGACACTTCTGAGATTAAAACTTAAATTGATCTGACTGCCATTGCACAATGAGGAATTGTGCATTCCTTACAGCAGGGCAAAACTTCCATTTGCTGTGGTACTGCCACATCTTTGTCATGACCTGGTCTAAGAGACACCACCCCTCCAAACTCCCTTTTAGGCCTTTGTCAACATTGCCTAATCGTCTTACTCTTCCCCACTGTAAATCTTGCTATCCTGGCATCCATCCTGCTGATCCCCCTTATCTAGCTGCTGCTGTGGTTGGCTCTTCCTGCCCATTTCTCTTGCTGACAGGAACTGTGTGGCATGGTGACGGTTGTACTCTTCTTCCTCTCGCCCATTTGTCATGGGTTCAGCAGCAGCAGTCATTTTTCTCCTTCTTAGTAACTGGTGCAGTGTTGTGTTTTCAACTTTTGGTCTGGGAACAGCGCTGACAACACCGATGTTTATAGTTACGGCTTAGAATGTTTTGGCCTGACCAAGGACTTCCTGAGTCTCATGCTCTGCCAGGGAGGAGGGGAAGCCGGGAGGAAGCAGAAACAGGATACCTGCCCCAAACTGACCAAAAAGCTATTCCATGCCACAGCACATCATGCCCAGGATGTAAAACTAGGGGCAGGAACCCGGAAGAGTTCAGTTCACAGCTTGGTCGTCGGGTGGTGAGCAATTGTATCCTCTTCCCTCGTATTTCCCTGGTCATTATTATTATTGGTTGTAGCAGCAGTGATTTGTGTTATACCCTAGTTACTGGATTGTTCTTATCTCAACCCGTGGGAGTTACATTCTTTTGATTCTTCTCCCCATTCCCCCCCCCCCCCCCCCTCGGAGTGGGGGGAGAAAGAAGGAGGGGGAAGTGAGTGAACGGGCTGCGTGATTTACCTCTTAAACCACGACACCATTACAGTTGCTTCTCTGGCACTGGTGGATGACTAATGTCTCCATGCTCTCCATTGTCACTTTGCCTGCCACTGTGCAGGCTGATGGATTTGTTACTTGTATTGTGGGGATTTTTTAATATTCTCAGCTAAGCTTTTGGCATGCTGTAGGAGAGATTGCCATGGAAGCTAGAAGGAGTGCCATCCAGAGGGACCTTGACATGCTTATGAGGTGGGCTGATGCCAACCTCATGAAGTTTAACCATGACAACTGCAAGGTCTACAGCTGGGTTGGAGCAATCCCAGGCACAGCTACAGGTTGGCAGAGAAGAGATTCAGAGCAGCCCTGCAGAGAAGGACTTGGGGATGTTGCTCGATGAAAAAATGAACATGAGCTGGCAGTGTGGGCTCACAGCCCAGAAAGCCAACTGTATCCTGGGCTGCATCAAAAGGAGTGTGACCAGCAGGTCGAGGGAGGTTATCCTGCCCCTCTGCTCTCATGAGTCCTCACTTGGAGTATTGTGTGTAGTTCTGGTGTCCTCAACGTAAAAAGGACATGGAATTGTTGGAACAAGTCCAGAGGAGGGCCACGAGGATGGTCAGGGGACTGGAGCACCTCCCGTATGAAGATAGGCTGAGAAAGTTGGGTCTGTTCAGCCTGGAGAAGAGAAGGCTGCGTGGAGACCTCATAGCAGCCTTCCAGTATCTGAAGGGGGCCTGTAGGGGTGCTGGGGAGGGACTCTTCATTAGGGACTGTAGTGATAGGACAAGGGGTAACAGGTTCAAACTTAAACAGGGGAAGTTTAGATTCGATCTGAGGAAGAAATTCTTTACTGCAAGGGTGGTGAGGCACTGGAATGGGTTGCCAGGGAAGTTGTGAATGCTCCATCTCTGGCAGTGTTCAAGGCTGGGTTGGATAGAGCCTTGGGTGGCATGGTTTAGTGTGAGGTGTCCCTGCCCCTGGCAGGGGGGGTGGAACTAGATGATCTTAAGGTCCTTTCCAGCCCTAACTATTCTATGATTCTAAGTATCTTGATGGCTCTCTTACAGAAGGACTTGGACTGCCCAAGACAGACTCTGCAGGCTGCAGCTACCAGTAGCTCAAAATACACAAGCCCTCCTAAAACCATACAAAAACATGCCCTACAAATGATAGGCAAAAGTGGACCTCCAGTTTTAACATCGTGTGGCTTCTATCTGTAACTTCAGCAACATCTTCCCAGCATTCATTGCTAGCACTGTGCAGGTGCTGTACTCGCTTGGGGTAAAGCGCAGAGAAATGGGAAGATAAAAAGGAGGAGCAAATTCACAGGTCAAAATAGCAACCTAAGCCACTTAGGTCTCAATGTAAGGCTGAGAGTTAATCAGTGAACCATCACAGCTTGTTAACTTGATCAAAGTAGCTAGGTCATTAATAGGCTTGGCAGTGAGGTAAATCGACTTTATGTATTTTTTGATTCAAGTTCATGGGTGTAGGGGATTTCTTTTGCTGTGTTAAATTGTTGGCTGACTGGATCGGAGACCCTGAGTTAACTGTTGTTTATGAAGTTAGTCAAGAGAGTGCTCCTGTAAATGTGAAATGTAAAACAATATTTGATTCCTCGTCTCATTAACTTCCACTTCAGTAAAACACAACTGAACTAAATATCTTTGGAGAAGTCTTAATGTGTCATCTTGTTAATGGGAAATTGCATGTTAACCCCTTATGCTTTTTCTAAAGATGGTGTAAAATTTTTGTGGCCCTTGCAAAATTTTATCAGTCTAAAATATTAGTTTCCTAATGAAAGTGGACTCTGGGCGCCTGGGTGCATGTCCTGTGTTTCACTTTTATTTCATAATAGAAAGAGATTGGTGCTACTTCCATCTTCTAATGCAGAGGTTTTTATGTTAATTCCTGTGCTTGAAAGCAGCTGGATATCTTGGAAGTACTCCTGTACCACCTTGCTCAAATAGGCCACTGTGTTGGTTGAAGTGGATTGCACCACCTTTGTTTCCATTGAGCATGTAGTTCTTGTTTTTCAGAGAAATTACTTCTATAGAAATCAGTGAGCAAACTATTCTCTAGGGTTCATGCATCTAAAGGTTTTCCAGAGAGTTAAAACAACCTGAAATCTCTTTGGGAACACAGTTGTAGCACATAAGCTCTATAGCTAGTTTAAAATAGTCTCTGAAACTTGTCAAGTTTTTTTTTCTGTTTTTAAATTTCTTTGACTTCATTTCCTCTTCATGCATGAGCAAGGAAACAAAGGAGCACTTTGTTTTACATTTGCCGCTTTGCATAAACAACTGAGGTTTCCCATAAGTAGTCTTAAAAATCCAAAAGTGAGTTTAATAAGACTTTTCATGCATATGACATTTCATGTTTAAATGGGGTGACAAGTAATGGGAATTGTGTTAGAGGACAGCAGAGCCTGGATCAGCTGTGACAAGTGGTGGTTGTGTTGCAGGGTGAGCTCGCCAGAGCATGTGGGCTGGCTGGGGGGGGTGTCAGCCAATGGCATAGATGCTGATAGCTGGTTTACACATTTGAATTACTGAATAACATTTCTTTTTGAAAGACTAGAAGAAAATAATTTATGCACTGGCACTTTAAGGCATGTGGTAGTAGGACTCTTGGTTGGTGATAGGTGCCATAAGCCAGACTTTTGATCCACCATTGACCTGTTTGTTGCTTTTGAATTAGTGTCCTGATAGCTCAATTCTGCCAGTGCCTACATTCTTGTTTGGATACTGGCAGGCTCTTAACTGATTAAGTATTTCTTGAACCCTTCTTACTATGTTCAGTAACCTGAATACTGGGTCATAGATGATAGATTTTATCATTTGTTGATTATGCTGATAGGACTATTTCACTCTGTTCCTGTAGTCAAGATTGTCTTGTGTGCATAGGTGTTGGGAATGGTGATCTCAAAACCTTTAAACTGAAATACTCTCACCAGACAAAGTATCTGTTACATGAGGTACTATTAATTACACTGTTAAATTTTTACTGTACTGATTGCAATCACTTTTTTCTTCCTAGCCTAGCCTTTGAACACCACCTACACTTTCACCCTGTCCTATTGTTACCTGTCCATAAACATAAGCTGTTCCAAGGGAAAATTTTAGAGTTTTGCAGTTTAATCAGTGATCTAATTTTTAGCTTCTCAAATCTGTTTCCGAAAGGAGTGGTTTAATTGCTGACTCTAAAATACTGCCAAAAAAAAAAATGTGTTTAAGGTGGCCATGATTATTTTAGGAGAGGATATGGTTCAAGACCATCTTAAGAACCTCAATGTGCACAACTCCATGGGACCTGATGAAATCCATGCGTGGGTTCTGAAGGAGCTGGCAAATGAAGTTGCTAAGCAACTGTCCATCATATTTGAAAGATCATGGCAGTCAGGTGAAGTTCCCGATGACTGAAAAAAGGGAAATATAACCCCCATTTTCAAGAAGAGGGAAATGGATGACCCAGGGAATTACAGACCAGTCAGTCTCACCTCTGTGCCTGGCAAAATCTTGGAGCTCCTAGAAGGCATGCTAAGGCACATGAAAAACAACAAGGTGCTTGGTGACAGCCAGCATGGCTTCACTGAGGAGAAATCCTGCCTCACCAGTCTGGTGACCTTCTATGATGGGGCTACGGAACTGATAGACAGGGGTAGAGCAGTTGATGTCATCTACCTGGACTTGTGTAAAGTGTTTGACACTGTTCCACATGACATCCTTGTCTCTAAATTGGAGAGACATCAATTTGATAGGTGGACCACTCAGTGGATAAAGAACTGGCTGGATGGCTGCATGCAAAGAGTTGTGGTCAATGGCTCAGTGTCCAGTTGGACACCTATAATGAGTGGTGTCCCTCAGGCATTGGTGCTAGGACCAGTCTTGTTCAACGTCTTTGTTGGTGACATGGACAGTGGGATTGGGTGCGCCCTCAGCAAGTTTGCTGATGGCACCAAGCTGTGTGATACGGTTGATATGTTGGAGGGGAGGAATGCCATCCAGATGGACCTTGGCACGCTTGTGACGTGGGCTGATGCCAACCTGATGACGTTTAACCATGACAAGTACAAGGTCCTACAGCTGGGTCGGGGCAATCCCAGGCACAGCTACAGGTTGGGCAGAGAACAGATTCAGAGCAGCTCTGCAGAGAAGGACTTTGGGATGTTGGTCGATGAAAAAAATGAACATGAGCCGGCATTGTGCGCTTGCAACCCAGAAAGCCAACAGTATCCTGGGCTGCATCAAAAGGAACATGACCAGCAGGTTGAGGGAGGTGATCCTGCCCCGCTACTCTGCTCTCATGAGACGTCACTTGGAGTATTGTGTGCAGTTCTGGTGTCCTCATCATAAAAAGGACATGGAACTGTTGGAACAAGTCCAGAGGAGGGCCATGAGGATGATCAGGGGACTGGAGCACCTCCCGTATGAAGATAGGCTGAGGAAGTTGGGGCTGTTCAGCCTGGAGAACAGAAGGCTGCGTGGAGACCTCATAGCAGCCTTCCAGTACCTGAAGGGGGCCTATAGGAATGCTGGGGATGTACTCTTCATTAGGGACTGTAGTAATAGGACGAGGGGTAATGGGTTCAAACTTAAACAGAGAAGTTTATATTAGATTTAAGGAAGAAATTCTTCACTGTGAGGGTCATGAGGCACTGGAATGGTTTGCCCAAAAATTTGTGAAAGCTCCATCCCTGGCAGTGTTCAAGGCCAGGCTGGACAGAGCCTTGGGGGACATGGTTTAGTGTGAGGTGTCCCTGCCCCTGGCAGGGAGGTTGGAACTAGATGATCTTAAGGTCCTTCCCAACCCTAACTATTCTATGATTCTATGATTCTTTTTTGTGCAGCTTTTAATCACATGTTCTCAAGAAAAATTCCAACTTGAAGTGTCAAAATTGTAGCCAGGTCTTCACCAGTGCCTAGTTGCTACACATTAGGTAGAATTTTGAATATCACCGTTAGTGTAAATTTGTGTTAACTGGCTGCTTCCACTCTCTGTAGAAAATGTTATGTAGTTTTGAAACTTTAGTAATGATATGATCCTGGAGAATCTAAAGCTTTGTTCAACAATTCTTATTTTTTGTTCTGAATGTAAAAGTAAGACCGTAGAGCATTTGTGACTTTTTTTTTTTTTTGCTACTTTCTGTTAAAGAAATGCTGCTTATCTTCGCCTCTATAAAGCAATACTACTAATTTCTTGGGTTTTCATTTCTTTGTGGATTACTAAATGTTGTTATACTGCTGCCTACATTTTTGTCATCTAATGCAGGGCTTATTTGTGTCCATACACTTCACAATTTTCGGTTGTTATTGAGTAGGAAGGGAGCTACTGATTTCCAGCCATTGAGTGTGGAGAGTATGGGTTGCATAACCATGGGAAGAAAAGAAGAGAAAAGGTAACTGTAGGTGCTGTGCATTTTGTTTCTCAGCTAGGTGTCTTGGGTTTAACTTTGTTCCTTTGTCATGTGTTTCTTTTCTGACATGAGACAACATTTAAATCTCACAAACTCCCTCTTGTTGCAGTTTTGCAGTGTTTGTGTAACACTAAAAGCTTTTAACAACAGTTCAGCCTTTCAGAAGCTGGCTTTTTCAGTCTTCCCATTTCTTTGACATCTAGTTCTCTCATCCATGTCCTTTAATTCTTAGTTGGCTGCTGTCCTCCACCTTTCTTTGAGTCCTAGCTGCCAGTCTAGCAGGTATACTTCTTGGGTCCTTTTTCTAGTTTCTGTAGCTGCATAATGGCTGCTTGTTGTTTTCATAAATGTAGCCTTTGTCAGATGTTGGACAGGTAGAATATAATACCCAAGTCCAAGCCAGTGGGCTTGAACCAGCCAAGGAGTCAGAACAATATCCTGTACCCTACCATGCTTGAATTTGATTTCTTGCTCTGCTATGGGTCTCCTGCATGGCCTTGACACTCTCTATATTCTGTACCTCCTTTGGGGGTTTCTGCTTACTCAACTGCATCATTTGTCAAGTAAGTATGCAGGTTTGCAGGTAGGGCTGTGTCTTTCTGTTGCTGGTTTTGAATAATGGACTTAGCTTTAAACACACAAAATGTACAATCTTTTATGCTTAATTTACACTGGAGGTTCTTCCCTGAATCATTTTTCTACTCTAGAAAAGTGTGTTGATTACGGTCATAGTGGTAATGTTTATGCCTCTTGGATTACCTGCAAATAAAAGTAATAGCATATCTCTCTGGACAGACAAGGACTAATACTTGAGTGGAAAGCACCATGCAGTGGTAACAAGCAAACACATAAAATACCAGATCTTGATGTAAAAATGACTGCTGTTTTGATATTTCTTTAGCTGTTTTTCCATGTGTGACTAGCTTGACAGCTGCTAGAAAAAATACATCTGGTGATACACTGAAGTTTGGGAGAGGGTGTACAAAAGATGTAGGATCCCTGATTGACAGGTTTCGTTTAATTTTAGTAGTAGCTTCATTAAAGTTACTGTTGGATACATCATTTCATAGAGACTACAGCTCTGTTTCCTATGGATATGGGTAGTATCTACTGTCATGGCAGGGTATTGACTTTAGATAAAGACTTACTGTAGCTGTGACTTAAGAAAAGTAAGGCTAATGTGTGACAGAAGTGTGAAGGTTATCTGAAGGACCTGTTACTGGCTATTTTAATGTAACATTTTTGTGGTTTGCCAGTGGCACATATCTTCTGCTTACTCTTCTGCTCAAGTGGATTGCTTTGAGGATTTATTAAATTATGCCAGGCCAGAAGCCTTTAAATTGGTAAATCTGAAATAATATCTGAAATCTGCTGGGGTTTTCATGATGGTGCCCTGAAGTGTATTGCCACTCTGCAGGTGTACAAGACATAAAAGAGCAAAGCAAATTGTACTAGCATGTAGCAAGAGGGTATAATGTTCAAGCCTAAACTATGGTCTTGGAATCTGAAATCACAGTGTTTTCTAAAGCAAATATGGTGTGTTTGGGGGAATAACTTGTAACATTTCCACACCAACAAATGCTGTACTGTATGAAAATGCTTTTATTACTGTGTCTGCTTCTGTTTATCAAGTTATTATCTATACAGATTTCCAAAATACTCAATTTAGATAAATCCGCATACCAAATTTGGCTTCCTTTCTTTTCAGATAAAATCATTATTTGATGTGTAGGGTTGGAGGGAGGAATTTTGTGTTTGCTAGTGGGACTTGCTATGGAGCTCGTGCCCGCAGTACCTAAAATTTCATTAGTCACTTGAGTCTGTTGTCTGTCTAAAATTATACTTTCCAGGGGCCACTGAGCAGCTGCTGCCAGACTAACACAGGAAAGACTTATGTTTCTGCTGCTGTGGTCTCTGCTGATACTCTTGGAGAGAGGGCTGTTAAACCAGGTCTAAGCTCTGCAGCTGCATGGTGCACATTGATCTGAGTTGTGTTAACTTAGTTGCACATAATTTGTTGATTTTAGGAGAGGGCTCCTCTATTTCATCCTTTTCCGCCCTTTTCATCCAAATGAAAAAAAAATTCTACAGTATTTCTACCTAATTAACTCACGTAACCTATTGGTTGCCGTTATTCCTCCTGAGAAGAATTAAGGAAGCTTTAAACTAGATGTGTTCGGGGAGAGGGGGCATCATTCCATCCCAACACACCCAGTCAGTAGCCAGGACCTATAATAAATGCTTGGAGCAATGTAGAGATATTCCAGCTGCTCCAGCCAATGAGCTGGCTTCAACTGGAGCTCGGCTCAGATGCCTCTATACAAACGCCCATAGCATGGGGAACAAACAAGAGGAACTGGAGATGTGTGCACATCTACGGGGGTAGGATATAATAGGCATCACAGAAACAAGGTGGGATGGCTCCTATGAATGGTGTGTTGGAATGGAAGGTTACAGGCTCTTTAGGAAAGACAGGCCCAGCAGATGGGGAGGGGAATTTGCTATTTATATTAGGGATAGGCTGGAGAGTATGGAACTCTGTCTGGGGACAGGTGAGCAGTTGACAGAGAGTTTGTGGGTCAGGGTTAAAGGGAGAACAGCAATGGGAGAAATCATTGTGGGGATCTGTTACAGACCACCTGACCAAGAGGACTCTGTGGATGAGGCACTCTATAGACAGCTAGGAGCAGCCCCATGCTCGCAGGCCCTTGTTGTCATGGGGGACTCCAACCATCCTGATATATGTTGGAGGGA
This sequence comes from Ara ararauna, assembly GCA_028858755.1. Classification (NCBI taxonomy): domain Eukaryota; kingdom Metazoa; phylum Chordata; class Aves; order Psittaciformes; family Psittacidae; genus Ara; species Ara ararauna. Next base: position 83,195,902 of record CM054410.1, read on the forward strand.
CAGTACGGCCCGGCACAAACAATCCAGGAGGTTCCTCAATTGTGTGGAAGGCAAATTCCTTCTGCAAGTAAAGGAGGAGCTGACAAGGAGAGGCGACATGCTTGACCTCGTGCTCACCAACAGGGAAGGGCTGGTTGGAAATGTGATGCTCCAGGGCAGCCTTGATTGCAGCGATCATGAGATGGTCGAATTCGAGGTCCTCACGACAGTGAGAAGAGTGTGCAGCAAGCTCACTGCCCTGGACTTCAAGAGAGCAGACTTTGGCCTCTGCAGAAACCTGCTCAGTAAGATTCCATGGGATATAGCCCTAGAAGGCAGGGGGGCCCAAGACTCTTGGTTGATATTCAAGGATCACCTGCTGCAAGCTCAGGAGCAATATATCCCTACTAGAAGGAAGTGCTGCAGGAGGGCCAGGAGACCTCCTTGCATGGATAAGGAGCCGCTGAGGAAAATTCGAGGGGAAAAAAGAGGCTTGTAAAAGGTGGAAGCAAGGACAGGCAGCCTGGGAAGAATAGAGGGATGTTGTCTGGGAAGCTAGGGACCAGGTTAGGAAAGCTAAGGCCCACTTAGAATTAAACTTGGCTAGGGATGTTAAAGATAACAGGAAAAGTTTCCATAGGTACATGGCAAATAAAAGACAGACTAGGGACAACGTGGGCCCTCTCCAGAAGCTATTGGGAGAACTGGCTACCCTGGATTTGTAGAAGGCTGAGGTTCTTAATGACTTCTTTGCCTCAGTCTTCACTGGAAAATGCTCTGACCACACCACCCAAGTCTTGGAAGGCAGACACAGGGACAGAGAGAATGAAGACCCTGGGCCCACTGTAGGAGAGGATCTGGTTCGAGACCATCTTAGGAACCTGAACGTACACAAGTCCATGGGACCTGAAGGTAATCCATCCGCGGGTCCTGAAGGAGCTGGCAAATGAAGCTGCTAAGCCACTGTCCATCATATTTGAAAAATCATGGCAGTCAGGAGAAGTTCCTGACGACTGGAAAAAGGGAAATATAACCCCCATTTTCAAGAAGGGAAAAATGGATGAGCCGGGGAACTACAGACCAGTCAGTCTCAGCTGTGTGCCTGGCAAAATCTTGGAGCTGATTCTCCTGGAAGGCATGCTGAGGCACATGAAAGACAACAAGGTGCTTGGTGACAGCCAGCATGGCTTCACTGAGGAGAAATCCTGCCTGACCAATCTGGTGGCCTTCTATGATGGGACTACGGAACTGATGGACAGGGGTGGAGCAGTTGATGTCATCTACCTGGACTTGTGCAAAGTGTTTGACACTGTTCCACATGACGTCCTTGTCTCTAAAATTGGAGAGACATCAATTTGATAGGTGGACCACTCAGTGGATAAAGAACTGGCTGGATGGCCACACGCAAAGAGTTGTGGTCAGTGGCTTAGTGTTCGGTTGGACACCTATAATGAGTGGTGTCCCTCAGTGATTGGTGTTGGGACTTCATAGCATCCTTCCAGTACCTGAAGGGGGCCATTAGGGATGCTGGGGAGGGACTCTTCATGAGAAACTGTAGTGATCGGACAAGGGATAACGGTTTCAAACTTAAACAGGGGAAGTTTAGACTGGATATGAGGAAGAAATTATTTACTGTAAAAGTGGTGAGGCACTGGAATGGGTTACCCAGGGAAGTTGTGAATGCTCCATCACTGGCAGTGTTCAAGGCTGGATTGGACATAGCCTTGGGTGGCATGGTTTAGTGTGAGGTGTCCCTGCCCCTGGCAGGGGGGTTGGAACTAGATGATCTTCAGGTCCTTTCCAACCCTAACTATTCTATGATTCTATGACTGGTCTTGCTCATCATCTTTGTCAGTAACACGGACAGTGGGATGGAGTGCGCCCTCAGCAAGTTTGCCAATGACACCAAGCTGTGTGGCTCGGTTGATATGCTGGAGAGAAGGGATGCCATCCAGAGGGGCCTTGACATGCTTGTGAGGTGGGCTGATGCCAACCTGATGAAGTTTAACCATGACAAGTGCAAGGTCCTACAGCTGGGTGGGAGCAATCCCAGGCACAGCTACAGGTTGGGCAGAGAAGAGATTCAGAGCAGCTCTGCAGAGAAGGTCTTGGGGATGTTGGTCGACGAGACACTTAACATGAGCCGGCAGTGTGCGCTTGCAGCCCAGAAAGCCAACTGTATCCTGGGCTGCATCAAAAAGAACGTGACCAGCAGGTCGAGGGAGGTGATCCTGCCCCTCTACTCTGCTCTCATGAGACCTCACTTGGAGTATTGTGTACTGTTCTATGTCCTCAAGATAAAAAGGACATGGAATTGTTGGAACAAGTCCAGAGGAGGGCCATGAGGATGATCAGGGGACTGGAGCACCTCCCGTGTGAAGATAGGCTGAGAAAGTTAGCCTTTTCAGTCTGGAGAAGAGAAAGCTGTGTGGCGACCTCATAGCAGCTTTCCAGTATCTGAAGGGGCCTATAGGAATGCTGAGGAGGGACTCTTTATTAGGGACTACAGTGATAGGACAAGGGGTAACGGTTAAAACTTAGACAGGGGAAGTTTAGATTGGATATAAGTAAGAAGTTCTTTACTGTGAGTGTGGTGAGGCACTGGAATGGGTTGTCCAAAATGTTTTGAATGCTCCATCGCTGGCGGTGTTCAAGGCCGGGTTGGACATAGCCTTGGGTGGCATGGTTTAGTGTGAGGTGTCCCTGTCCATGGCAGGGAGGTTGGAACTTAATGATCTTAAGGTCCTTTGCAACCCTAACTATTGTATGATTCTATAATTAGGTGAGGTTTCTTAGGGAGAAATACGCACTGTGGCTCCACAAGTGCAGTAAGCCACTTTCCTGCTACCACTTCCTCCCCTGCCTCTTCAACATATTTCACCAGCCCCTGACAACTTGGAGCCAGGCCAATAGCAGGGGCATAAGATGAGGCATGTCTGTGACCATCACCATGGGCTTCGTTAGCACTGGCCCTGACTTGCATGTTATCTCACAGAGCAGTAAGCCCGTTTGTGGTTGATACCTGCTGTTAAATCTTGCTATCTCTGCAAACAGAGAAGACAGCAAAGGAAAGCCTTTGAAAAGGTTGGGGGCTGTGATTAAGCACAAGCACATGTGCTGATGTTGCCTGTTGTGGTGTTGCTCTAGAGTCTCTAAGTAATTCTTTTCCCACACCATAGAAGTGCTGAATAAACAAAACTTGGTTGCTTCTGTGTGCTCAACAGCCATTGATGGCAGTGGGGCCATGCTGGGGATTTGGAGCAGGTTTCCTGAGCAGCATCTTGCCTTGTGGACTCTAATCCCTGATTAACCCACATAAGGGATGGCTGGATTAAAACAACAAATATCTGTGCTGCCATCTTGTGAACCAGAATTTCATAACACCTTTCAGGTTATTTTGTAAATATGGCAGTGTTGCTATGGCAGCGAAGATCTGGTGTGGAAAAACATTGCCAAAACTATTTATTCCTGATTTAGTGCAATGTACACAGCAGGCAATTCGTCACTGTTGCTTGCTTCAACTCATTTAAATTGAATAAGAAATGCATCAGAATTGCTTTGATCAGAGAAATGAATGTCGCAATGAACTTCACGCCATGTGCACAACTTAACAAAACTCAATAATGCACAGTGAGATCTGTCTTTTAATATTTATGTGCAGACAACCTGTACATGAATGCTTCACAGTTTTCAGTGTAGCTCTTACTGAAAGTCAGTATTCTCCCTGGTGAAATCATACTTATAAAAATTTCAGATGCTGCTAAATCTAGCACTAGCTGTCTTAGATAATCAAATTTGAATTTGAAGTGATTTGCAGAAGGGTAAAAATCAGAGCTCTACAAGTTAATCCAAAATCTCTTGCTAAAAGATTTGATCCTCATTTTACATGCTGAAGTTCTGCGTTCTTGTGTAGCCAAGTGATTCATGGTGTCTTCCACAATGCTGTCTTCATGTAATTTTGTGCATGCAACATAATAGAAGTGACTGGTGGTGACATCTCACACCTTCCTTCACCACATTGCTCCAGTAACCTACAATCACAAAATGTTACTCTTTCACACAAAGTATGTTTTCTAGGATGGATTAAAGTTGAGATCAGGAGAGGCTGCCACTGCAATACGCATCTAGAGCCTCAAATTTAGAAGGCAGTGTTTCTAGGGTCTCTGGCTCGGAGTAAGTTGGTAGCAGAGGACTATAACTCTGATTTGAGACAAGGCTTCCAACTGTAAAGCAGGTTTGCAGCTGAGTGCACCAGAATGTGAAGAAGAAAAGGTCTGAAGAAAGTAGTTTTCTCAGCTACTTGCTCTGCCCCTCCTCTCCACAGCCTCTAAGTTGAGCCTCTAATCTTTGCAGGTTTTTTACACAACTCACACTTTTTGCCATGATGATCTTCAAATTGTCTGGGGTGGGGTGGGGGGAGTTGGGGGGGGGGGGGCAAAACTCTCTTTCTACATTTAAAACCAAAAGCAAATGACAAGTTAAGACATGAAGTTTCTTAACAAATGTTTACGTTCAGAAATTAGAGACATAACAATGTGGAACTCTAAATGATGAGTTCTCATGCTTCAGACTATTTTATATTGCTAAGTATCTTCAAATAAAAGTTTTGATTTAAAAATAATCCTGCCACTTCACAGACACTCAAAGTTAGAACCTATCAATTTGCTTTGGGACTGATTGTTACTTTACTAGCAGCAAGACTTTTTCAGCCTTTCTTTGGAATAAGATGGTTGTGTTGTAATCTCTAGGTCAACAGTCTGTTTCACTTGCGCTGAACCATACTGAAAGGCTGCAATTGTGGGCCAAGAGGGTAGTCAATGGGTGGTAACTTATCTTTACCTTGTCTTTCCTATATGTTTGTCTTATAGCAGCATCCAGTGTTCTGGGCATTGGCTCTGGAGTCCCACCTTTATCCAAAGGTTTGCTTCCCAGGAGGTGAAAACCTGATGCCCTTGGATCCACATCTTGCAGCATAAATGCAAAAGAGCAGGGCAGCACAAGTATAAATTTTGCTGCTATATCCAATGTGTGCCAAATGTGGTGGGCTTTGGGTGGGTTATAGAATGTATTCTCTCTTCTCTGCTGAGCACTGGCTCTAGCATTTCTGGTCCCTTGGCCAACTGTGCATGCTTTATTGACCACACAGGCTGTCAATGACAACTTCATAACTGGTTAAGTTCACAGTACAGTGCTTCCAGTTCCCTTGACCTTGCCTTGAATGAAATTCAGGGGTGTTTTGCTTTTAAAATCCAAGTCTGAGCTCATTATACTGCTGCTGTTTTGCATGGTCAAACGCGGAAACTGCGATCTCTTGGTGAGCAGCATAGTGTTAACTGCCCATGGGTCTGGCACAGAAGTCATTGTTATCTTGCCAGAAATTCACTGCTGAACTGCTCTGCAGCAGATTGCCAAGAGTCAAATAGAATCAAGCAAAGCAAAAGGAAATTGTACCTCAACACTCCCGCCTGGCAGGCTTTCTTTCCCAGTTCTATGTATTGGAATTCAAGTTTTGGAGATTAATTTCCATTGATCAGGTCTCAGTTTGGGTTTTTGTCTAAGGCAAATCCTTTGTTTCTGCACTGGCAAGTACTGCAGTGTTATGAAAATTAAGCAGGCTGTAGTTATGCATACTGGTATATGATCCCAAGTATGTGTCTTCAGAAAAACATCTGTTAATGTGTGTTTAAATCCAGATCCTAAGACTTAACTGGCATTGGTAGCTCTGCAGAGCTGTTCTAATGATAGCTAATTATTGGTGGCACTAGCCAGCACTTCAGGGATGTTTAATGTTTTGGTCTGCTTCCTGAGGTTCTTTTGTCTGCCACCATGGAGTGGGGTTTCAGCTGTAATGAGTGATCAAATCAACCACCATGTTCACTGTGGCAGTTTTCCATGGCATACCTTTGTCCCTACACAGTTGTAGGGATTTCATTGTGGAAAGTTCAAGGCCAGGCTGGATGGGGTTTTGAACAACTTGGTCTAGTGGGAGGTGTCTTGCCCTTGGAAGGGAGATTGGAACTAGGTGATCTGTAAGGTCCCTTCCAACCCAAACTGTCCTATGATTCTATGAAATACATTTGTATATTTGATAGTTACAATAATTTTATTCCATGAGCTTCATACTAAAGGAAAACATACCATCTAACATTGGGTTATAGGCCCTTCCTCTTGTGTAGCCAGGGTATTTATTTTTTGTGGAGAACAGTTTCTGCAACAGTCTTAAATCTGATGCTGATGCTACAGTCCTGCGTGCTCAGGAAAACAGTGGGTGAGCCAAAGGCAGTGCTGCTTTTTCAACCCCAAAGAAAAATAAACTGCTCCTAAGGTACTATAAATCTTTATTGTCAGGTGGATATTCTCTGTTTCACTTAAAGAAATGGAAGTAGAAAGATTTGTCTCTTTTTCAACCCCGTCTACTCCTGCTATCACTACCATGTCATATGATAACTTTCATAAAACTCACTGAACTGTGCCTTCAAAAGCAGAACCTCACAACCTTAAAGTAATGATTCTTTCTGCTTGAAACCACAATTCCCTTTTAGCTGAATTGGTGTAAAGGGAACAAAAAAACTAGTTTTCTGCAAGCACGGGGGAGAAATGTGCTATATAAATGTACTACAATAAATACTATGAGAAAGAGTAACAGAGTTGGGTGGCAGCTGTTTGCATAACTAAAACTTACAAGGTTGGTTGTGTATTTGCAGGATTTCATGCAAATCCAAAGGTTTTCCCTTCCTCTGATTAAGTGTGCTAAATGGGCTAAATCCTTTCACAGTAGGTCTTCTTGTAGCTAAGTTCTGCAACTTCCAGACATTGGTAAAACCTGTGAAAGCTGTAGCTGTGCTCAGTCTTGAAGACAGATTCCCAAAAGCTTTACGTTACAGTTGTCTTACTACAGACCCCTGAATTTGTCTAGAATTCGTACGACTTAGGTTTTTTAGTCATAAATGGAAAGAAACTCTTTGTATCTTTCAAGTCTGCTCTATTTAATTCTACTTTTGTTTTATATTTTTTCCCCCCCACTGAGCCACTAACATTCTTGTTCTAAAAAGAGACTGTTTGATTTTGTTAGTTTATCTGGACTGGTATTCTTCATTACCCACCCACCGCCTCTTTTTTTTTTTTTTTTTCCCTCCTCCCTTGTTTCTTTGTTTCCTCATATTGTTTCCTGCTTGCTCCTCAGTGTTTTGCATTTACCCATTAGACTGGATAGCCTTCCTCTCCAGAACAGGATGGCTCCAGATTAATCTTAAAGGTTCATCACCACACTGGAAAGAAATCCAAACTGGTTTTGCAATTGTTGTATAACAGGAGTTTTAAAAGCTGGGGTGTAGATTTCACCTTGAGTAAGCATCTCATTTATTGTTTGGGGAATGACTCAATTACGTATGGACCTTTTTGGGGGCACATATATGTATCTTCAGAAACAGTTCCAATGTAATCTTTTTTTGAGTGCCCTGGACTGAAGATATCAGAAAAATCTTTCAATAAGGAAATAATGAGAAGTATAAAGGATCCAGCGCAAGCTAGCAAACACTGCTCTGAGGGCATACAGTTTCTCTCACTGGAGACGGTGCCTTGACCAACAGGGTCAGCTTCAGCTCACAGTGGTTACTTCCTGTGGCTCAGAAGCTCTCTCTGCTATCTGGACAACTTTTTTTCTAGAAGACATATTTTAGGAAATAAATTCTGTAGAAAAACCAACTAGCTCAGTGAAACCCACGTTGCTGGGTGCACACATTCTTTGTTTACTCTTCCTTGTCCTCCATTTTGGAGAAGATAAACGTTGTGACATTTTGCCTTAATGTGCATATCTAGTCTATAAAATTTTATTAGTGATGATGACTTTTGTGACCTTTGGCAGTAACACATGAACGTGGACCAGGGAAACTTGTCACTGAACCAGCTTTTACACTGCAAACTACGTTTCTCCTAATGACACTCACTCCACACAGTTTTGTGGGTTATTGTCCCAGATTTATATCTGGTCGTTTCCTGAAGAGCTATTTGGGTTGTCTGTGCTTCAGTGAAATAACTTTCATATGTCCTGTAACAAATCCAAACGTGTAATTGAGTAGGTAATTTATCTTGAGTTTTAACCTGAAACAAAATGATGTCGTGAGGTTTTTTCTTCTTTGTGGTGGGAGAAGAAACTGGCTCATTTTCGACCTGGATCCCAGCTTTTGGGTTTCTAAAGCCCCCCCTGTGGAGGTGGTGTTAGATTTATAATGTTGTCTCAGGCGGCATACAGCAATGCTGTCTCAGTGACACTAAGTAAAGCAAATCAATTTCTTTAGCTTTGTTCTTGTCCATTTGCAAAGATATTAATGTCCTTCTAACAACAGAGAGGTTGCCTAATTGGGGAAAAAAATATTAGGAAAGAACTAGCCAGATTTACAGCTCTTGTAAAGTGATTTAACTGCTAGAGATAAGAATAATATTACAGGGCCAAAACGCTTAGACCACCAATGTAAGGAACTTCTGGTCTAGTGATTAGGATGCTAACCTTTTTCAGGAGCTCTTTGGTAGCAGTTTCTCCTGGCTACTCCCTATAAAAATACTGGATAATACAGCTTAATGTCTGTTACTGGCCTTCTGAACTGGTTATGTATTTAATAATTACTGTTTTATATATGCTACCATATGTATCACATCCAAGTCTCAAAAACCTAACTAGTTTACCTCCTTGAAGGATTGAGTCACTCTTTGATGAAAAGCCATCCTACATGATGGGCAGCTCACTGCCAGGCAGACCTGAAATACATGAAGTACCTTGGGCTGTTTCAACAAAAAGCTTGACTCCTTCCTCCAAGCACTGGCACCATGTGTTTCACAGGTGGACATGGAGAGCTGTCATATACTGTGGGAGTAGGATGAGCTGCGGGAGTGCTCTGTGCTGAGATGAGCATTGCTGTGAGCTTGGGCTGTAGAGCACATTGGCTGCAGGAACCAGGCTTATCTAGCACATTATTGGCCTTGATGCTCTTGAGGTTTAGCCCTGGCATTCCTATGGGTTCTTTTTTTAATGCAAACATCAATAATACATTGTAGTCTGTGTTTTTTTCCGGTTTCATCTTAAATTATTGCCTATTTAAAAGCATATTTCTGTTCAAAAGATCTAAGTTAAAGACCCCCTTATGGGATTTATACTTCAAAGCATGTTGTTTGGTTATTGATGGGTCACACAGTGCAAACTCGATTCACTAGTCATTTTGATCTGCCATGTGAATGAATGCAAGAGTTTTGTCCTTATCCTGTACCCTTTTATCTTATGATTGTGTTGTGGTAGTGACATTAAAAGTGCAATGGTTGTGGGTGAAAGGTACCATTTCTATTAAAACCACAAATAATGTTTCTCAAATGATGTCTCTGTAGGTGGATGGAGGTCTGCTTGGAGGAAGAGCTGCCCGCAACTACTGAGCTGGAGGAAGGCTTAAGAAATGGTGTTTACCTAGCCAAGCTCGCAAAATTCTTTGCCCCTAATGTGGTGTCAGACAAAAAGATATACGATGTAGAGCAGGCACGCTATAAGGTAACAACTTTTTTCAGTTCTCTCACTGACAAAACAGAAAAAGAAAAAGTGATGTCTGTTTTCCAACTCTTAAAGATACTGAGCATGGTTGATGTTCTGCTCCTCTTCTGTAAGATTGTCAGGACTAGACGGAAGACACACAGCACTAAGCCAGCATGATGTTAGAAATGTTTTACCCTTTCAAAAACTATTAGTGTCACTTACTGTTTCTAAAGCTGAACAAATTACACTGCTGGCTCCAGGGAGAACATGAGCTTTGCCATTTATACAATTATTTTTTGTTAGGAATAGGAGACAAAAGTAATTCAGGAATTAAACTGGATGACTAATCCAAATTTTAGTCATCTTGTATGGAAGGACACTCACTTTGTTAGATATGTGTGTTTATTTCATCAAAGTTAATACTGAAAAGCAAACCCAAACTCCCAGTAATTAAGGTTTGCTTGCTGTTTGTGCAAGCTGTTCATTAACTCCAAGATCATCAATAATACAGAAATTTATGCATGCATATGAGCAATCCCATTACGAACTGCATTGTTTCAACATGTAGAACAGGCAGGAAAAAAATGAAATGGTCATTTTTAAGGTGTAATCACTGGCTGTTGTTCAAGAGTTGAGAAATTGAACTGTTCTAGATATCATATTGTTACAGAACCATGGTTAAGCATCCTGATTACACTTAAACGCTGCTTCTAAAAATCTCCAGAACTTGAGCCTGGGCTTCTTTTCCCCTTTTCCCCTGACTCTTTAAAAATTAAAAAAAAAATTAAAAAACAAAAAAATTCCCATTTCCCTCTTCTAACTGCTGCCTGCCTAGACTGTAGGGGGGAGTCAGGTATTCAGGTAAGTCTGAGTTTGTATGAGCTCCTTATCCATTCTCCTTCACAGAAGTGCTGAGCAGTGTTAGCACTTCTGTATTTTGGATGTAGTGGTTCCTAGTATTTGACAGCAAGCCTTTACTCCCAAAGACTACTGAAAGTCTGTACATTGGCCACTTCAGTCAAAGCCCACTCAGTCAAGAACAAATCTGGCTTATGTCACTTAAAAGAATTTTCTGTGCAGCATGGGGATGTTGATATACCAGGATGCTTTGTGAGCAGCAATGAGACTGGGAAACTTCGGTCTCCAGGTTCTGACTGTTTAATGTGACCTTCACCACCTTTTCCTTCTGTTTGCAATAGCGATCTGGCCTTCATTTTCGGCACACTGACAATACTGTGCAGTGGTTAAGAGCAATGGAGTCCATTGGTTTGCCTAAGGTAAGCCTTTAAATTTTAGCAAGGAAATCTGCTCAAGGCACTGACTCACTGAGATGCCCTTTATTTTGTTTGAGCATAAACACGTCCTTACAGTAACTCTACAGGGAAGGAGTTATTTGGGAAACAAATGTGAAGTGAAAGTAATGCTGAAAGAACTGGGAGTGTCAGTTATGTGCTACTGCTGCTGGTGTGCATGGGCTGAGGCTGCCGCGGATGAGTGCTATATGTAGAAATTCTCAGGGTGCTTCTCCTGTGGGAAGATAAGTAGAACTGCTAGCAGTGGTTTAGCTATATCGTATTGCTCTTTCAGTCCTTGTGGGGGCCTGAAAGGAATACGGTTTAAAACAGAAAACGTAAATCTTTGCTTCCTTTAGGTCACTACCTCTCATTGTGTCTCTTGCTACCTCTTCTTCCTAATGTATCTCCCAGTTTCTCTGCCTCTACTCTGGTTCCGGACTGCCTTTGCACACTCCAGTGCATCTATGCGGCTATGCTGCTCCTCTTCTTCAGCCAGCTGCTTTCTTGGGTCACCTCTTGTATTTGTCTTTCTTCTTGTGGGTCTTCGCTTGTCATCTCCTCTTCTGCTGCTGTTTCTGGGCACCAGTGAGTCATTTTCAGGTGAAAATTCTTTAAGAAAGGGCAGTGTGGAAACACCCACCCTGACTTTTTGGACATTTTGGCACCTGCACACAGCCAGGGGCAAGTAATCCCTCAACCAGGCTGCCCAGCAGCCATCTTGGGGCACCTAGCCTGTGGCAAGGCACAGCAGGGAAGCACAGGCAGCTGCCAGAAGGGCTGTAGGGGCTAGTGGCCAGTCATTGCAGGCAAACCCACTGCAGGTGCCCATAAGCAGAAAAGGGCACCTATGACCGCCAGCAGAAATGCCGCAGAGATAGGGAGGGTCCTGCCTTTCCCAGGGGTAGGTCACTCTTTTCTAGTCAAACTTCAGTCATCCATTCAGCTGTCTGATTTCCACCCTGCCATCTTTCTTCTGAAACATTTTGCTTCTGCTGCAGAAGGTGGTCATGGCCAAATGCTTTCCCTATTCTCCCTCCCAGCGCTATTGTGAGTGAATGATGAAGAGGGCACTGTACTACTGACTTACTCAGTCTTGTCTCATTAACCATGGGACAGCACAGTCCCAAGTTCCCAGCCTGGGCTGGAAGCACACTGCCAACTCTCACGGCTAACCAAGTACACTTTTTTTTTTTTTGAGAAACAGTGTTTAGTGACTGGGACCAAGGCCAGGAACAAATTAGCGGTAGAAGCAGAACTGGAACTTATGATGTGACTTTTTGGCAAAATTGCTTAATATTCCTCTATTCCTCTCTGAACATCTTTCTCTGTGAATGATGTATTCACAAAGTTAGGGGTACTGGCAATTAGAATTTTGCAGTTTTAAACCATTCTGGACAAGCTTGGTTTGCAAGGACGTGTTGCAAATTGTAGCTGAGTCCCAGGTTTTGGGAGGATAAGCCCTACTGCTTGTCCTACTACTGCAGCTTCTGCCAAAGGACGTTTTCTAAAACTCTTGCTGAAATTCTGCCTGCTTATCTTTCTGCTCCCCTCCTTCACTGCTCCCCCAGTACTTTTTTAATGCTTTATTCAATTCTTGCTTATGAAAACAACTGGTAAAGTTAAAATAACATCAGAAGACTTGATTCATAACTGTATAGAAGTAACAGCTGAAATTCTATAAGTTTAAGGTAGAGTCCTGCAGAGAGCTCTTTTTAGCTACTTTTCTGCTCAGTAATATGTTGTCTTTAACTGTATGCTCTTTGTTTTTTAGATCTTTTATCCAGAGACTACGGATGTCTATGATAGGAAAAACATCCCTAGGATGATATATTGCATTCATGCTCTAAGGTAACTAGTGACGGGCGTAAAAGTTAAAGTAACTGCAAATCTAGGAGTGTAGGTCACAAAATGGCTTTAGGGCAACCAATATATCAAAATCTGACAGAATTTATGTGTTCATTAATTTAAAGTTGGAAACAAAAAGTCTGATTTTTTCAGGACTTTTGGCCAAATTATTTTAAAAATAAAAATTTAGACAATAGAACTTACTGCAGAAATCCCTCCCATTCACATATTATTTCGAAACACATACTGCAGCAGAAACTAAATAAAACTTTGCATGGGGCTAACAGCTGATCAGAGTGAAAACGATGGTGATCTGACATCTTAATCTCCCAAAATGGAGCAAATAACTGCTGTATGATGGCATCATAGGTGTAAAAATTAACATTTTCCAAAATTTAAAAGTTCTGAGCAACTTGATTTTGAATGTAAATTCAGGAGAGCTTTGACCACACCATTGAAGGTAGTTAAATTTATTTAATTTTTTTTGGTTGTCCTGTCTTAAAGAATTTTCTCGAGGTTTAGTAGCAGTAATGAACTTCTGCCTCGTGCTGCTCCTGGTGTGAGAGGCAGGGGTGTTAGCAGACAGCTCCTCCCTCTTGCAGCTCTCCTAGCTCATTTCCTGCACGCAGAGACCTTACACTTTCATTACTTTCTTGCAACTAGTCTTGCAGAGAAGATAATTACCTTGCACCCCAAACGCTCTTCTGTGTTCCTAATGGTGTTGTTCAAAGGCACATGAACTGCTCCAAGGCTATAGGTCAGAAACTATTCAATACATGCTGTAATTGAAACTTTCTCAGCAAGTTTTCTGATGACACCAAGCTGTGTGGTTTGGTTGATACGCTGGAGGGAAGGAATGCCATCCAGAGGGACCTTGACATGCTTGTGAGGTGGGCTGATGCCAACCTGATGAAGTTTAACCATGACAAGCGCAAAGTCCTACACCTGGGTTCGGAGCAATCCCAGGCACAGCTGCAGGTTGGGCAGAGAAGAGATTCAGAGCACCTCTGCGGAGAAGCATTTGGGGATGTTGGTCGATGAAATAATGAACATAAGCCGGCAGTGTGCGCTTGCAGCCCAGAAAGCCAACCGTATCCTGGGCTACATCAAAAGGAGCGTGTTCAAGTCTGGGTTGGACATAGGCTTGGGTGGCATGGTTTAGTGTGAGGGGTCCCTGCCCATGGCCCGGGGGGTTGGAACTTGACAATCTTGAGGTCCTTTCCAACCCTAACTATTCTATGATTCTATGATTCTAAATGATGTGGCCACTCTCGCACTCCGTGTGTACTCACTGCCAATAAATAGGTTGTACCACCAAAGTTCATATTATTTTTTTCAAATGCTACATGTTACAAGTTGACAGTCCTGGTTTTGTCGTGGCGTTTGTTATTGGGCTGGGTTGTTGGTATGGGAGAAGGAGGGTTTGGTCATATTTGCAAGTGTTGCTGCTTGAAATTGTTACGTCTGGTATACTTCCAACTATAGAGTATCACCAGGACTGTTTGAAGGTAGCTCTCACCTAAAACTTGATAGTGCAGTCTCTTCTGTCAGCAGGAGTCTCATGTAAGCTTAAAATGATATATTGAATTAAATGTATGGACCTCTGATGATAACTAGCTCAGGATGACACAGTTTGCTGAGTGCCCCTCCAGCCATGTTATGGACTGACCTGAATGTTTTGCAAGAGGTGGAAGAACACAAGGAGGTTTTCCAATATTTGCTCCCTCGTGTATGGAGAAACACTTAATCCACTGTGCATTTGAATGCTGCATGAACAATAAACCCATCAATTAAATACCTTCACAAGTTCTGCCTAGCCTTTGCAGCAGCAATGACTCTTTTCATTTTGAGCTGAATTTTGCAATAGATTGACCTTTTCAGGAGTTTTCCTTTCTCCATCTTGACAGGCCACAGCACTTACGCCAACATAAGAATTAGTCTGCATTGTCTTAGCTTTCACTTCCACATTTGTCTTGTTTAAATTACTTTTCCTTGCTGCATATCAACACAAAGATATAACTCTGCACTTAACAAGCTAATATTTTTGAAACAGACTTACAGGCAGAGTGTAAGAATTAAAGAAACAATTTTTCAGCTCCATTTATTTCTATGTCTTTTCCTAAAATGTGTAGGTCATAGAATCATAAAATCATAGAATAGCTAGGGTTGAAAAGGACCTTAAGATCATCTAGTTCCAACCCCCCTGCCAGGGGCAGGGACACCTCACGCTAAACCATGCCACCCAAGGCTCTATCCAACCTGGCCTTGAACACAGCCAGCGATGGAGCATTCACAGCTTCCCTGGGCAACCCATTCCAGTGCCTCACCATCCTTACAGTAAAGAATTTCTTCCTCATATCCAATCTAATCTTTCCCTGTTTAAGTTTGAACCTGTTACCCCTTGTCCGATCACTATAGTCCCTAATGAAGAGTCCATCCCCAGCATTCTTATAGGACCCCTTCAGGTACTGGAAGGCTGCTATGAGGTCTCCACGCAGCCCTCTCTTCCCTAGGTTGAACAGCCCCAACTTTCTCAGCCTATCTTCATACGGGAGGTGCTCCAGTCCCCTGATCATCCTCGTGGCCCTCCTCTGGACTTGTTCCAACAGTTCCATGTCCTTTTTATGTTGAGGACACCAGAACTGCACACAATACTCCAAGTGAGGCCTCACAAGAGCAGAGTAGAGGGGCAGGATCACCTCCCTCGACCTGCTGGTCACACTCCTTTTGATGCAGCCCAGGATACAGTTGGCTTTCTGGGTTGCAAGCGCACACTGCCGGCTCATGTTCATTTTCTCATCGACCAACACCCCCAAATGCTTCTCTGCAGAGCTGCTCTGAATCTCTTCTCTACCCAACCTGTAGTTGTGCCTGGGATTGTTCCGACTCAGGTGTAGGACCTTGCACTTGTCATGGTTAAACTTCATCAGGTTGGCATCAGCCCACCTCACAAGCGTGTCAAGGTCCCTCTGGATGGCATTCCTTCCCTCCAACGTGTTAACCAAACCACACAGCTTGGTGCCATCGGCAAACTTGCTGAGGGCGCACTCAATCCTATTGTCTATGTCACTGACAAAGATGTTGATCGAGACCATTCCCTGTGGGATAACACTCATTACTGTTCTCCAGCTGGACATCGAGCCATTGAGCACTACTCTTGGCGTTCGGCCATCCAGCCAGTTCTTTATCCACTGAGTGGTCCACCTATCAAATTGATGTCTCTCCAATTTTAGAGACAAGGATGTCATGTGAGACAGTGTCAAACACTTTGCACAAGTCCAGGTAGATGTCATCAACTGCTCTACCCCTGTCCATCAGTTCCGTAGCCCCATCATAGAAGGCCACCAGACTGGTGAGGCAGGATTTCTCCTTAGTGAAGCCATGCTGGCTGTCACCAAGCACCTTGTTGTCTTTCATGTGCCTCAGCATGCCTTCCAGGCGAATCAGCTCCAAGATTTTGCCAGGCACACAGCTGAGACTGACTGGTCTGTAGTTCCCCGCCTCATCCATTTTCCCTTTCTTGAAAATGGGGGTTATATTTTCCTTTTTCCAGTCGTCGGGAACTTCACCTGACTGCCATGATTTTTCAAATATGATGGACAGTGGCTCAGCAACTTCATTTGCCAGCTCCTTCAGGACCCGCGGATGGATTTCCTCAGGTCCCATGGATTTGTGTACGTTCAGGTTCCTAAGATGATCTCGAACCAGATCCTCTCTTACAGTGGGCCCAGGGTCTTCTTTCTCACAGTCCCTGCGTCTGCCTTCCAAGACTTGGGTAGTGTGGTCGGAGCATTTTCCAGTGAAGACTGAGGCAAAGAAGTCATTAAGAACCTCAGCCTTCTACAAATCCAGGGTAGCCAGTTCTCCCCATAGCTTCTGGAGAGGGCCCACGTTGTCCCTAGTCTGTCTTTTATTTGCCATGTATCTATAGAAACTTTTCCTGTTATCCTTAACATCCCTAGCCAAGTTTAATTCTAAGTGGGCCTTAGCTTTCCTAACCTGGTCCTTAGCTTCCCAGACAACATCCCTCTATTCTTCCCAGGCTGCCTGTCCTTGCTTCCACCTTTTACAAGCCTCTTTTTTCCCCTCGAATTTTCCTCAGCGGCTCCTTATCCATGCAAGGAGGTCTCCTGGCCCTCCTGCAGCACTTCCTTCTAGTAGGGATATATCGCTCCTGAGCTTGCAGCAGGTGATCCTTGAATATCAACCAAGAGTCTTGGGCCCCCCTGCCTTCTAGGGCTATATCCCATGGAATCTTACTGAGCAGGTTTCTGCAGAGGCCAAAGTCTGCTCTCTTGAAGTCCAGGGCAGTGAGCTTGCTGCACACTCTCCTCACTGTCCTGAGGATTTCAAATCAGTTCTCTCCAGCCTTTCAAATTAAACTTCTGTGCCAGTATTAAATGGCACACAGACTACATTGAAAGCAGTCAGGCAACAGAACCAAGGGCAGGCCAGTGGCTTGGCTAGCGACATTCCCAGTTGTACTGGCATCAGAGGAACACTGAACTGGAGGACACTAGTTCTGTTCCTCTTCTGCAGCTGGCATCTGTTCCCTAGCTTCCACGTCGTGCACTCTACCCGCTTTACCCTCTGGGTTTGTTAGAGAATCCTCTTGCAGGGAGTCATCAAGTGTTGACCAGCCCTGGAAAAGTCCATATTCCTGCTGTTCTCAGGGTCCAGCACCACAGCATCCAGAAACAATTGTAGTCAGGCTTTTCACCTTTGCTGCTGCAGCATATATACCTGACCACTGTATGAAGAATCACCATTGGGTTGAAAAGCTAAATTCTAATGCATCTTGGAGCACATGCTCAAATTTCAAAGGCTTATAACTTGGGAAAATTGAACACTTTCTCAGAAGTGAGGGATTGACCTACTTATTCTTTTTTCAGTTGTTACTAAAGTCATTACCCTGAAGCAACATGGTTCTTGAGCTTTCTAACAAAACTATGTAAACTTAACCCAGGATATTTTCTTATTCTCATTCTTGGAAATCCTGGAGCCGTCTTTAGTTCCTATTTTTCCTTCTTGAATTCATTTACACACAGTTAATGTGCATAACTAAAGGACTTAAAATCGATGAGATTATTTTTAATTTCCCCTTTAAGAGGCATGAAATAGCCTTAACTGCAGGTAATAGGAGAAAAAAATCTCCATTATTCTGAAGGGTCTGTTTGACATCTGAAATGTTAACATTTTACAGGAAAGTCTCTGGTTATTTGAGTTTTGATGATCTTTGAGCTGCTAGAGCACCCGAAGACAGAAAATTACTCTAAGCAAGATGGTTTAAATATACTTTTTAAGATGAGTCCTGGTTCAGGTCTGCAATGAAGACCATTGCACCAACTGTATGCAGAACAGTTTGTACTGTCAAATACCGCACCGCTCTGTCCAGGAAGGAATGACGTAGCAAAAAAACAATTTCTAGATTCCTGTTGAATATAATTACTCTCTCGCTTTTTTCATGTTGAGACCTCAATACTTAAAGCCCATGAAAAATACAAAGGCATAGGTCTAATTTCTTGCACCAGATTTCTTGTGAAAGCCGATTTGGATCTGTTCCTGGACTAAATGAGGTTAGGAACTGCTTCATTTAAATTAAGATGCTGAGAGTGATTCATGTTAACAAATAGCAGTGCTTCTGAGACTTTTTTTTTTCCCTCCCCCTGAAAAACTTAGTTGTCAAATGACAAATCTGCTTGTAAAGGCAAGCAGATCACTGCTACCTCCTGGCCAAACTATCCCTCTGAAGCTGGACAGCTTCAAAACATTGTTTTCCAAATAAGCAGTAGAAAAACATGCACATTCCTTAAAGAAGAAAAGGCACACTATTTTCAGATCTGTTTTTTATGGCGTGTTATATATGAGCTAACCATAAAACAAGACCCATGAACCTCTGCCTGATACAAATTGCAGCTCTGTGTGGGCGAGCAAGGGGAACTTCACCTGAGAGCTTCCCTTTCCCATTTGTTTCTCCCCTGCTTCTGAAGCCTCATATCCAGCTTTCTTAATGCCAAGATCCCTGGTTTTGATTTTATGTGGGCTCCCTGAGGTTCAAGTTACACTATAAAAGCACTAAGCAAGCTGTTTCAAGTGAAATTATAACCTAATGCAGAATAGAATTGTCTGGGTGCTCCCTGCGAGACTCGAAGTGCATTTTCAGCACCACCTGGTGGTTAATAAATTTATCCAAGCAAAGGAGCGTCGAAGTACTGCGCATGGTTCAGTATCCTCCAGAAAGGGCTGAACAGCAAAATTATTGGTCTCAGATGTTCATACCACATTTTTTAGCTCTGTCTTTTTAGTGTGGTGACCCCCTCCCCCAATAAAAAAACAAACAAAAAAACCCAAACAAACAAAAAACCCAACAAAAAACAAACAGCATATCCTTGTGCTACTGCTGGTCTCCATAACTCTTTCTATAACACCCTTCAGCTTCATACTCACCCAGTACTGCAGCCAGGACTGTTTACCTGTCTGAAACTTAAAGTAAAATCTCTTTCAAAACCCACAAGGAAATACTGGTATGTAGATAAGGGTAATGGAAGAATGCAATCCTCCATTATTATAGTCATGGTATAGAAAACTTACATTTAAGACTGCTTTGAAAGTAGTGATGTTGAGGTGCTGCAGCAGTCAAAAGTGTTGACCTACATGAGATGTGATGTTGTGTCCATCCATGTTCTGACAGGGCAGAGGAGCAGCAGTGGTAGGATGGAAGATGAAATGTTGATTCTATGTGCTCTGAAATAAATGTTACAGCTACAAATACTTGCTTTGAAGCCTCATCCCACAATTTGCAAATAGCAAAAAAACCCAAGCAACAAAACACAACAGGGAAGAGTACCCCTCCAGAAACAAAACCCCTAATCTGCAACACACAGTTGGAATATATGAAGTGGGGGTTAGGTAATTTAAATAAGTGGTGCAAATAATCCTTCCGGAGGAATGCATTATTTAAATCTTTTTTTTCTACCTTTTTGATCACAGCTTGCAAAACTCACTTGTTTGTTAATCTTCAGTATAAATTATATATGAAATTATATATATATTTGATAAACTATAGAAATACTAATCTTTCATAGATTAATGCACACCTTTGAAAGGCACTGAGAAAATATGCATGTACTCAGTTTTTTCTTTTTTTCTTTCTTTCTTTTTTTTTTCCTTTTTCTTTTTCAGGTAGCACCCTAGAGCTCTAGGAATGAGTATATATATTTTTGCATGCTATATTGAAACAAAAATATTACTTCCTGGATATCACTTTAAATCAAGATTTCTTTGTTTTCCAAAAAGATAAATGGTTAATCACACAAATATATTTGAGATAAGCTTGAATGGACTTACAGGTCCTTGTTCCTCTACATTTAGTAAGAAGGGTATCAGTGATTTGTGTGTCTTCAGATATCAATGACAGGGAACATAAGACATAAGTCAGATAGTACATAGATCCAAAGCTATAAGCTGTACTAAAGTGCATTCATACCTTGATTTCCCCCTTCTCTCTCCCCCACCCCCCACCCCCCCCCCGCCCAGTGTGGGCTTTTGAATTTTTTTATCGGTCTTCCCTTAAGTTTTCCTACTTGTTTACACATCCCCTGTGATCTGAGATACACTGACAGTGCCTCTCTTAGAGATGCTTCTTTGAAATACCAAGTGAAAACAGACTTCTCTTTCTGTAAAATTTGACAATACAGAATAACTACAGGGTTAATTTATTCCATATTGGCCCATGAAATTCAAGGGTTACAGGGCAAGATTCGTAAAAACACTTTTCTTTTGTACGGAAAATGGACACCTCAACCACATGCAGGATTTTACATTTTAAATTTCTTCTTTGCAGTTTATATCTGTTCAAACTAGGATTAGCACCACAAATCCAGGATCTGCTGGGAAAAGTAGACTTCACAGGTAATAAAGTGATTATCTGATCATATGTTAGATGGTTTTATCACCCAGTAAATCTGCTAACTTTGTACATATTTTCTATTATGGTCTTTTTCCTCCCACAAGGTTGTTATGAACACATTCGAATAAAATAGGGGGGAGGCTGCTAGTTTTAATGGATTTTAGACTGGGAAGAACGAAAGGGAGTGAATTCACCTGGAATACTTGTCATGTCTTAGATTCCTTCAAAATGGGGGTGAAAAACTGCTAAGAAGCCCTGACCACACACACTTTCAAAAACATTGCAACCATATTTATAGGTATGGTGATTCATAAAGAAGTTCTTACGCTTTTCTTCTAATAATATTTCTTTTTTTTAATGCAAACAGAGGAAGAAATCAGCAACATGCGAAAGGAGCTAGAGAAGTATGGCATACAGATGCCATCTTTTAGTAAAATTGGTGGGATTCTGGCCAGTGAATTATCAGTGGATGAAGCTGCATGTAAGTGTGGCTTTTGTTCCATTTTCTACTGGGTAATTTGACAGAATGCTAACAAAATATTTTCTGTGGTTTAATTCACCATGTTTGGCACCCCTTAATAAATAGTAGGAAAAACAAACAAGTTTTCACTGGTTATCACTGCATCATTGTTGCAAGACCTCTTGCAAGTTTTCAGTCTGCATTCAGTCTGCAGGGGCATCTCTGTGGAACCATAGAAAGTGCTGCCAGAAATAAAGATTTCTTACAATTTTTTGCATGAGTTTAATGTTTTGGTAGCAGGTGCTCCTCCGGAATGATGACTCGATTTCTGTGTGTGCCCCTGCGCTGTAGAGGGTTCAATGTAGATGGCCACAGGAATGAGGCATCTCCTCTGTGCCTCCTTCATGTGTTGGGTTTTTGCAGCAGCCTTGCAGGCTTTCCTCAGACACGTCAGGTTGCTTTGTTGGCACAGCAACCTCAGATATTTAAATAGGCTTTTTCTTTTTAGGGAGATTGATGCACAATTATGGTCCTTTTGAGTCTGATTTGAAGAGCCTCCACTCAAAAACATATTTAAATGCTTTTTTGCTCCCCAAGCCTATCTGTCATAGTACATCTGTTATTTCTCCCTCTGTTGTTTTTTTTTTTTTTTGGTTTTTTGGGGTTTTTTTTGGGGGGGGGGGTTAGTTTGGGTTTTTTTGAGAATTTTTGTTTGTTTTGTTTTGGATTTTTGTGGAATGAAATGACATATTAAAAGAAAAAATCAAAACAAAACCACAAAGCAAAAGACACATGCTTGAACTTAAATGACATGAAATGAAGTGTGTCCATCTCAGTCCACATTTGAGCTTTATTTTGTTGAAAATCCTAGCCTTTTTCAGACAGCTTTTCTGAAGAACAGAAGGGCTGGCTTGAGTATGATCAATGGCACAGTAGGCCACTGATACAACCCAGTAACACCACTGCAGACTGTACATGGGGAGGTGGGGGGAATAAAACTTGCATTATAATTAAGTTCCATTGAAAGTTGTTAAACCTTGCAAAGTAGAATAATTGAAACAAGCTGATTTATGATGTTACTTACTCTGCTGAAATTTCCAGACCTTAACTTAAAACACACTTCCTCACATTGATTTGCACTGCCTGTGTTGTATATTTTGGAAACTGCTATAGCTCAGTATATGCATACTTCTATAAAGCTAGCTCTTAAGACACTGCGTTTGGAAGTAAGGGTAGTTTGTCTCCTTTTTTAGCAAATTTTCAGAGATATAGTGACTACCAAGCACTTTTCCAGGGAGCTGCCTTCCTTCTCTGAAGATGAAAGGGCTGCAACTTCCTTCTTTGAAAGCTTATTATAGAATGCTTAGGATTTCCTTTAACTTCTGAAGTGTTTTCAGTCTTCATAGAAAAGCAGGGTTTCCTGATGCTGTTTCTGTCCCTTTGGGCAAGGGGTGTGCTGTAGATAACAGGCGCTGTCCCAGCACAGGAAACATCTGCTTTGGGAGCCCTCAAGTGCTAGTGAGGTTGAATGTGGAGGTCCTGCTGGAAGAAAGGGTCTACCACTCTGCTTCCAAAATGGAATAAGCAAAAGGAGGTATGAAATGAAACCACTGATTACTCATGCTGTTCTGTCAGCAGTAGTAGAAATCAGAGTGCAAAACATAGGCTTAAGTGCTTTCAAAGAAAGCTTATTTGTAACTCTCTCCATTATCCCATCCCCACAGGCTACTCATTTAAGCCCAGTCAGGCTTCTCACCTCTTCTCTTGGTAGATGGGTTCACAACATTCACCAATACCTGTTCATATCTCTCATAATCTTGAAGCTGTGTTTTGACTACTTTTTGCTAGCTCCGCTTACATAAGTAAGGCCTTTTCTACAACTGTGGAAGAGATTATATCCTTCCTATGTGTTTTATTATATGAGGATACAGGGATGATATGTGTGCCTAAGAATGGCAGTTGCCTTAGCCCCTTGAAGTTGATCTGGATCTTCATAGAATCAGAGAATACTCCAAGTTGGAAGGAACCCATAATGATCATCAAGTTCAACTCCCTGCTCCTTGTGGCACAACCTAAAACTGAATCATAAGACTCAGAGCATAGTTCAGATACTCCTTGAACTCTGACAGGCTTGATGCTGTGACCACTTCCCTGGGGAATCTGTTCCAGCAACCAACAAATCTCTTCCTAATGTCCAGTCTGAATTTCCTCTGTTTGTAAAGTTCAATGTCAAAGGAACCAGTGTGTGTGTCTCTGCTTGTTTGTCTTCCACTGGGCCAGCTGCTTATGTTTTCCATCTGATGCTGTGGTAAACTGAGATAGAACAAAATCATTTTAGACCAACTTTATAGCATGAGCTTAATGCTAAGCAATGGATTATCCACCAACAGCTAGGCAAGTTGTCCAGTAACTGCCTTCTATGATAATGTATAGCTTGACTTTATGTTTTTTCATGTCTAAGGGAAACATTAGGATTGGGGTGTTTTAAGGGGAATATGTAAATTTTTGAATATATATTAAATATTCAATTCAAATAAATCAGAAGAAGCAGTGATAGTTTTGAATGTGTTTTACTTCCTGAAATTTAGGATTGTGCTTTTCATTTCAGTGCATGCAGCAGTAATAGCAATTAACGAAGCTATTGAGAAGGGAATAGCTGAGCAAACCATTGTAACTTTGAGGAACCCAAATGCAATGTTGCTAAATGTGGATGAAGAACTTGCACAAGACTATCAGAATGAACTCTTTGAAGCTAAACGGAGAAAAGAATCAAATGCAAGACTTAAGGTAGTGGTATTTTATTAGCACTCGTCCTATACATGTTTCTTCATGTTGCTTCTCATTTTGTAGTATTACTGTTTTAAATATTAACTTAATGGTAATAGAGCAATTAAGAAAAAAACACTTCTAAACTAAAAAAGATAAATAATATTAATGCAACAAGCTGGCAGCCAATTTTTTAAGACTATGATTAGTAAGATTATGATGGAGCTTATCTTCAACCAATGTAAAAAATTCTGGAAGACTTAAATGAAAAAAGACTGGTTTTCCTCTATTGGCTGCTTCAGAAGTAAAATAAAAACAAAACAAATATCTGTTTGAAAAGTTGTAAAAACCATTCTGTCTTTTTTGAGTGTGAAGTATAACCTCTGCCATAGATCTTTGATGTGAAATTATTTGCTTTGTTTTTTACTTGAGAGAGAATGCTTTCTGTAGTTGAAAAATACAGCACTATATTTACGTGGCTATTTTACAGGAAGCAAAAAAATGTTTTAGATTCTGCTCAGCAAGTTACCACAAAGTGCTAATTTGTTTAGTTCCCGCAGTTAGTTCCTTTACAAATACATCCAGCAAATATTTCAGCTGATAGAGTTTTAATTACTCCTGCTAATAGCTTTTCTCTCTGTAAAGTTTTTGCCTGTACTAGCAGCAGTTTTGTTTCCTTAGAATGGTGCAATCTCTGAAGAAGAGAGAGATGTCTACGAGGAGCTGCTGACACAAGCTGAGATTCAAGGCAATATCAATAAGATAAACAGTAAGCTGTTCTGGATCACCGAAGTGTGCACGTAACTCAGGATCTCCCAGATTTCAGCTGAATGTGATCTGAATACACGTGAACAAACAAAATATTTCTGTGAAATATTATAAAATACGCAGAAGTAGCTTATGTTTGTCTGCAACCGCATTTTCTTGCTTCTCCTTCTTTACTGATCTTTTGGGGGACTAATGGTCTGGGTTTCTGGGTTTTGCTGTAAGAAGTCCCAGTTCACACTCAGATCATTCATTGCCTGCCCTGTTTCCTTACATTTGAGTTCTTTTTGTGTGCAGAATACTGTAAATTTTGACCCCCTTTTCTATATAGAGCCAAAATTAATTCGTAACCTTCCAGTTAGCTGCAGTTGAAGCCCTCCCAGACAGGCTTGCACAGAGCCAGAGACTCCCTGTGTAGGATTTGTCTTGAAATACATAATCCTCTGTTGGATAAAGATTGCTACTCTAGCTGGCTTCTACAAGAAATGAGATGCTGACAGCAATGAAATTTTATTTTTCACAGAAGCATATTTGCTGTTTATAAGCATTGTTTTCATTTCAGTTCACATAGCTTTAGTCCAAGTGAATGAGGCTATTGACCAGCAAGATGAAGTGGCACTGATGGCAGGTTTGAACCGTACTGCTCTGAGCCTACTTGAAGTTCTGCCACAAAATTCCTCATGGTACCTAATGCAGTTGTGCAATTCTAAAGAACAGAAAATGCAGGTAATGGAATGGAATAGTGCTATGCATCAGCTTGTTTTTTTTTTCTTAGCGGATTTTAATCTGGAGAAAGATTACCTTTACTCTGCGTTCAGCATCACTTATAAAACAGCTTTACAGAAGTTTTTGAATAATTGATGAACTAATCAACACTGAAGTAGCTGCATTTGCTCTAAAGAGCATGATGCCTTTTTAAGTACTAAGATGTAAAAAGAAAATATATAGCATGCAGCTCCTAATACTATGTTTGATTTGAAAATGAGTTAAAGTTGAGTACATCCAAAGGCAATATTGAATCACTAATGGCAAATGAAAGAATCGGTTTTGAGGAGATTTTAATGGGTTTTAAAGAGAAAAAACATCATTGTGAGCAAGATGAAAATCACAGGGAAATATTAATGCTGTGTTTACTATGTGTTTGATGCACAGAGGATAGTACAATCAAATCCCAGTGCCCCATCAAGGGGTTTTATACCTTATCTTCCATCAAACTTAAAAGTATAATTAAATCTTTCTTTTTTTTTTCTGATCTGTTAGATAGCAGGGGTTCCAAATATGCTCGACAAAAGTGAAATACAGAATGAAGTTAGTGTTGCCAATGCAGAAGCTGAGGCTCACAAGCTTAGTGAGTAACTGTTTTAATACTCAATTTTTACCATCACCACTTAATTACGCTAATCTGATTAACTGAATCCACCATTTCTCTGTGCAACAAGGTTTCTCAAACAGAAGAAATGTGTTGCATTTTATTTTTGAAACTGTTCTCAGTGTCACAATTGCCAAGCCACCAACCTGTGCCACTTCAGATATACTCTTATCCGAGGTAGCTGACACTTTTTTCTTTTAATAACTTGAGCCACTGGTAAATACATTGGCTAAAACTAAAGACAATGCACAGCTTGATGGCTTGAACAAATATTTAACACTGTAATCCTCACTTGGGAGTGATGAACATCCTTGTAGGATTAAAATAGAATGACCACATGGGAGAATATTTTGCAATCACATCACAGAGGAAAACTTTCCTCAGTTTTAGACACACTTATATGTCTAATCTGTTCTTACCCTGCTAAGAATATCACAAGACAAGTTATAGTTTCTAAAGAAAATATAGTTAAAGGGGATCTAAATTTGCAGTGCATGTATTGCTGCTTTTGACTGGAATCTTTGCTAGGATGTTCAGCTTTTGTTAAACTGCTACATCTGGGCATGGCTTAGTGGCTGTTTTGTTTCTGGTGGTATTTCCAATGCTTTCAATCCAAGCTGACTGCTTTTGTAATGTGACTGAAAGGCTGTCCTGTGAAGTCCTTTGCTACGTCAAATGTTAGCCTATTTTAGATTGTTTAGACATGGTGAGCAGTACTTTTTCTAGAAGAGTTGCTCCTTGGTGGAAGAAATGAGAAGAGAAAATGTAATGTATGAAAATCAGTAACAGTGATCTGGAGACCAACTTATCTCTTATGTTTGGTTTGAAAAGGAAAAAACAGTGGGTTTTGTTATTGGAATGTGAACAATGTAAATTGTGTTTTGCAAATTGCATGCTCAGTTTCTGAATTAGAAGTCATTTGCTTGGTTATTCACTGCAGAGGTTGTCTAGTCCATTTGTGGACTCTGATTCTTTTCCTCTTTGCATTTTTCTCTCAAAAAAGCATGCACGCTGTAGCTGTGAGAGTTTTTTATTTTCGTAACCTCAGCAAAAACTAATACTGAGGACCTTCAAGAGCAACATTGACTTATATGACCAACAGGCTTGTTTAGGCAGGCCTGGTGGCTTAGAAAGGTTTTCAACTTTTTTGTGTTGTATAAGATCTGAGTGTTGCTGCGTACATGAACTGTGGATGGTGTCTGCTGTACAAGCAGTCTTGTACAGACTTAAGCAGTCAGTGGTGACTGAAAACATTCCCTGGATGATAGTGTACAGAAAAGCCGTAAGATAAGCGAGGAGATGGAAATGACACTTACAATTGTCATTCTTTACCACATACGGTCTAACCTTCAAGGTTGATTCCGTTTGTGCAAGACCAGAGCAGTCCCTTGTACAATGTGTTCCTGGGTGTGTCCTGGCCTGGGTTTCTTCAAAGTTGACTACAGGTGTGCAATTACAGTGGCTGTAGCTAAGTTAAAGACTTTTATAAGGTTTATGCAGTTGCCCAACTGGGAAGCGTTTTTTGGCATTTTTCTGCTAGGTAAAAACAACTGCTGAAGTCAGTTCAGCAAAAAGCAAACCAGGTGAGTTATTCAGGTACTGAAAAGAGTAGTGTTCGTACTCATCTGTGGTGGTCTGTTTGATTTTTAAATCTGGGTTGTAGAGAAGGGGAAAATTTCCAGATGACAGTGCTTGTGAGGGCTGATCTTCCATGCTGGTAGACAAACAAAGAGGAGATGGCATGCAGAGGAAGTCCTAGAAGTCGTAGCATGTGGTTGTCCCTCCGTTCAGCTACTGAAAATCCCAAAACCACAACATGTGGCTGATTTCAACCAGGCTTCCTGAAATGGATGATAAAAATGTCTTTGTTACAGTACAGGCTTGTTCTAGCTAGCTGAGTTAGGTCCTGCTGAAAAGAGGAGGCAAGGGAGGAATGCAGTGCAGAAGGAAAGCGGCATTAGTGGTGAACCAAGACTAGGGCACTGGAGATGATATACCCAGCAGTACCTGCCACGTGCAAACCCAGGAGGGATGTTAGGGCTTTATCTGTGCTAGGATGGGGACAGCTACTTGTTTTGGGTTAAAGGTACAATAAGCAGTCACTAATATCTAAAAGTCCAGAAACTTCAATTCCTCCAGTCAATTATTTGCTGCATACCTTTTAACAGACACTGGTTTTGCAACATTCAGCAGTTGTGTCTTGAACAATCTCACACAAATATGTTAGGTTTTTCAAACTATATTCTTTGGAATAACCTAATTGTCATCTACATGGCATAAAGAGCAAATGGTATATGAAAATTAATAGATCTTTCTTTCCCTGCTGTTCTCTAGAACTTATAGCAGTTGACAATATCAATACTACAATTCGTAACTGTGATCCTAGTAAAACACTGGTTGCACTGATGAAACCGGAGGCACAGCTGCCTGTTGTTCACCCATTTGCTGCTGTTTTCTATCAGACTGAGCTGTTCAACCTCCAACAACAGAATGCTGTGGTAAGAGTGAAAAGTTTGAGCGGCTCGCTGATGTTATGTAGTCAAACCATGAAAGAGCACAAACATAGCATGTTGTTGTGTAAAATCAAATTTGATTCTATTGCCATAGTGTTATATATTGCATGAATGGTTTTGGTTGAATAGGCAATATTGAATCACAAAATTCATTTTTTGACACTTTGCTCTGGCTGAGCTCTTGTGTTGCAACAAATCAACTGACATTTTTTTTAATTGTTGCATGCTCTTAATGAGGACTAACTGTTTTGTTATATTGTATTTATTGTAAATACACTATATAGTGTAGAAAAGTAATCCTCTGCAATGAGAGTAAGACCAAAATAGATGGGACTGTGGCCCAAATGAAGAAAAGGCTGAAGGGATGTGTAGCAAACCCAGTGTTGTGTTAACCTGACATGCCTGTGAGTAGGAAATTTGTCAGGCTTATTAAATCAAGTCCATCTCCTTGATGGTAGACTGTGTAACTCACATTTGTTACACTGCTTACTTAGCTTCCTGATCGTGGTACATTATTGTCCTACAGAACTACCTGGCACATGATGAACTGTCTATTGCAGTAGAAATGTTGTCAGCTGTTGTGTTGCTAAACCAGGCTTTGGAAAATAAGGACCTCCTAATGATAAAGAATCATCTCAGAACCCCATGTATTGGCTTCAATAATCTGGAAGAGGAAAACTTTCAACGGTAAAGGCTCATTTTGTCTTGACTGGATGTCTAGTGACATGGTTTAATGGCGGACTTGGCAGTCCTGGGTCAACGGTTGGACTTGATGATCTCAAAGGTCTTTTCCAACCTAGTTTATTTTATGATTCTATAACTTGGCGACTTCTGCAAAAGGATAAGTAGGCATTTTACTAGGTGGGCTGTCCTGTGTTGTGCTGTGAATGAAGCTGAAAGAGCTGAAAGATAAACATCTGTATTATAAGTTAATAACGCATCACATGACAATTGCTGAACTAGCTGTGTATCTGTAAATACAAGAAATTACACTCCCTCACATATTTGAGTGCAGAGGACTTGAGGTGCAGTGAAGATATCTTCCAAAAGCAAACGTTAAAATCTGACAGGAATTTTTCGGGCACTAAAAGATGAACAAACTGTAGCTGGAAACTGTTAATCAGTAACCTCTCTGCAATATTGAAAGATGACCTTTGGAATGAGGCAGTGTAATGCTTTAAGGTTCAGGAGGGCCCTTAAACCACGGCTGACTTGGATTTTGTGTTTTTGTTGGGGCTTTTTTGCTTGAGAACTGCAAAGATCTTGAAAAAATTAGCACAGTCCTGCTTGCTAAAAAGCTGAGTGGCTGTGGCACATGTGCATGTTTAACATTGAGTTATAACCTTCACTCTGCTGCCAGCTGCCTGCACTGCCATATGCCTGTCTTGTCACAGCCATGTGCTATTATCTCTCCATTCTTTTGTGTACCTGCAAAAACTATCAGGCAACACTGATTCATGTGAGACATGAGCTCCCAAAGTGTGGGGGAGAGCATGGGGACATAGGACAGTTCTTGCCTCTCCATCACAGGTAGGGAGAACCTCCGTGTGCTGCTGGAAGACATTACTAGGCAAAAGGGGCAGCAGTGGCTCTTCGGAGACAGGAAACTGAGAGTGATCCTTGCTTAGGTGTCTCTGAGCAGGAAGGAAGGCAGTCAGGATAGGAATAAGAGGCCAGTATTTTGATTAGGGGGAGTAGACTGCCATAAGATGAAGCAAAATTAATTTGTCACTTGGCTTCTGCTAAGATGAGGTGGTGCTTGTAAGAAAAGCAACATTACAAATACAATAAGCAGGCCCTATAAAGAAATAGGCCCCAAAGTGCCCAAGTGTAGCATTTCTGGCTGGTGTTACTGTGACCTGATCTTTCTGACGAAGCTGCCAGTCAATACAAATGACGTACTAGGAATTAGTTGGACTAGAGAATAAAATTCTGATGTCATTAGGTAAATGTACTGCCAACCATATGCTTAGTATTGCAGGAAGCTTTGCACAATACCCGAAGGATTACAGCAGAACTAGAAAAAATTCAGTAAGGCAGATTGTGTTCAATGGCTTTCTACCAGAAGTCATGAACTTGTTAAAAATGTGCCTCCTAGAAGTCAGAATTTAGGGGAAATATGACATAGGTCTGCAAAAGTCTGCATGTTGTGGGGCAGGCTGATAAACGCTGTTATTTTCTTTTATAACTTTAGCTTCAACTTTCTTTTGAGAATTGGAGCAAGAAAAGATTGGGCACTATCAAATATCAAGTTTAAAATTTACATAAGGAACTGCCATCTCACAAAACACTTAAATAGTGGGACTCATCCCTCAAGAATATATAATATTTCACATTTGAGTAGATAAATTAGTGGAACACAGCGTTGTTTGCAAATATTAAAGTAATAGGTAGCCTCCAGATTGGGAAGTCCTTAAACACAGACTGATGAATGCCAGAAGGGCAAATTGGAGCAGGACATGATTGTCTTCTGTGTTTTCTGGCAACCATTACTTTCTCAGGTTTCTGCTGGAAATAGAAGACTGGTACTTGATATGACATATTGTGACATTTTTATGCTTGATTCAGGAATATGAAAATCATTTAATATTGACAGTACTGTGAAAGCTTCCAGATCATCTTGATCTATAAACCTTCTAAGAAGAGTAGACATGGGCTACAGATCCCTTGTTTGGAGGACCTTGAGCTGTGGGGAAGAGAGGCATCATTTTTTATACCCTTCCTCTGCCTATAGTCCATCATCTTCCCTGTGGAGGGAGCATGAAAGTTCCAGGAGGTGCTGCTACCTTGTGCTAGGGCTGAAATTCTGTTTGCTGACTTTGTGTCAAGAAGCCAACCATAGTTCCTCCTATATTTATGTGTAGCACCATGCAGCAAAGTGTACATCTAGCCTATGTATTACCATCATCCCCTGTTGCCAAGTAAAGTGCTCTGAAGTAGCGTACGGGGCCATTTTTTCAGATCCTGAAATGCATATGTAGAACAAGCAAGGCAGCTTGCATGTGTGTGTAATTTCTGGCAAGAGATGAGTTTGTCTGAAATTCATTAATTGAAAAAACACTAGGCACTAAATGATGGATGATACATCTGACTAATTCTTTATGGCAGTTTATCTTGTGTACAGAATACACTTATGTATTTTATATCTTCTTATAGTTACGCTGATACACTATTGTCTATTAAGTCAGAGGCTTCATCTCAAGGCCAAGATTATTTAAGCTGGAATGATATCCAGAACTGCATTGACATGGTTAATATGCAAATTAAAGAAGAAAATGAAAGTAAGTAATTTTCCCTCTACATCGCCCAGCTGGATGATATTCTGATCCTAGATACCCAAGTATCTGTGCTGAACGGCCTTGTTCAGATGCTCTTCAAGAGAGAAGAGTATTAAAACAGCTTTGAACACCTGTTGGGTTTTGAATGTCCTTGAAGTATTCCTAGTTGTGTTTTGGCTGGCTGAAAGGTACTGTAGGTGTCTGCCTTTTGCAGTCTCACAAATGCCATGGCCCTGCCCACTTGGCAGTATCGTTCAATATTGGCACTGGATGGTCTTGCTTTGCAGATTTTGAAGAAATTGCAATCAAAGAGAGTAGTGGGGGATATTGGAAGAAATTGCAGGCAATGTCCTGTGGAAAAGGAGTTTTTTAATATTAAATTATTTCCAAGACCTTTTTTTTTTTTTTTTTTCCTTCTTTCTAAAGGGAGTTAGTTAGAAATTATGTAGTGCAATTATCTGTCCTTCTCTCCTTCTAGGTAACTTGATTTCCTATTTGAGAGTAGCTTGTTATGCCTACTTTTCTAATACAAATGGATTCAGAGTTTATTTATGCCCAATTTGCTGGAGAAAGGAAAGGGAATCTTTCAGGCTGCATGTCATTGGGAAGAAGCCTAGAGGGTAATTTAAGAGACTTCATAAGTCTCAGGCTGTTTCCAGGTGGCACTAATGCACAGCACTTGTGTGCTTCCCATAGTGCCATCAGTGTCCTGCATGCTACTGTTTCATACTGGTAAAGGAAGCTTTATATTGCAGAAATACTAAAACTGACTATATAAAAACTATGTATTGCTTCCTAAATCTAGTTGTGGTGGACACTCATGGCTTGCTTGCAGCTTGTGTCCTTTGGCAGGGTGGGATGCTGAGCAGTTCATTTGACTGACGTAATCACTTTCTTGTCTGAATTTCTGAAGTCACTTGGAATTGAAAAAGGCCTTAAGAAAGGTGGTCTTGCAGTCAGTCTTTAGTCCTAAATAAGCTACACTTGGTTTCAGTGACACTGGCTGGGGATGGTTATTTGTGGCAGATATGGGATGAAGAAGGGTGGCCTCTGTTTCAATAAGCAAGCCCTAAAGTTACTTGCCAACTGAAGTTCTGGGCGTCACTGGTTTGAACAATCAAGTGATTTCTCCTAAGGTCAACATTATCAGGTTGGTTATTTAAGGTAAAATTAAAAGCAGTACGGTTAAGTTGATATGTAATGCTGTAGCTGAGAGGTCAGTATGTGTGTATTTGTCCAAATCAGGGTTTCAAATAATCTGGTCTGAAATCATTTGAGAATAAGCATTTCTGTGCTGAGCCAATACGTAGGCCAGCATATTTAAACATGATGCCCAGTGTTTCCTTAAGTTTCATGTAGATACTCCTACCCTGAAAGTAGGGAAGTCAGTTTTCCTTTTTTCAGGAAGGCTAAATTTGATTTTTATGAAGAGATATGTTCGGATGAATCAGTAACTGTGGCAGAAAGGAACACTGCACAACTTCACAGGAATATCTGAGTAAAAATTATTTTAAATCAACTGCTGTTGCTGCCGCTGCTTCTTGTTACTTGATTTTTCTGTTCTTCTTGTTGCTGCTTTGTTTGCACCTGGTATCGGACAAGCTGCATTTTTCTTTGATAACCACGTCCCTAATAACTCTTCCATTTCATAGGAATCATTGCAATTGGTCAGATTAATGAAGCAATTGACCAAGGAAATCCTGAGAAAACTCTAGAAACCCTGCTGTTGCCCACAGCCAAGCTGCAAGATGTGAAACCAGTAAATGCAAGGCATTACCAGGATGTTCTGTACCACGCCAAAGCACAGAAACGCAAGGTTAGAGCTTTGACTGTTGCTGTTTGTCATTCTGTTGGCTTTTCTTTCCTGAGGTATTTTGGTTTTGCAGTCCTTTGATAGCTACTTAAAATCCTCTGTAAATAGGAGCATTGCTCCTGTAAACAGCAGTATGGCTCCTGTGTAGGAAGAGAGCAAGATACTCTACTATATGTGCTCCCAAAAGAAATAATCAGAAGCATTAATCTGATTTACTTTCTATGCCGGTCAATCACAAGGACATTACTACTCTTTAGGCAAAGATATGAATTAGACTGAACTTTCCTTTTAAAAAAAAAAAAATCCAAACAGAATTGAAAAGATACGATGTCTAAATCTGGCTACTCCCAATTTTTTCTGAGCCCTGTGTATAAAGCAGATCTGCCTTTAATTGTATTTTGCATGGTTTAAGAGTGAGCCATAGTAAAAGGAAATACTTGATTTACGAGGATCAGATAGATCTCTCTGTGAACTTCCTGTGTTTCCCAGTGTCTGGAAAAACATATGGGTCAAACCTGCCTGCTTTATTCTAGCCAGCCTGCTGACACGTCCCTGCAGCTGTGGTGGCTTTGGAGAAGTAGAGTCTGTATCGAAATCTCTCAATACCCTTTACAGGTCTTAATCTCAGATTGCACCTCTTTGTTCCTTGCTTGAAACTGAAAATGCAAACCTGGAATTTCTTTATTCCTGTAATGTTAAATCACAGGTTGTAACAGTTCTCAACACCATTTCAAACCAAGTGTATTCAGGTCCCAGTGAAAAGAAACCCTGTGTTTAGAGAGGGTATTATCGATGGCTGAAAAGTTAAACAGATGCGTGAAACTCTGAAATGGTTCTTGTCTTATTTTATTTCATGAGTCATAGACATACAGATTTTACAGTTAGGTTAATGGTTTCTTCTATTTACAATAGTTTTATAACATCTGGATTATCTTAGTTATCTTTAAAATCTGTTCTTATGCATGTTGACAGAATGTTATGATTAAAACTAACTTAAATTAGGAGCCGGAAGAAATTGAAGAGGGGGAGTCTTATCAGGCTTCAAATTCCTTGACAATACTTTCCAGTGCAAATTATTTTAAGTAAAGTTTTGTACAATACTATAATCAAACAGATGTAAAACATTTTTCCACATTCCTGTCATACATGCTGCAGTTACAAAAGCCATTCATTGAGCTCATTTTGCAGGAACTCATGCAGCTTCTGCGTTTCTGTAAATGTAAAAGGTGACCCTTTGCTTTATTAACATGGACAATCAATCAAAACTAGTTTCAGTATTTGTAACACTGTAGGTATTTCCTGTGAGGATGTGGAAATAGAGAACACTACAAAACAGCTTCCCTGTTTTGCTTACCAAGCAAGAATAATAAATGCCTGAATTAACACTGATAAGGGTTAGCTCCCAGAAATCCTCATGGGCTAAAGGAGTGCAGGCGCTGACGAAGTGGAAGAACAAGTCTCCTGTGCAAAGCTGGTTAAGCAGAATCATAGGAGATTCTGCCTTGGGAAGTGTCAGGCTCCTTGTCTACAGCTGTAGATTTATTGCTCCTTGAACCCACATGGACTCTGGCTCTGTATTTCCAACATCCAGGGAGGTATTTGTTCTTGGTCATGTGACAGGGAGGTCCTGCAAAGCTCAGCAGCTCCCAAGCATGTAGGAAGTGCTTTTATTGTTTCCATTTCCACTGGTCAAAAACTTGTTTTCACATCACTGTTCCTGCAGTGACTGTGGGCTGGGAGCTAATCTGAAGTATTTGGAAATCATGAATGGGCCTAAAGTGCTGTCTGGACATTGATTCCTCTTCTGGTGTTCAGAGGCTGTGGTGACTGCTATTCTGGTTTCTTCTCTATGGCCCTGAGACTGATCTGCTCAGAAGGACATGGAGGGGTGGTGGTGTATTTTAGGGCTGAAAATGTATATTTCTGAAGATATTCCTTGTGTGGTGTGTGGAAGGAAGTAAATTTTTATTGAGATTGTGTTCCTTAACACTTTTTAATTTTTTAAGTTTAGTTGTTGCACCTGATGTTTGTTGCAGCTGATGTTTGTTGCTGCCTGGGTTAATACTGTACAAAATGATAATTCCAATAGTATAAATATAGAACTAAATTCATTTTTCCCTTGATATTTTAACCATTGTTAGATAAATGTTGGATTGATTTCTAATTTTCGACATCAGAAAATAAAGGAAAGGGTCAAGACAACTGTTTAAGCTGCTGAGGCATAAAGCAATTAGATAAAAAGAATACAGTCTATCTGTTTTGTAATAGTAATAGTTGATGTGATGGATAATAAGGATAATATTGCTTGGCACAAAGCAAATAGCAAAGATGGTAAGGATCAGAAGACTGACTTTAACATACCAGAACCATTCATGAGTCTTTAGAGTTTGTATAATTGAGACATAGCAGAAAATGATAGTTGCAAGAGGTATTAAAAAGCCAAAGATAGCCAAAGAAACATAGTAGTAGAATTGGAAGGAAGATATTGTTTCACAGACATTGTGCACATCATGGCAGGTATAAATGTCCAGTTGTTTCACATAATAGCTCTGTTGCATTATGCAAAGTGGCAGCATGTACAGGAAGACGATGGCCCACACAGTAGTGCAGACTGTGATGGCATAGACACGTTTCGGTAGATTCTTGTAGGTGAAGGGATGAACAATGGCCACATAGCGGCTGATGCTGATGCACATGAGCAGCAAAATGGAGCAGTACATGTTGCCATAAAACACTGCAGTGGCAGTTCGACACATCATTTCCCCAAATATCCAGTTGTTCCCGTTGATGTGGTAAGCTATTTTGAAGGGCAGCATGATGCAGAACAGCAGATCTGAAACAGCCAAGTTTGTGTAGAGGATGGCAGTGCACACAGACCGGATTCTGAAGAGCAGCATCCACAAAATGATGGCATTAGATGGTACACCCAGTAAAACAGCACTGAGGTAGATTGTGGGTATTAGCTTGGTACTCAGAGAACTAGTCAGATACTCCAGCGTGGTGTTGTTCACTGTTGCTAAAGTGGAGTCATTTGACTTTTTCAAAGAGCATTTGTGTTCTTTGATATGAATGGTCGTTGTTTCCCCTTCTATAGCATACGGGGGGATGTAATCATAGTCTCTTGCTGAAATTCCACGGAAAGTCTTGATAAGTGATACAGTTTTAATTGCAGAGCCATTTAGTGAAAATTCTGAAGCTTAAAAAAAAAAAAAAAAAACAAAAAACCCCCCACTATATTGTTAAAAAGACCAAACTATATGATTAGCAATATAATTCACCTTCAGGAATGGACAATGATAAAGATCTCTATGGGAAAAGCAATATATGTTTAGATTTGGTGGCATTCTCCTTTGCTTTGGGTGTTCATGTCAAATGCACTCAAGGACAGCCTTCACTGATTTTTTGTCATCTCACACCCAACCTTGTAAATTTTGAATAAATTTAGTGTTAGGCATAGCTTTTTTCATTTTTCATGTTTTCAGTAATCTTGGGCGGGGGATCAGACATCTGGGTAATCTCTATCACCTCTAGAGGGTTTTTTCCAGTAGAAACAATGTTGGAAACATCATATAAGCAGCAGCCTTGATGAGAATTTCCATAGCAAACAGCAGTACTATTCTTGTCACTTCATGGATGAAATTCATGACTGCAAAAGATGCAAAAAGCTATCCTGCCTAACACAGGCTGAAAGTTTCAATTTGAAAATTGAAACAACCCTCAATATTTTTGGTTTCACATATCAAATTAATGTTGTTATTCAGTTTCTGACTAAAGTAAATCAAATCTTTTCATCTCTTTATGTGTGAGAATGGGGAGTTAGTCTTGAGAACAGAAAACAATGCTTGGACTTGTATTTTCAGTGTGTAAATATCACTAGCATGTAGGCAAGGCCAATGATGCCACTTTCATTAATGCCTGTTCCTCAGTCTTTAGTAGAGACCTCTGTAGGGGCACTGACATTTCCAAATGAAGCACAAATGTGTTCAAAATGCTTTCTAAAACCATACCTTATGAAATATGTTTTGCAGAATTAACAGCTGTGTAAGTAATTTTCTCATTTAAAAATTTGCTTAGATGTGTTTAATGCAAAAAGACTTGTGTAAATCTTAGAGCATGCATCTTGAAACTGACATTCAAGAGTGGACTGAAGTTTGGATGAAAACCTAAGTGTTTTTCTTTTACCCTTCCATACTGGAATAAAATATGGAAAACAGTTTTATTGGCGCTCACTGAAAGATTTATGTTAGGATATTTTGAAATTATAATTAGTTGATTGCATCTCTTTTAGTAATTTTATGGATAATCCATGAAATGAATTCTAATCACTCTTTTAAAGACATATGTGCATGCATGTGCATATATATATTGTATTTATGAAAACCACCTTTTAAAAATTAGCATGGTTTGAGAGAAGATTTAATTCTAGTAAGGAAAAAAGGGCATACTATTTGATAATTTGCTTTGGCTATTTTTGTCACAAAAATTATTTGAGCATTTCCTTCTAATAGCACCATCTGTGAAGGAGTAATTATGTTGAACTTTTTCAAGCAGAAAGAACAAGACTCAACAGGTTCAAGGTAGTCATATCACTGCAGAAATACTATAGAGAAGATGTGTCTTCAGTTAACACAGAAAGTTCCCTAAATAAAATAAAATTTACTATAGAAAGTGACTGGGGGCAGGTAAGGTGTCACTGAAATGGAAGGATAAAAATCTGCCTTAAATGAGACTTCCTATAGTTTTCTGTAATGATGCAGGTACAACTCATTTAAGCTGTCAAAGTGCCAGCATTATCAAAAAGCCCATGCTATTGACTTAAAATATGGAATGGACTCACCTGTTGTGAAAAGACTGGAGGTAAGAGAGAGCAGTCCAGTGAAAACCAGTATCTTCATTGTAGTATGTGAAATCCAGCTAGCCAAACAACAATGCTGCTCTAGTTCATCTCGAAGTGTTTTGTTTCTTGAGGGGACTTTTTTCCCCTCTGTGAAGGGTTAAAGAATGATTGATCTGTCCTCCAGAAGCATCCTGTAAGCATGAGGTTTATGGCAAGCAGCTAGTTTGTTCTTTGTCTGCTACAGCAAGAGGGTGTGACGTATTCATCTGTGCGCACATGACTCAGTTTCAGCCCCTGCCCAACACAGAGATAAAATTGCTTTATAGCAGCAATTTAACTCCTAATTCACCACAAGCCCAGAGCTGACATGGGGGGGAGGGGGGAGGTGTTCTACTGGAATTTGCACATACAGATATTTGGGATAAAAAGGTGCTTCTGGAAAAAAATTAAATGGTGTGTTTAGTAAATCCTCAAGGGTCCCATCCACAGACTGAAATTGCTGACTTCTATAGCCTTCTCCAGGAAGCAGTCAAGCTTGAAGAAGAGTGCAGTGATCTCAGTTTAGCAAATGCAAAGGTGATAGCAAGCCACATATACAAACATGCCTTAAGAAAACTGTGATCTGCTCTGCTTTCTGCTTCCGTACCCACTGTTAACTGTCTGCGCTCCTTCAGTCTGGCTGCTGGCTCTGCTCAGACAGGTCCCATCCCTCCAAGCCTGCAGCATCTAAAACCTTTCCCCTTTTTTCATCTGTTGTTTTGTTGATCTCTTCCTGTTTGGCTTTTGTGTGTGTGTGTGTGTGTGTGTGTGTGTGTGTGTGTGTGTGTGTGTTTGGTGGGGGTTTTTTTGTTGTGTTTTTGGGTTTTTTTTGTTTGTTTGTTTCTTTTTTTGTCTTTCTTGAATGCCGATTAACAATGGCTTGCTTCAGCAGAGAAAATCAGCCCAAGTCTTGGTCTGGCTTCCAAGCTAGCAGCGAGGCTCGGCATAAGCCATACTTGGTTCCAGAGCAGTGTTTGCATCTGTTCTTCAAGTTAGTGTGTAAAAGCTGGATACAAGATAAGGAATTCTTTTCAATTTTTTCAATCCCTTTCTCAAAATTGTCAGCTGTAGTTTGTGACTTTAGTATATGCTCTCTCAAGTGTTAACTTCAACTTTCCTGCTGGAAAAACTTGTGGGGTGTGATCACTGTCATGCTATTGCCTAACACTGTTTGATTTTATTTAGATATTCTGCTGCCTTGTTTACATATATGATGCAGTCTTGAAGAATCTGCCTTCAGGGTTTTTTGCCTCTGTTTTTGTAATTTCTGTGGATAACAAATTTCTTGGATATTTGGCCTGGAGTTGGGCATAAAAACGGGATATTCTTTGCAAAGCTGGTTCTCTGTCCACTCTGTTTTAACTTGAGAGAATTTCTGGGTGCTTTTTAATGAAATATTTGTGTGAAATACTCCTAGATCTTTATCAAATCAGTGCCTTCCTGTTTCTGTCATCGTTAGCCTATTACAGACCTGGCACTCCTATTTCCTCTTTAGAAGATTTCCCACACTCCGCATGGCACTTCCCTGCTCCCTCCCATCCCTCCTCCACACCTCACCTCCCTCTCCTCCATTAGACTTTAAAGGTTACTTCAGCTCTGAAATCCTATTTTCTTGGCTGAAGTACTGGTTCACCTGTGAACCTGGGCAGCCAGAGCAGGGCTGGCAAGCAGGAATGCTGAGCCCGCTTCCTACACCTCCTACTTTAACTTGGGTTTAATGCCATGTACTGTCAGCCTGTAGGAAGAGTGAGATCTGATCTGCTGCTTAATTCCTGAGGCATTTGCCACCTGAGCTAGGTTACCATTACTAATCCTGAGCTGTCCTATGTCAGTTCTTGGTGTTATTTCCTAGCACAATGTGTACTCAGGTGTGTATGTGGTTCCCTTCCAAATAAGGGATTCTGAAAGAAAGCCAACTTCCTGGAGTCTTCTGCTCTGTGCTCTTTATGCTGCTGTGTGGTTTCATTTGACAGTCAGATTACTTTGCCTTTGTATCATGGAAATAAAAATGTTTCTACCTTCTCTCAAATTTTTTATTAATTTTTAGCAGGATGGTGTATTTATACATGATAACTGTCCGAGATTTGTATTTGAACAGGAATTGATTGAAGTTGGAAAATAGAATGTGGTTTATTGCTGATTTTAAGCAGTCAAATTCATTTAGTGTCCAAGGGCTTTGAAAGAGGAGAGCTGTATGAGTAGGTTCAGACAACTGTTGTTATAATTCAGTTTTTTCAAAGCTTTTCTCTATTGTTTTTTCAGGAATCCCAGGATGAATCAGCACTTCTGTGGCTGGATGAAATACAAAAAGGAATCAATGATGGCAATAATAATATAAAAGAGGCAGCAATCTGTAAGCATATACCCTGCATCTTCATTGTTTTCTTAGTCTTGAAAAACTGAAATTGCAATTTACTTTTTCCACATCAGGGAAGTGTGGTAGCCATCTAAATACATCAAAAGAAATGAATGCATGTTCTTTGTCATACTGAAAATTTGGGTGACATGGATCTTCAACAGTGGTGTTGGTTTTATACAAAGTGGTAATCCTTAAGGCTTGGCTAATAATTCAGTGGATTTGGTTATATAGGTCACCATCATGACTAAGATTTTTGCTGTCAGTGTATCTTCATAAGGCTGGTGAAATGGAAAGATACGTGAATGAGAAGGGATATACTGTTCAGGAACTTACTTTGCTTATACAAGTCTAATATCCTGAGGCAAGTTGTAAGAGCAAATTATTACATATTTACAACTTTGTTTATTCCAATTTCATTACAATGCCTTTTTTTAATTGCTAACAAACAAGAAGTGGAATATATCAGCTTTAAAATGGGGTAGAAAAAGCCCTCAGGCTTTTTGAAGCGCATACTCTTCCAATCTGTAGGGAGGAGGAAATCTGTAGCAAAAATGTGGAGGCTTGTACTGTCAGAGTATTGTGTACTGGATGCACACAACACCTTCTGTCAAAGTTTAGATTTAATATAATCATTTTAGAGAACTATTCATAATATGAAACACACTTTCGCAATTAATGTAGAAGCAAGTGTAGCTGGGAGTATGAGGCACCCTGGACACCATGGTGGAGTCCCTATTTTTTCCTGCCTCAGGCCAGCACAGCACAGCTGAGACTGATAGCTTGGCATTGGGTGTTGGTTCACATTCTGCTTGACTTGACTTTGGGTGAGTCAGTGTCATCTTCTTTTGCACTCTAAGAGCTTGTGAATGCAACTGCTGAAGTCAGTGCATTCCTGAGGCACTGCATTCAGCCTTCATTAGTGCTGTGCAGCAGCTTAATGTTTACTTATAGGCAGGCTATGTCAGTAGTTAGTGTTTGGGAAATTGCGTGGAAGAAAACTAACACCGCTAGCTATGATGATAAAATCTGCTATTCCTGCTAGAGAAACACTGCATGTAGTGTTGCTGTTACTTTAGAATTGATTTGATTGATCAATACAGTCTTAATGTAACCGATCAGATGCACTGAAGACACAAAGTATTTTCATAGGTCACACATCTGTAGTGGAAAGCACCTCACTTGTGTTCTCTGAGATGGAGTCAGACTCACACACATTGTCCCAAATGAACTCTTGTACTCAAGAGCATTGGTACCTTCTCTTGTGGGCAAAACCAGTGTTCCATCAATGCCATCCAGAGGCATGAGAAAATACCTGAGCACAAAAAAGGGAAGGAAATGCACAGCTTATAAACAGGTGTAAGTTAAAGCTAAAGAGCAGCTTGAAAACATTCTGATTTGTGTCCACTGGTGTAAAAGCATTGAGAATATATCTCGTAAATGGCCTGTAAAAATTAGCATGGGATTATCCATATACCAATACCAGACAATGTTGCTAATGATAGGCCACTACTCCATCTACTAGCTAGTTTTTGCAATAAAATCTTTTCATATAATCCATGTTTCACAGCTTTTCACAATCAAGTATGATCAGTAGAACTGTTTCAACAAGTCACTTATGGAAATATCTACTAATCTCCTGTACTCTGCCCTCTAGGTTGAAAGGAAACAGTGTCAGCACAGCACATTCTTCAGAAGAGCTCTCAGGTTTTGCAGCTAAAATCCACAATTTAAAATTTCCCCATGGCACAGAACCTGATATTTCCTTATAACAAGCACTTCCTGTCTCAGGAGGTTAGCATGTGTGTTCACGTAGTCTAAACTTAAAGTTCAGCTTGATCACAACTTGGGAATGAACTTTTGCTTTGATCTATCTCAGAGACACTATTTTTGAAAGGCAAACAGCTCCCCACGTTCCACTCCACAGCTTTTGCAACATAGTGATATATTTTTTAGTCAGAACAAAGTGTATTTTTGAGATTGCTGCAGTAATGGCAATAAAATCAGCAGTAAACTAAAAGAAGGTATTGACAGCTGTACTGAAGCAGTCTTGATTCCTTCCAAACTGATTTTTGTGTCTTCTATAAATACTGAATACTACAGTATTAAAAATTTAAAAGGCTTTTACAAACTGTCTTCCCTGTCAGTAAAAGACTCTCTCTTGTATTCATTTAGGAAGATGTGTTCAGTAAATGCTGGTGGACTCCCTAATTCTTTGTGTTGCTGCTGTGCAGTTTGCATCACCTTGCTTCGCTCCTTGAACTAGTTCAACTATTGTACTACTTATCTAAGTGGAAGGCAAAATGAGATTGGCAAAACATTGGCTGTATCGATTTTGGGAATAGACACCAATTCCAGCCTTAGTCTTGCACAGGAAGTCTGTCTGTCAAAACAGGATTTGTCATGAGAGAGTCCCAGTTATGGGAAAAAGCCAATATTTGGCCCTCTTGAGATTTCGGCCTTTTCACCCCAGACAACTGCATCTATGTCTGTATATCATAGCTGTTTGAAAGGATGGGTGTCAAAAAAAGTCCTTCACAGTGTTTGTCTGGTACTGGCATCCCAGCTGCTGCAGGAACAGACTGGAGTGTGCAGTTCTGCAGCTGGGTATGGCTCAGCTCTGTTTATCTTACAGTTCTGCAGGGTTCAAATAGCCCTACTTTAGAGCAACAGCTGCAGTATTGTTAGCACTTCAGTGGGAAGAAGTAATTTCTATTGAATTCTTTTTACCCTATAAACATGTTTTTTTTTATTTTATTTCCTTCAGAAACAAAAGCATAATTAATTAAAAGATGAGTAAAAAGACAGGTAGCAGGGGACCAATAGAAAAAAATATTAGCTAGGTTGCATGCTGTTCTGTCTTTGTAACAACAGCTTCCAGCACCTGTAACTACAGGATGAAAAGACGGAAGAAAAGTATTCAAATACAGATGACGAGAGTTAATGAGGTACATGAGACTCATTATGCATAGGGCTGAGCCCCCAGAACCACTTAGACCAGCAGCAGAAAGCTGGTAACCCATGACTTCCCAGTTTTTCCTGCTTCCTCACTGCTGAAGCCGGATGCCTGGGCATCACAAGACCACAGCTGTGGCATAAAGTGTTCTCCAGTCTCGTAGGGAGCACAAGTATTCTTGGTAGGTGCTTGTTTCAAAGCACAGAAATATATCGGGATCCTGTCTTGTAGGAACCCAGACAGTGGTGGTGTGGTGTTCACTTTCTCTCAGCTGGCTGCAAGAGTATTTGGAGATTGATCTGTTGCTGTCTAGCCAAATCTACCCGTTTCACCTTAGTCAAACTAACCACAAGGAAAAACTTCTTTTGCTGAAATGCTCCCCTGCTAGCTCAGTCTGCTGCTGTGCGTCCTGTGTGCAGGCTTCTGATGCTGACACACCTTTTGGGTCTGCTCTGAGTAGGCAGAGCACTGAGCACATGGAGGAATCTTTTTTGTATTAATCTGGGTATACACAAGATAATGAAAAGTGTTTGATGTTGCAGTGTGAAGTGCATCTGTGGGATGCAAAGGTAGCCAGGTTCACTTAGGTCAATATATAATGTTGATATTCTGGCTATATGTATAATCACTTGTTTTACTGTGTGTGGATCTTGAGTTTAGACGTGAAGAAACACCATGAAAGACCTGAGCAGCAGTTTCTAAAGCTGTGTATACCTCTAGTGTGTAAGTCACTTTGAAGCGGCATTTTCTATCACATGCTGTCAGGTCTGGTAGTATCAGCTCCTTTGGTGATGGTGGGACCTGCACAAAGCAAAGGACACTTACAAGGTCCTGAATCAGTGTGGATAACATGATAAAACTTTGAGCATGCTTCATAGCATCACTTTTCAGGACTCTTTTTGTGCTCTGGAAGCAAGAGCTGCATTTATGCCAGATTCAAAGGCATGTATTTGCTGCATCAGCTTTAAAAAAAGCTCCTGGGGATGAGGACAAGAAAGGGTCCTGACTAGGATGCTTAGTGTTTCAAGACTTTGCTCAAGGCATTCA
Source organism: Ara ararauna (assembly GCA_028858755.1). NCBI lineage: Eukaryota > Metazoa > Chordata > Aves > Psittaciformes > Psittacidae > Ara > Ara ararauna. Next base: position 83,240,643 of record CM054410.1, read on the forward strand.
GTTTTTATTCCCATTTTGTACGGTAAAAGTGAACATTAAGGTTTACAGCTTATAACCTAATGACTTCAGGTTTCTCTAGAAGGCTCCCAAGTGATCAGCAGATGATGGCCTGTCTGTTAGGGCAGACAAAGTGCAGGGGTACCCACCATCCCCAACCCCTGCTCTGGTGTCATCTGGTGTGTCACTTGATGGGGGGAGCAGCTATGCCCTCAGATCTTTCTCAGCTGTGCTGCATCCCAGCATGGGTGGAGTGCACTCTTTCTACCTGACAAGCTTCCTGTTCTTCAAAATACTTGTCCTTACAAGTATGAAGGATACTGCTAATGGGTGAAGCACTGAATTACTGAGTATGTCATGCTGTCTGTGTGCCAGCATTAGAAGTCCATTATCAGGGTTGCTGAAGGCTACAGCTGTGAGTGCATAAAGTATAAACCACTTAATTTTCTGTGGTTTTCTATGTCATTATTTTACCCACCACTTAATTTTCTATGTCATTATTTTACCCTAGTGGCTGTTGGAACATCAGTGATTAATAAGAGCTTGGAGAAGGGTGATTCGCAGCCAATCCTGATGATACTGCAGTCCAAGTTTGGATTAAGAGTGATTCCTGAGTGTGCTGAAAACTACTTCAGGAACCTCTCTGAAGCCAAGAATATGAAAGCTAGAGAAGGTAAAAACTTCATGAATAGCACAGTTCCATGCATCTGTATTCCTGAGGCAATGGGAAAACTAGCACAGAAGTATTACCTAAAATCACTGTAAACTGAGGAAGGCAGTTCCTGGTTTTAAATCTTTTGAGAAATGTTATACTTGCCCAAGTGCTTTTTATGTGATGCTGAACAGTTGTACGCGTCATCCAGATGGCAGTACATACTAATGAATGAGTCTAGCTATTTCTAGAGTCTAACTATTACTTTCTAGAGTCTCAAACTAGCCTCTGAGTGAATTTATGACAGCTTCCTGACTGTCAATAGACTAGTCCATACCCTCAGAAAACCATGTGATTTTCTGATGTACAGGTGTTGGGTGGTTTTTTGGTTGGTTGGTTTGGGGGGGATGTTGTATGTTTATTGTTGGGTTTTTCATTGGTTTAGTTTGGTGTTGTTTTGTTTGGGGATTTTTTTGTTTTCTTTTGGGGGATTTTTTTGTTTGTTGTTGTTGTTGTTGGTCTGGGGTTTTGTTTGGTTTTTTTTTTTTCTGGCAGTAGGTGCACAGAAGCATTTGGCTGCACAATTCAGCCTTACAGGTTTCTGTAAAGAGCAAGGCAGGCTGTGCCAGAGTGTCCCTAGGCGTTGTCAGTGCAGCAGGTACCAGCAAAAGCTGGGCTAGAATGTGCCCATAGCAGGATGATGGGATGTCCTGTCATGTTAGAGCTGCAGGCTGGTCATAGCTAATGCAGCCAAGATTAGGTAACAGCTAAAAGAAAAAAGTTACTGTCAATGTAGTACACTTTCTTAGAGAAGGTGGGCATATTTCATCCTGCAATATGAGTTTTAAAAGAGCATTTTGCACAACTGTCCTTCTTCTCAGCTTTACCTTGGGGCCTTTTGTCCATGAGGAAATGAGGCTTTTCCTGCCTGTCAGGATGCAGCCTTGTTTACCAAAGCATTAAACAAGACAATGTGGATATAGAAAATGTCCCATGTGAGGTAGGTGTCAATAAAGCCAGCATCTGGCCAGAAGACAAGAACAACATTTTTATAAACAGTCTCAGTTCCACTGTGTGAGTGTTGATGGAAGCTGAGAAAGTTGGGGCTGTTCAGCCTGGAGAAGAGAAGGCTGCGTGGAGACCTCATAGCAGCCTTCCAGTATCTCAAGGGGGCCTATAGGAATGCTGGGGAGGGACTCTTCAGTAGGGACTGTAGTGAGAGGACAAGGGGTAACGGGTTCAAACTTAAACAGGGGAAGTTTAGACTGGGTATGAGGAAGAAATTCTTTACTGTAAGGGTGATGAGGCACTGGAATGGGTTGCCCAGGAAAGTTGTGAATGCTCCATCGCTGGCGGTGTTCAGGGCTGGATTGGACATAGCCTTGGGTGACATGGTTTAATGTGAGGTGTCCCTGCCCCTGGCAGGGGGGTTGGAACTGGATGATCTTAAGGACCTTTCCAGCCCTTAACTATTCTGTGATTCTATGATATAGTACATGCTGTTTCAGAAGCAGGTACTGATTCTCTGTGTTGGGGTTTGGAGAAGCTCTCAGAGGACCTGTACTACATCATAGCTGTTTCATTCTAAAAGAATGATCCTGATCTAGCTAACAGAATATTTTGAAAACATCCTTACTAGAAAATGGCCTAATATATACAGTACCTTTGCATGTAAAACGGCTTTGTAGTAAATGCAGAGATGAGAAATGAGTAGGAAGAGCTGTAATGTAGCAGTGTAGCAGGGTACAGATGTGTACTAATGGTACATATTGCTCTTAGATTCTAATGAAAGTCCGTGGATTAAACTGGTAATGAAAAACATGTATGATTACTACTACAATGTGGAAACTGAGGAAGGCACCTGTGATGCCCCTGAAGGAGTTGTACCAAAAACTTCATGGTTAACTGGTGAAGAAATCCAGGTAGGTGGCTGAAATGTTTGTTTTTATTGCAAATGCAGCATAAGCATTTGAAAGAGATAGCAAAATACGTCAATATCAAGGACTGAGGCTGTGCTGGGTGAGACTGAAGATCACTTTAGCTGCTTCTGACAATAGCAGCAACTTAAGGCTGAGCAGTGTTAGCACAGTTTCCTGTCTGATGTCTGACAATGCTTCAGGGACTTCCTAAATGGAAGTTACAGCATACTTTTTAATGACCACCAGCAGACACTGGTGAAGGAAAGTCAGATAGCTTCCATATCCTTTATTATTTTTTTGGACTTTACATTGTCTGTGAGAAGGAATTTCATGATGTATTTAGGGGCATGTGGAAGCACTGTTTTATGTTTAAATCTAATTATCTGACAGCATTCTTGTTCCTCCAAGTTCAACATGATGAGTGTGATACTTGAACTTTCTTACAGTAGAGATTTTGCATTAACATGAAATATAACTTAGAACAAAATAGATCACACACATTTCTGCACAATTGGGGGTTTTAATTTGCAGTGGTAACAAAGTAGCTTTTCCTTCATACTGATTAAAATCTAGGGGTAAATAAGAGAGGCTTGGATGGGATGAACAGAAGCTGTACATATAGGGGTTGGACTACACGATCTCCAGAGGTCCCTTACAAGCCTAATGATTCTGTGATATGGTAGAGAGAATACAGAACAAATTCCAGGATGATTTTGGCATAGGCTTTTTTCTGTTAAATGACCTTTTTCCATGATTTCTTAACAGAGCATTGTTGGGCAAGTTACAGCAGATTACAATCGAGAGCAGCTGTGGCTTGCTAATGAAAATCTGATTGTTCAGCTGCAAGCCCGAGCAAGGGGATTCTTAGTCAGAAAAAATTATCAGGAGAGAAAAGCTTACCTTCAAAGCCAGGAACCTTCTGCCATCAAAATACAGGTATTGTTCTAGAATGAGAAGGTAACAGGGCTTGGGTAATTTTCTGCATGTGACAGGTGATGTGGCTGATTCCTACCACTGACAAAATTTTCAAATAGGTGTCTCTGCCTGTTTTCATGATCAGCAGTTCAAACTTCTACATCTGCAAATATGTTCTTGTCCTCATTGGAGAAATTGTGGTTTTAAATAGTAAATATCGGTTTTAAAAGAATGGCTCATATCCACCTGCAGTCTAAGTTGTTTCAGTGAAGAAACTCAGAAATACATAGCCCTGGCTTTCTTTTCAGGTGTTCAGATCTTGTGTGGTACACCTAACTATGCATAGTACAAAATCAGAACACATTTGCTGCATATTGAAGCAAAAATTCCTTGGCAAAGAACAGCTTAGGAAATACATTCCTTTCTAGACTACCCCCAGTTGGAAGTGGTTTGCGTCTGCTCCTTGAAGTCATAGCTGGGTAGGGAGTGGCAGCCACTCTGGTGTTCTCAGGCTCTGGCAGTGTTTCTTTGATGTCTTCAGTTTGCAGAACTCTGAAAAGAGTAGAAAGAAAACTTTCTGCTGAGAGTGTGAACATGGAGAAATGCATGCACAGTGGTTTTAAATGGTGAAATAGCCACCTCCTACTAGAAGCAATTTACACCAGTCTTGAAAGACGATCACTCAACCTTCCCAAAAATAATAGGAGGATGTACAACTGATGTTTTCTAATCTATAATAACTTTATTTAACAACTCATGATAAATAATTTTACCAGTAGCAGCTGTCGTTGGGATTAGCTTTTCACTTTCTGGCATGGTGTCTAAGCCCAGCAAAGGACTGTGCTATTCTTCAAGAAATTCAGGGTCTGCAGACAGGTTCAAAAATATACAGAAATGTAGATAAATAAAGTCGATCTCGGATTGTTTTCTGTGGGCATTAAAATAGAAATGAATTGCGAAAAGACAGTCAGTAGAAGAAACAGCTGGAGTCATTGGCTGGATAGAGATGAGAGGCAAAATGTGTAAAGGTGGTAAGAATATCAGTTATTACTGTCATTGGGTTCCTTACCAAGAGTTTGCTTCTGAGCTAGCAAAGGGAGGGCCAAGTGAGGGAATTGGGAGCTTGTAATTTGTGGTACCTGAGTGACCCTGGAAGATCAGAGACTTGGGAAGGAGTCCAGGCCAAGAACAATGGGGGTCCAGCTAGGTAGGGAACAGCTTTTGGATATAATGGACAAGAGCCTGCAGAGTATTCCCTGTGTAGGATGAAGCCAGTGACAGGGATACTAAGGGATAGGGGTGTACTGGAGATAAGTATAAGGATTCTTATCTCTTTCCCTCTCTTCACGGAAGGGAAGGAAATGGCATTGGAAAACAAACTTTGTGCTAAGATTGGTCAAAATAAACATGAAATCTATCAGGGCACCTAAAAATATAAAGGCAAGCTTGCTTACACCTTAGTTATCTTTTTATTACAATGGCAGTTTTTATGTGATAAATACTGCTGTTAATTTTAGTGTAAATATGCGTTTCTTGTTAGTAGTAATGGTCTCCTGCCTTTTATAAAACAGGCTTTCTGGAAAGGATACAAACAAAGGAAAAGCTATATTGACAGACTAAAGGTGCTTCAAGGCAATGTTGCTGCTATTGTTAAGGTAAGATCCCCCTTCGTTTTGGTGCCTGAGTATGTTTTGTCCCTTGCTTGGTCCTCCACCACCTAGAAATCAGAGACTAGGAACTCAAACAGGAGGGACTTGTGCCCAGAAATTTCGATGGTGTTAAAAGTTGTTTAATTGACAGTTTATGTGAATCACTTCTTGAAAGTTCTGTGTTTGACTTCTATCAGGCTTTCCTGAACTTAAGTGTCTCCTAAGACATATCCTTACACTTCCCTTTCCATAATGCTAAATCAGAAAATATTTGAGTTGACAGTGTGTTACATCTCATTAAAAGCTGTCAAATCTGTTTGAAAAGTGTTCACTTTTCTGAGATGCTGATGGGATACTATGTCATGAGTATTGCAGATGGATACGGTCTCCTGTGTCTGAAGGAGACTGGTTTACAACTGAGAGCTGAGGCTTGAAGGTAGAAATTACTTCCAGAGATAATGCTACACACAGGTGGTAGACCCTTCAGCTCGACTTGCTAATTCAGTCAAAGCCCATTAATCTGGTCACTGGACTGTAGGAGCCCAGTGGTACAGTCATCTATGGTGCCAATTATGAGAACAGTGTGTCTGCATAAAAGGACTCTCAGAAGCAAGTTTAAAACATGCACATGCAAACTGTTTGTGCAGTGTCTGTTAAGTTCCTATTTTATTTAAATTTCAGATTCAGTCATGGGTCAAAATGTGGCTTGCAAAGAGATCTTACAGGAAACGACTGCAATATTTCAAGGATCATGTAAGTCCTTTCCCTTCATTTTGGATGTGAAGCATTAAAATAGGGTAATACAACCATACGGGCAGTTTTGGGAATCTCAGGAAAGAGATTCTGCACTGTGTGTTTCTGAGCAGAAATGTGTCATAACTAGACTCTTTTGCCTAACCTTGGTCCCTTTCAGAATGATGACATTGTGAAGATACAAGCATTTCTCAGAGCAAACAAAGCCAGGGAGGACTACAGAACACTAAGTAAGTGGTTAACAGTTGAAGGCTGCATGTTTGGAGAGAAGTATGATACTATGTTCATGTTTTTTGTTTGTTTTTAAACCTTCACCCGGGGTTTCTCAATCTGCTATGCCCCTTCAAAAGCAGATGCAAGTGTTTGCAAACCAGTTGTTTTACGGCTAAAAGCATTTTGGTTAGCTGTACTTACACAGTATGACAAAAATACTGCTCTAACTGGCATAAAATTCTCTCTGAAGTTCCAGTTTTCTGAGGGTTTTAGGAGTCTTATGTCAACAAACAGTATTATGTCAACTAACAAGCCTATTTACTTCAACTACAGTTGGTGCTGAAAATCCACCCCTGACTGTCCTGCGCAAATTTGCTTACCTCTTGGACCAGAGTGACTTAGACTTTCAAGAAGAACTAGAAGTAACAAGGTTAAGGGAAGAAGTGGTTACAAAAATTCGATCCAATCAACAGCTGGAGAAGGACTTGAACTTGATGGATATAAAGATTGGACTGCTGGTGAAAAACAGAATCACTCTTCAGGTCAGCATGCTCTGTTCAAGCTCCCTTGGTAACATGCACTGAGCACTTCCGTGTGTTGAAGGAACTCAGGATTACGCAATCACAGCATGGCTGAGGTCCTCTGGAGGACCTCTGGTTGAACCCTGCTGCTCAAGCAGAGCCACCCAGAGCAGGTGCCCAGGACCACGTGCAGATGGCTTTTGAGTACCTTACAACATCTCTGAGGAGCCTGTGCCAATGCTTAAGAATTAGTTAAAATACTCCTGGTAAATTAAGCACTTTCTTTGCATGTCATAAGTAATCTTGTCAAAATACCTTGCAGTAGATGTTGTTCTATTGTTCTGAGTGGTAGGGTAGTCTGCTACTGAATGTCACTCTGTTCTGCTACTTGTGGACAATAGTAATTGCTTAGCAGACTTCAGGAGATTGCAGTAGAATTCTCTGATCATATTAGAGAGCTTGTTCATTGTTAACTAAATGATGAATGAGCCTGTACATGAGATCAGGTTTCCCAGATGATCACTGTTGGCAAGCCGTACTGGTGACAAGATAAAGATGTTCAAAAGACTGCTTAGTGAATGGAGGACCAAAATATACAAAGTTGTTAATAAAGGCCCCTGGAGATATGTTGAATTTAGCATGGTTTGGAATATGTTAATTTTTCCAATTTGCCTTTTTTTTTTTGTGAATGTATAATCTAGACTTCTGATCATTTCTCTGCAGGATGTGGTACTGCACAGTAAGAAACTTAACAAAAAGAGCAAAAGTCAGTTGGAAGAGATGGTTATGGTTGATAAACAGGGTATCAAAGGTTTGAGTAAAGAGAGAAGAAGGAAGCTGGAGGCTTATCAACATTTATTCTACCTTTTACAGGTAAGTATTGAAGTAAAAAATTGACAAGGCAGGAAATTGCTGAAGAAAAACTACACATATGTTGCTTGCTTTGTTTTAGTGATTGCGGTAGTGATTATGAAAAGATTTCTGCTGTAGTATGCAGACTGCAGCAAATACTATGATCAAGTTCTAGTATTTCCTGTAATTGAGAGAATCCTTCATGTCTTTAAAACATTCAACAAATATAGCTGTTTTTTCTTAGAATCACTTCAGTCTGTGCTGAAGCCAGAGAGAAATGTTTTCCTCCATATCACTTAGTCCATGTAAATTACTGTCCCTATTATTGTGCATTATATGTTGTGGAAAGGAAGCTTCTGCATTATATACTGCGCAGCTGACAGTATATAATGTATCTGCTCTTGTGGTCTTTTTATCTCATCTCACTGAAGTTTTTCTAGAAGAATTTTAGATCTCCCCAGGGCAGACACTCTCTAATACCTAGGTGGACATGTATTATGCTATGTCGTGTTGGTAGATAGCCATTGTCGTTTGGTAAAATGTCATTGTTATTGGATTCACGGACCTAATGCACAGGGGTACTGTTCAGAGAGTACAAATAAAATCCTTACTGGTGTTAATCACAGATATCTAATTGTGCAATATTCAGTGTTTCTTATGCCTCAGGATTTGGAAAAAAGTAAAGCCAGTGTGGAAAATTCACATATACAGGAACAAACATAAATGCTTTTAGTGATGATGGAAATGTAGAGAGCGCTGCCCCCTAGTTTGTCCTGGACCAGTACTATTTCAATCATTTGTTTTTTTTCACAGACTAATCCCACATATCTGGCAAAGCTGATTTTCCAGATGCCACAAAACAAATCAACTAAGTTTATGGATACAGTCATCTTTACTCTATACAACTATGCCTCCAATCAACGAGAAGAGTATCTGCTTCTCAAACTCTTCAAAACTGCTCTAGGAGAGGAGATAAAGTATGTGCATTCGAAGGAAAACTTCAGTTGATTTGTGTCGGAGTGTGTTCAATGAATACTTCATACCTAAAAGAATTTGATGGTTAATCTTTAAGATGTTGTAAAATTAGATACATACGTTTGTTACTAGACAAAACTGTTTTCAGCATAACTTCTTTATTAACTCAAGCTATTCCCAATGACAAAAAAATATTCTATGGTGGACAATATTTTCATATTAAAAAGTAGCTTGAAAAAAAGCAGACACTGGGCTTTCTTGCTTTATGCTAGAGTATTTAAGGGTAGAGAAAGTCTTTCATTTCTCAGCATGAATGTTCTATAAGTGGAGGGTAGTGGCTTGTTATCCTAGGACAGTAAAATCTTTTTTTATGCCCTGAGCAGGTATCTGCTGAACAGGTATTTGGGCCTGAATCAGATATATATTAGCTGCTATTAGCTGTGCTATGTTCCAGGGACATTATTATAACACATATAGAATTCAGGTAGTAATTTCTATAATCTTGTTTTGATTGAAAGCCTAAGAAATAGACTGTATAAATCTGTCTCAACATAGAAACGGGATAATTTTAAATGCGTGGGTTTTAAACACACGGATAAAGGCATACATAAGTCAGATCTGAACTAATCTGTTCTTGATACAGCTCTAAGGTAGACCAGATACAGGATATCGTTACTGGAAACCCTACAGTCATTAAGATGGTCGTCAGCTTCAACCGAGGTGCTCGTGGACAGAATACTCTGCGCCAGCTCTTGGCCCCTGTGGTGAAGGAGATCATGGAGGATAAGTCCCTCATAATCAACACTAGTCCTGTGGATGTGTACAAGTCATGGGTAAACCAGCTAGAAATGCAGACTGGTGAGGCCAGGTGAGTGAGGAAGCTAGGCATACTGTACTATTTCAATACTTGAGGGATCCCTCATTTCTGCTCTCCCTTTCCTTCTCTGACAAATTGCACTTGTGCCCATGAATCCCTTCCCCACCTTTCTGCAGTATAATGAAAGTTTGGGGGCATAAATGCTTGAAAAACATGTACTTTAACCTGTTCTGAACAACAAAGGGATACTTTCATGGTCATGAACTTCAAAGTCAACTACATAATCATTATAAGTGTAGTAGACTATGCCATGGAAGAATTTATAGCCTTTTGCCCAGGTTTTATAACAGCATGCCAGTAGTGTTGCAGGCTTTTGAGGAGCTATGCTGGGCTGGGATGTGGAGATGAATGCCTTAAATTAGGATTCCCCTTTTGTAATTAAGGGAAGGTACAGGATGGTGTGTGCACCCCCACCTAAACAAACTGCCACCCTCCAAAACCACAATGTTAATGCATTTAAGACTTTAATAACTTAGCTAACTTCAGCTTTATTTGTCTATCCTTTTTTTTTTTTTTCCTCTTCTGTTCACTGATGGCATTTATAAAGTAAAAACACAAAACAAAACAGAACACCACCAAATCTCAGATATGTTTAGCCTGGTTTAATATCTGTTTGCTTCACAGCAAATTGCCGTATGATGTAACCACAGAACAAGCATTGACACACACAGAAGTGGTCAATAAACTGGAATCATCAATTCAGAGTTTGCGAGCAGTTACTGACAAAGTTCTCACGACCATATTCTCCTCTCTCAATATGATGCCGTAAGTGCTGACTTAGGAAGATGCAGTTTATGTGCGCAGTGAAGCTCCTCTTGAAACTCATTGATGGGCATCCTTTCAAATTACATGGTTTCTGATACGTGCCTCTCGCATGACTTCCCCAGTAGAGGGAGTGGTTTCTCCAGGTCTACTCTGCTTCATCAGCCTCTTATGAAAGACTCCCTGTTATTGAAACTGTTTTCTGTTACCACCTCATTTTATGTTTTAAGTGGCTGTAAAAAAAAAAAAAAAAAAAAAAAAAAAAAACAGTTACTTGGCTGACTAGAATAAGTGGTTTATGTTTTGTTTAACTCTTTCTAATATTTTTCCTTTTCATCTGTTCTACATGTAGTTATGGAATGAGATACATAGCCAAAGTTCTGAAGAGCTCGCTCCATGAGAAATTCCCAGATGCAACAGAAGATGAACTATTGAAGGTAGACATCTGAGGGGAAACTGTCAGCAGCTTGTACTGCCAAAGGGGATTTTTGTTGACATTAAGCATTCTAAGGAACTAAAACCACCAACATTTACTGAAGTAACTTGGCACTTCTTGGGGTGCAAAGGGGTATTCTTAGAAGGCTGAAGTTTATCTGAATCATCTTGGGGTTTGTATTTGTACTATGGTCCTTACCATCAACAGTCCTTTCATAGAGAAGACTGGTCATATACCTTCTCTCAAGTTGTTATAATATGTTATTAAAAAAATACCATATTAAAAAACACATTAATATTGTAATATAAATACAATGAGGAATGGCTCTAAAAATGAATTGCAAGTAGATCATTACATTGTACTTAGAGATGCTTAGAAGAGTTGTAGGAATGACATTTGTACAGACTGAAAAGTAAAGTGTGAGTGATGGTACCGACATGCTGGTCATCTCTCACCAGCCACAGCCAGGATGCCTCTTCAGTGGGCTTAAGAAAATTGCTCCACAAGCCTTCCAGCTAGCTGAGAGACTGTCAGCTCTCTCAAATTAGAATTATTTGGACTTCGATAAAGATGCTTTCATTACTGTTTAATGACATGGTTCTAAAATAACAAGCCATTCATTTTAATGATACTTCCCCATTATTCTTCAAAAAGATATGGTTCAGTGTTTAATATATATATATATGGTGCATAGAGGGCTTCAAACAGCTGAAACATTAATTCTGCTTTTGTGTGGTTTAACAGTGAATTGGAAATCCTTGCATGCAGCATTTATGTGGTATTCCTGTCTGTCACTCCAGAAGCACAGATTAAGTCATTGCTCAATTTATGGAGAAGCAAAATAAAAAAGGCAGACAAGTAGAACATAAGGCACCCAACTGAAATTCTAGTTTGAAATGTGTAAACTGGAAGTTCTGTATGTGACTACAGGGAGGCAAATTGCAGAAAGAAAAGTCCTTCCTGTTTCTGAGATCAGGAATGATTCAAAGCTACCATCCACTCAATACAAATTACTGCAACATCATTATGGAAATTGCAGTTTGGAAAATCTGTTCTCTAGTCTTTTAGGTCTGCATGTTGTCCTCATGAGAAACAGTGGATCACTTGTCAGTGAATGCAATAAATGCTGGCAGACATCTGTAGCAAATAAGCCTTCGGAGCTGCACCTTGCAAAATCTGGAAGAGTTATGTTTGTCTTTCTGTTCAACTCAATGCCTTGCATTAGCTGACCTAAAGCCAGCACCAAATTCAGATGTGATTGTCAAAGTCCATAATTGACATTCACAGAGGTGTTGCAAGAGGCACATGTTGTAAAAGACCGCAGGCTCTTTTAAATTAGCTACATGGTAACATGTATGTCTTAGGGGTTCTTCTAAGTACTGGTTCCAATGGGTCTAATTCAGCAGTAGAAATGATTGATCATGTTTTGTTAAATGTAATTACTGTGTGTGAAGGGAAGATCTCCTTATTTTTTATTTTAGATTGTTGGCAACCTCCTGTACTATCGCTACATGAACCCTGCCATTGTTGCTCCTGATGGCTTTGATATCATTGATATAACAGCCGGGGGCCAGATACACCCTGACCAGAGGAGGAACCTAGGCTGTGTGGCAAAAGTCCTTCAGCATGCTGCTTCTAACAAACTCTTTGAAGGAGAGAGCGAACATCTATCGTCTATGAACACTTACCTCTCACAGACATACCAGAAGTTCAGGTATGCAAAGCCTTACAAATACCTATACAGTAAGAGCTCTCCTCTAGGGTGCGTAGAGCAGGTGGACTTCTTGTCTATAGAAGTTCCTTGCTCAGAGTTAAAAATGTTGAGTGATCTGCCATAGAAGAAATCCTCGCTGTTGAGGAAGTTGAAGCAGGAGTAACAGGATGTGCTTAGCTTGAACATTACATTGAGAACCAATCACCTCTGCAGGCTTGGTTGCAGTAAGGCTTCCTTACTGCAAACACAGACTGTAAGAGCAGCATGGGTTAATCCATTATCCAGCAAAAATAATGTGCTCTTTTGGTTGAGAGGACAATTAAATGTTTAGTCTGAAGAAAAAAATTCTGCAGGAAAAGGTTTCTGTTTCTATCCTTTCATCTTTGCAGAGAGATTCCACACAGATTTTTTTCTTTCATCTTGCACACTCATAGGAATTTGCATGTTTTGCTATACTCTGGAACACAAGTTCTTTGGGATTATAGCCCATCTTTTGGGGTGATTGCTATTATTAGCTTAAACTGAGTCTTGAGTTGCTGAGTCTTGAGACAAACTCATTTTCAGAATGTCTTTAATGTCTGCCCTTCATGAGATTAAATGTACTGTTCATAGACTGGGTTTCCTTAAGAAATCAGCCATGAACATAAAGATACTCAGACTTAGTCATTCTGTTTAATGAAGTACTTATGGCCATGACATAATCATGAAGAAACAATACAGTAGAAAGTGTTATAGTAAGAATAACAAATGCTAATGAAAGAGCCTACTCTTCATTATTGGCCCTTTGATTGCTACAAAAGGAAGAATTCCTCTCCTAATTAAGCTAACTTTATATAAAATTGAATTTCTGGGTGGCTGTGCTCTGCACTTTAACTAAACCCTCCTTAGTCACCAACGATGGCTGCTCTCAGATGCTTTTTCCCCTTCTACTCTCCCAGCAACTGCAAATGCAGTATTAGCTATGTTAAAAGCTACCAACTCTTCTGCCTAGATCTTTTATGAAAGATTATGAAAGATTCTGTGCATTTATGAACTTGTGCAGGAATTTGTCTAAACCCTTCTTAAACCTTTGAGATCATTTGCCTCCACAAACTGCTCCTGTAGCAATATTCAGAAGTTTGCTACCTGTCGGTTAAAACAGTGCTTCATTTCATTCATCTGAAAATAGTGTTTTTCTGCTAGATTTATAGCATCCCCTTTGTCCCATAATTGTGGGATTTGAGGAATGAATTTTTCACCTGTCTCATTCGATGCCACTGTTATTTTGTGCAACTTGATCATATCCCTCAGCTTTTTCTATCCAAACTAAGGAATCCCAGCCCCTTTTTTCTTTCCTGTCCATTAAATATAGAACACTTTGTCATTGTATTCTTGTGTAAATGCATTGCTTCCAACAGTTTCCTTCAAACATTTAAAGTAAATTGCAGATTATAAGACAAATATAACACATTGGGACAGACATTTTAGCAGGGCCTGTTGCAATAGGATGAGGAGTTATGGTTTTAAATTAAAAGAAGGGAGATTCAGGCTGGACATGAAGATGAGATTTTTCACACTAAGGGTGGTAAAATACTGGCACAAATTGCTCAGTGTGGTGGTGGATGTGTAATCCCTGGGGATATTCAAGGCCAGCCTGGATGTGCTTCTGGGCAGCCAGATCTAGATGAAGTTGTTCCTGCTCATTGCAGGGAAGGGTGGGCTAGATGACCTTTGAATTGACTCTTTCAATGCAAACTACTCTATGATTGTATATGTCAAAGACTTGATTGTGTGTTTTTGTTTTATACAGGCTAACTGAAATAACTTTATAGAAGGCAATTACAGAATCTTTCTCATTTTCTCTTAGGATTTTTTTTCAAGCAGCATGTGATGTTCCTGAACCAGAGGAGAAATTCAATATTGATGAATACTCTGACATGGTGACCCTTAGCAAACCTGTCATATATATCTCCATTGAAGAAATTATCAACACCCATTCGGTAAGTCAATGAGAATATACTAGTCAACAGACAAACATACAGATTATTAAATACTTGCAACAAACACTCTAGGGGAAAGCCTTAGTGTTTGCTCTTCTTTTGTAATGACTTCTTCAGTTCATGTCTGAAGTGGTATGGAATTGAGTATTTGTATTTTTCCTAGAATACTGCTTGCATGGAAAAGCACCATCTTGAATAATAATTAGAATATAACATTTTCTGATGGGAGGGAGGAACATTTTTGTTCTAATCTAGTGTGACATTCCTAAATTAATATAAACATTTTCCTGTCTTGGCTAAGAAAGTGACACTAATTTGAAGAAGCTCCTTTGACTCTGGGAATAGAGAAAAAGTCAGTGTATTTCATGACTCTGTCATTCTGTCATATGTTTTTCTGGAAGCAGATGCAAAAGTCTGATTTAGAAGGACTGAACCTGTGGCATCCTGCTAGTTCTTTATCATGGGTAAAGAAAAGATTAACTGCAGGCTTTAGTATGACTCATTAGGGTGTAAGTTAAATGTCTACCACATGGCCCTTCTAAAGCTGGGATATTTCTGTTTCCTGGTTTGCAAACTATCCCCTGTGGTGCCCTCCTCTCCCTCTCCAAGCTCCCCAAATAAACAAACACCATCCTCAAAAAGCACAAAAACCCCACAAAGAACTTCCCACTAATGACCTGCTCTGCTAAAAAACCATATATACTGGATTGTCTTTTATGCCTATTCTTCTCTTTTTTATCCTTTTTTGTCCTTTTTATGGTGAGGACACCAGAACTGCACACAGTACTCCAAGTGAGGTCTCACGAGAGCAGAGTAGAGGGGCAGGATCACCTCCTTTGACCTGCTGGTCACACTCCTTTTGGTGCAGCCCAGGGTATGCTTGGCTTTCTCAGCTGTGAGCACACACTCGAGCTGGCTCATGTTCATTTTCTCATCAGCCAACACCCCCAAGTCCTTCTCTGCAGGGCTGCTCTGAATCTCTTCTCTGCCCAACCTGTAGCTGTGCCTGGGATTGCTCTGACCCACGTCTAGGACCTTGCACTTGGCTTGGTTAAACTTCATCAGGTTGGCATCAATCCACCTCACAAGCGTGTCAAGGTCCCTCTGGATGGCATTCCTTCCCTCCAACGTATCAACCGAACCACACAGCTTGTTGTCATTGGCAAACTTGCTGAGGGCGCACCAATCCCACTGTCCATGTCACCGACAAAGATGTTGAACAAGACCAGTCCCAACACCGATGCCTGAGGGACACCACTCGTTCCTTGTCTCCAGCTGGACATTGGGCCATTGACCACAACTTCTGATGAAGTATTACTGTACAATTTTATATTAGCTGATAAAATACCCTACAAAATATGAGGCAAATTGATGAAAATAAATTGCCAAACAAGTGCTGTCAAGCAGATGTTTTTTTTTTTTTATAACACGATTATGCACATTTGCCTGCCTAGAGGAATCAATTAGGTCTGAAGACAACACATTATCTGGGTGCAGTGTATTTACCAGGAGTTCCAGCAGTGCTCAAGCCTGAGCCTTCATCTGAGTTGCCTTCTCCTAGTGCACCTTCCCTGCAAATGTAAATTGAACTTTATATTCTGCTCATGCAGATCAAAAACATAGTTTGAATAAAAGGAGATGCACAAACATCTTGTCTTTTGTCATGCATTGCTCAGCTTCAGAAAAAGTTGTCAAATCTGCCCTCTGCCCACGGCACTTGCCTACAATTAATTTTCATTGCACACCTCTGTTGGCTGTAGCTGGACTGAGGAACGTTGCATTTATAAGTTTTGCTTTTTGGTGCTTTCCAATATATTTCTTGCCTTTGCCCCAAAGAATTTGTCCTGTGAATGTCTTTTTCATTCTGTGCTTGTATAGCATCAAGCACGGTGGAGTTCTAATCAGTGCATACAGTGTTTCTCAGCAGGTCTCACAGTATCATAGTCATATCATATATTATATATCATATATATCATATATATATATCAATATATATATCATATATTATGTATAGCGTGAGGTAGGTGCTGCACATAAGAGAAATTTGTCTTAAACAGGTTAATGGTTGTGGGCTTGTAATGCTCAGTTCTGTCCTATAAGTACATCTGAAATGCCTTTCTCTTCTGGATGTAGGCTTTCTGGTTGTCAGTAAGTTTCTAGCAACCAGTAACTATTTACTATAACTTGCAGTTTTTAAAATACTTTAAATCCTAGATTTTTTGCCAACTGTGAATGCTTTGCTATAGCTGAATTCCAATGATGCTTGGTGACACTCTTTCCCTCCGAGTAAGGAACACTGCTTCTATAGGGAATGGACCGTTAAATCTAGCAGTCACTAATGCTGCTGGCTTTATCTAGCTCAGCATGAGGTTACTTTTCTCATGGATAGTGAGAGCCTGTTTTCAAGAAAATGTTATTGCCCTGTTCATGCTCTTTGGCTTGGCTTACCAGTATTTTTGTGAGTTAAAGTTTTGCAGATGTGCCCAGGAGCAATGGAAGTTATTGTGAATATGTTCACAAATCTCCTGCAACTTCCATTAGAAAGTGTACAGCAGTTGTTGCATAGCTGGTTTCTCGCTTTCCTTTCAGAAATGACTGTATTTTGTATCACTGTTGCTGTTGTAAATTACTGGGATAGCTGTATAGAAAATAGGTATCTCCACTTTGGAGATGATTGCCACAGAACCGCAGCAAGAGCAATCCTAAATTCATAGTCCAGAGCTGAATATGCTTCCTCACCCTCGGTCCTCAATAATCCTGATCACGTCAGGTCTGTTTTTCAGCACTGAGTCTCCAGATTTATCTACAAGTATAAAGACACTGAGAATGTTTCGGGAGGAAGAGGGAAGAGTGGAATTTTTACTGTATTTTTTTGGATGATGCTTCATTTACATTTTTTTATAGCTACTGTTGGAACATCAGGATGCCATTGCCACTGAGCCAAATGACCTGCTGAATGAACTGCTGGAAGGGCTGGGACCTGTTCCTGATGTAGAGTCTTTCCTCGGTATGCTGCTCTTCACCCTTATGGTTAACTTCATTAAATGGGGCAGAATGAAATGATTTTAAGTACTCTGGTGTCTCTCATAGTTACAGTTTCCTCATTCACTATAGAATTATTTTCTGAACAGTTCCTGTAATATCGCTCCTTATAATTGAAATTTCATCTAATTTGCAATATTCACGCTAAAGACTGATGTGATTCAAACTCCAAACATTAGTAATTTTTCAACTAGAATGATCCAGTTGTGTTCAAATTGCAGATAGAAAGAAAGTGATTTTTTTTTTTAATATCATGACCTCAAGATTTGCTACTGTTAGCTAAGAATTTGGAAAATGTGCATAGAGAAGGGACAATTTTTTATTTTGACACTTATAAAAAAAATTAATTTTTAAAAAATTGGGTAAATCTATTAGAGTTATAAGGAATAAATGTGACAGATATTTGCCTTAATTGTTGTAACATGTGAACTGTGTAGAAAGTAGCTAGGTTTTCATGAATTATACCAGCTTCCAAGTGGATAGCCTGTTAACATAGCTGCTACTCTTTCATTTTCCACTATCACTGCATTTTTGGACAAATGATTATCATCATGATTGTATTCTTTGAGAATATGACTTGTGAGTCCCTTGCACATCAGTAGCTTGAAAAGCAAGAGTTGGTGGCATTTCCAAAATATTCTAACTGGACTTATAAATAACTGGCTATGGTTCTGACTGTTCAATGTCCAGGAAAAGAAAAACAAAACAAAAAAATCCTGCTTCTAAATGGCAGGAATGGGTGCGCTGTTTAATAAACTTTTAGGTTTATTACCTAGGTTCCTGTTTGCTTTGTGCATCGAATCATGGGAGAACTGGCAAACTTAAAGATATTTCCTTACAGGAGAAGGAGCTGTTGATCCCAATGACCCTAACCGGGCAAGCACACTGAATCAGCTTGCAAAAACAGAGATTTCGCTGTCTCTAACAAGCAAATATGAGTTACGAGAAGGTGAAGATCAGGATCTCAAGAGCCTGATGATAAAGTATGTTTTGCTCAAAAAACTACATTTTTGGCAATGTTTTCTCTTTTTTGTTGTTTTGAAAGTTACTTCTACCATGCTGTCCAGACTAGGTGAATTTTTGAGGTACTGAGTGCACTCAGTTTTCCAAAGCCAGTTTCTGTTTCGTCTTACTCAAACTTTTGCAGAAGTCAGAGAAAATGCCAATTCTTCCATAAAGCTTGCAGAAAGATAAACATGCTGCCAGTTGTGTTCTGGAGCATGACGGGATCATTATCTAGACTAGTAACTGCTTTTCCATAAAGTTGTAAAAGCATTCTGCTTTAAAAACAATAGCCCTGGGAAAGCAGGGATGGAAATCTGTCTAGCCTTGTAAGGAATGATCAGTATCACACTGTCCTCTCCTCCCCCACAAAGGAAAACACTTCCTTTACTTACTGCCATCACTTATTTGAACTGGATATGGCTGTCACTTCTGCAGGAATAGTGCATGCTTTATCCAGGGAAAGAAAATTGTTTATTCTATTTGGTGAGCAAATTAAGAAATGGCCATTGGGGTATCCTGGGATATAGGCTACTGTTGTGGTTTAAGCTGTAAATCATGCAGCCCATTCACTCACTCACCCTCTTTCTCCCCCCCACTCCGAAGCAAGGGGGGGGAATGGGGAGAAGAATCAAAAGAATATAACTCCCATGGGTTGAGATAAGAACAGTCCAGTAACTAAGGTATAACACAAATCACTGCTGCTACCACCAATAATAATAATGACCAGGGAAATACAAGGGAAGAGAATACAATTGCTCACCACCCGACAACCGAGCTGTGAACTGAACTCTTCTGGGTTCCTTCCCCCAGTTTTACATCCTGGGCATAATGTGCTGTTGCATGGAATAGCTCTTTGGTCAGTTTGGGTCAGGTATCCTGTTTCTGCTTCCTCCGGCTTCCCCTCCTCCCCGGCAGAGCACGAGACTCAGAAAGTCCTTGGTCAGGCCAAAACGTTCTAAGCCATAACTATAAACATTGGTGTTGTCAGCGCTGTTCCCAGGCCGAAAGTCAAAAAAAAACACAGCACTGCACCAGTTACTAAGAAGGAGAAAAATGACTGCTGCTGCTGAACCCATGACAGCTACTTTATAGTCAGAAACATTTTTATAAAAGCACTTAGTATCAAATTATTGGCACCCCTCTTTTGAAGTTATTTCAAGCTGTGCAGAATAAGGTCTGGCTTATTTAAGATCCTGGAGGAGAATGGGATGCTGCTCTCCTTTAGTACCATGCTTATTTATACCCCACAAATGTGAAGGTTAGAAGTTCACTTTAAAGGGAGTTACAGGATAAGGATTTCACACCTTTGCAAGCACTAGGGGTGTAGATACAAGCTGTAACTAATTCTAATCCATTAATATTTGTTTTCAAAATAAAAAAATCAGTAAAAGGAATTTATTAGGTAATACATGAAGTTTTACGTCTGAAGAAATTTATTCACTACAATGTCTGTAGTAAGTGGTGCAATTCCAGTGAAATCCCTAAATGCCTGTTTAAGGTCTGGAGAAAAATCTGCTTTTAAGTGCAAGAAAGCTCTTCCTGCTTTTCCACTTTATTTGTGCATATTTGTTCTGAATCTTAAACAATAAAACACTGAGGCTTTAATTTATCAAATATAATTTGAGGTCTAAAGTAAAGGGACTGCAGTAACAATGTTGAATCAAATTTGTGTTTGTCACTTGATACTTCAGAGACCAAGGCTCCACAGCTGTTCCCAAGCTGGTTTCATAATAAGGATATGCCTGCTGCTGTCCCTTTAAAAAAGAAAAAAAGAGAGCTTCCTGTCCTTTTTTTGCTACCCCTACATGAAATCCCTAAAAATATGTGAAATGAAGGCCAAAAGAAATGTCTTTAATCCTGAACACTGTGCAGAAATACGCTGAACCAATAGCATGAGAATTAACAAAAGAATTTAACTTCCCTATTGCATTAGTGCTTTCAAGTAATATCATATTTTTGGCAAATTTAGTAAACAATCTGACAGAAGAATATTTAGCAACTTGTGTTACATTGCAACACTATCAATGTAAAAAATACTTCTGTTACTTTTCTTAAAGAGAGATGATGTGTACATACATATGCTTAACTTTCCTACCTTGGCTGCAGAGAAATCTTTTAATGCCAGTGTGAAATGTTAGGCACCTGGCTGAAATTCAAGTCAGTTGATTCAGTGTGTGTTGCATGTTTCCTTGCAAGTGACATGCTATAGAAATAGCAACACACTTGCTTTTTACATGGTTTTGTTAATGCTGCTCTGAAAAGCCCTAATATTTGCTGGTACCCCTGCCTAGAGGACTCTGTGTAAGATGCCTGGTCTGCCTGGTTTGCGTGTGCAAGTGCTGCATGCCAAGTGGCAGGTGAAGGTGGAGGCATCCAGCCCCAAGTGTTCTGCTTCTGGAAAACAACAAAGCTGAGCAGGTTTGGTACCTGGGGAGAGGAAGTCGAAATAAGCCTCATGTCTTATCAGTCATATCAGCACCTGTTTCTAAGCACTGCATGAAATAGCAATGCCATCCCATATACATTAATGTAGAATGCAGTGGTGACCAATAAAGACTGACAAAAGTTGTGTCAGACAGAGAAAGCCAGCAATGTCTTGATGTAGCCCAAGTGAGCCAGCTCCAGAAAGCTTTCTGGTTGGGGTTTTTTGTGTGGTTTTGGGCTTGGGTTTTTTTCCTAGCAATGTGCCAGAACTGCTCCATGCTGTTAACAGCAGCTCTGAATGAGCAAGTTAGTTTCCATGAGGATTAGCAGGTCACCTTCTAACATGGAAGGAGCAGTCCTTCAATGGAAGCTTGGATCATACCCAAATACTCATTGGTTTTGGATAATGTTTTCTATATATGAGTAAATCTTATTGCATTTATGAGAACTTCTTGTCCTGAAAACCAACATAACCCACAACTTTACATAGGTAAATGATAATTTTAAACCTAGTCATGAGGTTTGAGGTTTTATCACAGAAGCCTTCATCATATTTAGACATTTTCCTGGGAAACTTAAGCTGCATCTTCAAGTTTGTGTTAATTTTTAAGAATAATGAGGTGTATCTCATTTGTAACTGCGTCCCCTGAATTAACAGAATCCTGTAGCAGGATGTTCTTGGAAGCATTATTGATGAAGAGGCAGCAGGAATTAGATAAATTTTGACCCCAAAAAAGAACTGGTTTACATATCAGTGTGTAGCAGCTTCCCTTTTTTAGCAAGGAAATGCTCTCTGTCTGCTGCCACTAGAGAAATATCTGCCCTTAAGTGGTGTCCATAAGTGCATTGTGGTGGATGTAATACTCCTTCTGGAGTTCAGCAGTTTTGAGTGCATTTGCACTTTATTCAGTAAATATGACCTTTAATGGAACCATGCATAGCTTAGGCTTTGCAAAGATTATGTTCCTGTCTGCTGGATTTTTATGATTGTAATTAAAATCCACATGTGAGTTGTTGCTTGAATTTTTATCATGCTAACAGTAACTGTTTTACCGTGCTACTTGGTTAACTGTTTTCTAAAATAAAAGGGGGGAGGGGGAAGTATGAATGCATTTCTCTATTCAGACCTGTGTAGAAGCCAGACATTCAACATTATTAATGAAAGCTCTGAAACAAAAAGCCGGGACACACAAACATTACTGAGTATCCATAACAATGGGAGCTTGCTACTTTTACTGCTGAAGAAATGAAGTGCACAAGTGATCCAGTGACAACTGTTTTGTAATACCCATATATCGTTTTTAAAAGGACCAAAAGACTCATTGTGGATGTGATACGAACACAACCAGGGAATACACTCTTAGAAATATTAGAAACGCCGGCCACCGCACAACAGGTAAGTGCTATGTTGTGCCTGAATAGTGAAGAAAGTGCTTGCTCTATTATAGCTATTTGAAAGCCTCACAGATCTCCGACAGCTTTCTCCACTGCTTAATACTAATATTGAAGGTTTTGTACTATTCAGATCTAGAGCCTTCAAAATGTGAGACCTGAAAATTTTCTTCTACTGTATAATTGGTAACAGCTTCAAAGGAAAAGAAAAATTGTATCTTGCTGTCACCTAGCACAGTGATAATATTCCCTTTAACTTTTCTTTTTAAACAGGGTCTTTTCTATCCCATGTTATAACACAGTCAAATATCCTGAGGTTAATACTTCTGCTCGATTCTTTTTTTTCCTCATGTACTCCAGTGTCTTAACTCAAGCTTCCTGACACCTAGTTTATTTGCTTAAGCAATAAAAGCAAACATCTGCCTGGGTAACTACTCTTATCCTTGGTATGGGAATTGAGTAGGAAGAGCTCCCCGTTAAAGACTTCCCTGTAGACACTGACGCACAAAGCTACATCTCAATAATGTGCACATTTTAGCTTAGCTCAAGTGTGTGTGTGTATGTAGGGCACACTTGTGAGATCTGGGCCATCATTTCACAACTAAGTGAAGCCATTGACTTGTCTGATTTTAGTCATGCTTTGATTAACTGAAACATATTTTTTAGGTGTTGTGATACTTAAGGTATGTCAAAAGGCACAGTAAATGAAGCACTTTCAGACCATGTGGTAAGAGGATATAAATAAAGCCATGTAGTAAAAGGACATAAATTTGCACCTTGATTTTTGAATACTCCTTTGAGTATTCAATGTGCTTGAATACTTGACTGTTATAATGAGTTGGAAAATAACTGTTCTGGATTTTTTTTCCTACACAGGAATCTGAGCATCTGAAACTTGCAGAAAAACGTGCCATCTTAGATTCCAAAACTCCAGAGAAAATGAAGCACAGTCAGTCTATTTTTGAAGATGGACAGCTACCACTTGAACAAAAGAAAAGGAAAATTCAGAGAAATCTCCGGACATTGGAACAAGCAGGACTGGTGTCTTCAGCAACTAAGTACCAAGAAATTATAAATGAGATCGCTAAGGTAAATGGAACATGCTGTATATTGACAGTTTTTAAGCATCTGACTTAAATCCATTCCAGCTAGAGATGTACAATACACATTTTCCTGAGAATGCTACACTAAATTGCAGAAATATCCACACAAGAAAAGAAATCATCTTTGTCTACTGAAAAAATAAGTGAGAGTTCTCTCATGTATAAATACTTGAACTGAATAATATACCACTGTAGACTCCAGATTATCCAGATTTAATACTGATGCTGTTTTAACTTCTCCAGTACAAAGTGTTTCAACATAGCTCTTTATATCTTAAAAGGAATCAGAATTACACATCAGTGCATTAATCAATAATTAATGTAGTACCAATAAAGTTTAAAAAGATTTAATAAAATTCCAAAACATTCTCTGATTGGTATTAAAACTTATCTACAGTGGTTCAGCAGGACTGAAGGAAAATAGAGGGCCAATGCAGTGCCCATCCTGTGGCTGATAAAGCACCAGGCTTCTTGTGTACATATAGGCAAGTCCTGTTCCAAATCCACACTGATACTGGCTCTAAGAATCTTAGTGTATTGCATTGTCTTTAATTGTGTATGACTAATATTGGATTACCTTTAATTGCTCATGAGTAATATGTTTATCTTTATTCATAACTAAATTACTCCTAACACACGAGTGATTTACATACTATCAATATGTATTTTTTTAAATTGCAAATACATTTAAGTATATAAATGAGTGAATTACTCATGTGAGTTAAGTCCGTAATATAATTATTTAATGTTGCACCTATTCTGAAGTACCACTTTAAAGCCCTGCTCTGTTCAGACATCTGCTTCTGCTTGAGACAAAACCCTCTACGTATTTATTCAGTGCCCCATTCTTTTTTTTATTTCTTCTGTAAGCCCAGACACTTTACTCTGAGCCATTAAGGGAATCTAAAAATTGGAATGAGCCTTAGGACTGGAAGATGCTTATATTTTATATTTTTTTGTTTTCAACTACCTCAACTCAACCACTACCTTAAACCCAAGCTCCAGCTTAGCAGTAGGTAGTAGAAGCCCAAGCTCTCATTTCTTATGGCTCTCACCAGAAACTAGATGTGAGAAAGCTTCCATTTATAGCATGAAGACAATGTATTCCTTATGACAGCTGTGTCTGTCATGCCCGGGAGACTATCACAGAGTTCAAGATACTACCACCACTTGTATACATGAGTAGCAATGTGATTGTTGTCTTCTGTACAGCCACATAAACTGTAGTACTTACTATTTCTACTATGCTTATGAAAACTAATATGGCAGTTCATAGTTCATGCTTTCTCCGATTAATTAGGTCAGGTTGTGTAATTACAGATTTGAATGGCAGTAAGCTGATACTTTCTATAATATCAGATTAACAAACCAATTACATTAATGGATTTATTTAGGATATCCGGAATCAGAGAAGATACAGACACCATCGAAAAGCTGAATTGGTGAAACTCCAGCAGACTTTGAATGCACTTAACTCCAAGACAACATTTTATGAAGAACAAATTAATTATTACAACACCTACATAAAAACTTGCTTAGACAACTTAACAAGAAAGTAAGTTGAGTTGTCTTGTCTTCTAGCATTTCAGTGTGTTTTTTCAGGCGAGAGAGCAGGTATAAATCTGTAGTTGAAACTTTTGATTCTGACAGATTGACAATCCATGGATTAGGAAGTTCATGGAAGTTATCACTGTAACTTGAAAAAGTTACTTCCAAAACTTGGAAAGTAAAGTCTTGCATTTATTTAAAGCTACCTTACAGAAAGAGGCCTGAGATGTATACATGTTTTCAATCAATTTAATTGGTATTACTTCACAGATCTATTAGCGTGCTTTGAAGTCATGCAGAATTGGGAAGTAATTATTGATATTTTTTCTTTCCTTCATTAAAAGGATTGGGTTTTGTCTTTCAAATGGAAAAGGCAGAAATAAATCATAGAATCATAGAATGGTTTGGGTTGGAAAGGACATTAAGATCATTGATTTCCAACTGCCTTGCCATGGGCAGGGACACTTAACACTAAATCATGTCATCCAAGGCTCTGTCCAGCCTGGTCTGGAACACCACCAGCAATGGAGCATTCACAACTTCCCGGGCAACCCATTCCACTGCCTCACCAACCTCACAGTAAAGAGCTTCTTCCTTATATCTGAACTGATCTTCCCCCATTTAAGTTTTAACGCCTTACCCCTTGTCCTATCACTACAGTCCCTAATGAAGAGTCCATCCCCAGCATTCTTATAGGCGCCCTTCAGATACTGGAAGGCTGCTATGAGGTATCCACGCAGCCTTCTCTTCTCCAGGCTCAACAGCCCCAACTTTCTCATCCTATCTTCATACCGGAGGTGCTCCAGTCCCCTCATCATCCTCGTGGCCCTCCTCTGGACTTGTTCCAACAGTTCCATGTCCTTTTTATGTTGAGGACACCAGAACTGCACACAATACTCCAAGTGACGTCTCAGGAGAACAGAGTAGAGGGGCAGCATCACCTCCCTCGACCTGCTGGTCATGCTTCCTTTGATGCAGCCCAGGATATGGTTGGCTTTCTGGGCTGCAAGCGCACACTGCTGGCTCATGTTCATTTTCTCATCAACCAACACCCCCAAGTCCTTCTCTGCAGGGCTGCTCTGAATCTCTTCTCTGCCCAACCTGTAGCTGTGCCTGGGTTTGCCCAAAATGCCTAAATAATCTTACCTTTTGGGTGCGATGCAGTTACTCAAGAACAAGCACCCATTAGTGCCACTGATGTGTCAAAATGAAAACGCTTTACTGACATTAACAGGAGCTTACCTCACTGATCCGAAAATGAACTCTAATGGCCAATCTTATTTAACACCTATGTCACTGTGAGCTTACAAATTGCTATTTTACAGTGATTGTGGACTCTTTTGGATTGGGGTTACATTTCACAGCAGAGTTTAAACTTTACAGAAGTGCTAATAATGTTGATTCAAAATTGCTGTCAAAATGTTTAGACTATTCACTATGTGCTAAAAGTGCCTATAATTCTTAGATTTGTTCTGAATGTTAATTCTATTCATTAATAGGAGTTCAAGAAGGCAAAGACTGAAGGAAAGCTGAATATGGCTAGAAGAGTAGTTGAATTATAAAAGACCTGGTAGATAAATTAAAAGCCATTTTCTTGTTCTCTTACTAGAAATTCACGGAGGTCAATTAAAGTAGATGGAAAAGAAGAGGTGAAGGGAAGCAAAAAACTGAAGCAGACCTCATTGAAGTATACAGCTGCACGACTGCATGAAAAAGGTGTCATCTTAGAAATTGAAGATCTCCAAACCAACCAGTAAGTGTGGTATAAACAATCCAGAGCATTTTCTAATTATCTTCTTAAGGGGACTTTGTTAAAAGAAACCTTTGCCATTTCCTATGCCACACCTAAAATTACCTCAGACTTTTATCTTCAGAAGATTGATAAAGCCTAATTGTTAAAATTAATTTTTTCCCTTGTACCTCACTATATGATTACATTGGAAAAATATTTGAGTAAGTCTATTTTGGTATTTGTTCTACATGAAACCAGTAGAAGTCCAGCAGCATGCTCACTGCTACTGACTGACTTGTTAAGCAGCTGCAGCAGTTATTTCTTTCATTTACTGACCAACCACTTTTATATACTAAGTAAACACCTCTTTTTCTGCACTGCCTCACTATGGCAAGGTGAACAGATGGGGTGGTTTAACATCCATTTTGTATCTATTCATTTTGAGGCCACTATAGTGAAAACCTTTCTTCCTCTGCACCCTTCCATCTGTCTTCTGCATGGAAAAAAGTTTTCCAGATGTAGTTTTTTTCCAAGTGGTTTTGTCAGACAGAGGAAGCCACATGAGGCAAACTGAAACCTGGGGAGACTGTGTATGCACCTGCAAGGAGACACTTGGGCACGGCAGAACAAAAATCTGAGTGTCCCATTCCTATGCTGTAGACAGTTGATCATCTTTGTTCCCTGGACTTCCCACAGCTTTCTCTCCTCTTCCCCTCTCCCCGCAGTACAAAAGGGAGAGCTCTGCATTCCATCCTACATGTACACCATAAGGTCTTCAAGAAGATGTTGCAGGAGGGATGCAGTGGTTCATTTGACACTATTTACACTGCTCATGGCCAAAGTTCTTTTGAGTTCTGTAGGCTTTTTTCTAGAAGCTGTGGACTATATAAAACTGGACAGTATACATAATCAGTTTTCCTTTTTGTTTCAAGGTTTAAGAATGTGATGTTTGATATCACACCTGGAGAGGAAGTGGGTGACTTTGAAATCAAAGCAAAATTCTTGGGAGTTGAGATGGAAAAAGTGCAGCTCCATTTCCAGGTAGTTTGAATGTTGTTGATTTGCTATACAGTCACAGTTTTTTTAGTTATAAACTATTTCATATTTTTTTATATGTATTCATGGATTGTTAAATCAGCACAGAGAAGCAGATCATGTGGGGAATAACTATATGGCTTCTGTAGGATGCTGGGCATGGAGTTGTGTTAATGTTTATATTAGGGCAACTGCATGAAAACAAATGCCACATTAGTTCAGTGGCAAGCAGCAAAAGCCAGGAGAAAACAAAAATACACAGGAAACAGTATTTCTTCTGGTTTGCTGTTACTGACAGTCTGCAATTTGGGATCTAGAAAGCATGTATCACCTATCCAATAGTTGCTGGTAATTCTCTAAATTTTGAAGGACCTGGAGTTTGAGCCAGTTATCACATGATGAAAATGATCCCATCCTGTTGTTGTAAGGTATGGATACAAACAGAGATTAATGATTTTATTTCTGATTACAGGATTTGCTTCAGATGCAGTACGAAGGTGTGGCTGTAATGAAAATGTTTGATAAGGCTAAAGTAAACGTGAATTTGCTCATATTCTTGTTGAATAAGAAGTTCTATGGAAAATGAGTGTCTTCAGATATTGTGGTCCACATTCATCAGTGAGAAGTTTATTCAGTTTTGTTTTTTTTTTTTTTTCCTTTTAAATATTCGTTTGGAGTTTGTCATTGTACACGCTTTAACTTCTAAAAAAACCTAAAACACCAAATGTTCAGAGGAATGTACACAGTGCCTTTCAGCACTGATAATGAAGCAGAAAAGCAGAATACAGATTAAATTAAACAGTTCCAGATTCCATTGGTGTTGGTACTTTCAAATCAAAATATTGTTTAGGATGCTCTGCTATTGTGGTTGTATGGAATTTAGGGTAGGCAGAAACTGAATTTAGTTAAATATTATAAACCTTTTCCTATTAAAACATTTTTAAATGACCTCAGATATATAATACAGTTCTTATTAGACTTTAAGTTTTTACTAAAAGAAACCCTAATTCGTTTCTAGGGGATAGTTTGGACAAACACTTAGTTACATACTAAGCCTATTTTGTGGCAGTTGTCAATTGTAAAGCAAACTTTTGGTGCAATTCAAAAAAATTTTATAGGTAATTATACATTGACAATAACTTCTTACTGTACAAAAATATATTTTGTGATTCATTCCTATTAAATGCACTACTGCCTCGTGTAAAATGACATTTTCAACTTTCACAGCCTTTGGAGTGGCATTGGGGAAATCTGAATAGTGAACATACACTGTTCAGTCTGAAGTATTTGAATACGTAAATTGTGCCTGTCTGTCTTTTTTTTTTTTTTTTTTAATTATTGCAAGAAAATAAAAGCAATAAAATCAGTATTTAGATTGGGGTTTTTAATATTCTTTGAAGATTGTTTGATGTAAAATAAACATTGCCTAATTAAACTGCCTTACTTCTTAAATTTCATTTAAAAGAGTTGTTAAAGCAGGAATACAGACCACAGTGAAAAAACTTCCTTCAGTGCTTTTATAAAAATTAATCTAATTAAGCTTGATTGTCCTCACAATACACTTCACAGGAGTTGCTCAGCAGTGAAGGCTTCGTGGCCCTTGTGCCACTGAACATGATGATAATTTTGCTGTGTACAGTAGGTAATGTGATATATACACATAAACCAAGAGAAAATATTTTCTACTTAAACTTTCCTCATGACAAACGTTTTAAAAGATGGACTGTGAGGCATTCTGGAGTGTGTTGTAAAAATAAATAAGACAAATATTAATTCTGAAGGTAGACTAAACCAGTGTAAAGTCAGTGGCAGATACAGAGACTATGAGTTTTCAGTGGCAGATATATAGATTATGAGTTTAGGCAGTATACTGACCTGTGGAACTATACAAGCTGAAACAGCTATTACACTTACTTATGTATGACATTAAATTTGAACACTTGACTACTTTAAAACAGCTAATATCATAATTAAAAGATAAACTGCTTCTATGCATTTCCATTTTTATTCTAGTTATCTATGTATAAGTAATTTTAATACAATATAAATGTTGCATAAACCATAGAAACATAGAATGCTTTGGGTTGCAAGAGACCTTAAGATCATCTAGTTCCATCCAGCCCCTTGTTCACTTAAAATAGCTGGATGGAAAGGTGAAAGCTACACTTTTCTTTCCAAAGGAGAGAAATTAATTGTACTTGAGTATGACTTAAACTCACAATCTTTTGTTTACCTTTTTATGTGTAACAGACTTAACTAATACCTACATATTTTTGACAAATTCTAGCTGAGCTGGTATGTCTGCACATGTGGGATGCTGAGCCTAAGACCAGGCCTTTGAGGTAACGTGTCAAAACCTGGTATTTTGCTGGTGAGACATGCTAGAGCCCCACAGCCTTTGTGGGAGTAAGTCACTCCTGGGTATGCAGTTTTGCATAAGACACTTGACACACCCAGTGACTGCTTAGTTTTACTGTGAACATCATGTTCCTCAATTATTTCCTGATATGCACAAACTCAGGAAAGCTTGTGTGGTTCCTAGGTAATGACACATGTGATGCCAGCACACAGTCAGCATGCTAGCACTCACCTTTTCTCCAGCCCTTTCTCGGGCTTCCTGCTCTTCTGGTGCACATCAAAGTGTAATTTCCATTTAATTTCTTTAAACTCCTTTAGAAGCTTCTTTTCTTAACTAGTTCTATTTACGGCCTTGTTACTGAACAAACAGTGGATGCTGCTAAACAGGACTGATCACAATGATTCTACCTAACTATAAGTGTACCACGCAAATGCGCAAAGTAATTCTGTGCCTACCCACTGCTGTCCTATGCTGCTGACAGCTGATAAATGCAATTTAAAAAAATGGTTTTCTAGAGGCTGCTGTAAGCTCAATTCAGGGTCTTGAAAGTTAGATAGGACTTGATAAAACTAGTTTCATTCATTAAATGGTCTTGAGGAAAGACTTGCATTGCTTGTGCAAAACCTGCAGAAAAAGCCATTACAGCGCAGTAGAGCCTACTCAGCACTTGTTACCATAGGAGGAAAAAATGCAACTTTCCCTGAAAGAGTTGCCTATATCTCTCAATTTTCACTACTGCTGATTAAGGAGGATGAAAGAAATTCTAATAGCCAATAGTCTTACTCTGTTAGCCTCAAAGTTCGCATTTTTCTACTGTATGTCTTTAGAGTTGACTTAAGAGTGCCTGTCAGCTAACATAGTTAGCTTTGAGAAGTAACCATTCTGATGGGGCTCTGAAGCTCCAAAACTATCCACAGAATTGCAGAACTTCTTTCTTTGGCCAAGCAGAAACACCATCACAAGTAACACCTTTGTTCTGTTTCACTTTGTGTTTATCTGCAAACCTTGTTTGTTTGGGTTTTTTTAAGGATATGGAAGCAACACAACAATCTTCCCTCTAATTCAAAGTGATGGTCACATCCAATTTTGAAAAAGTTCATAACTAGACAGACAGCCCTCATCCTGGACGGCTAATTTTGCTTCTGAGATAAGATTCTAACCTCATCAAGCAGTAACTGCCTACTGTGGGCATGCACAGCAGGAAGATGACTCCTTCCCCAAACAGTGATGCAGTAATGATGTAGCAGACAATTACAGGCTTTTTTGGTAGACATAGTGTGTTCAACAGGAACTGAGTTTTGTCCTGTAACATGCTTCTGCCTAAAAAAAACCCAAACAAACACAAAAAAATGCTTTGAAAAGGAGCAAAAAGCAGAAGTAAAGAATGGGGTAATTGGTAAAAGCTTTAGAAGTCATGAACTTTTCACCTCCATTGCAATACGCTTTATATAAGAAAAAGTAGCAGCCTCACTTGTATGACTACGGGTTACAAAATTAACTTAAATTTGGTTCCCATATGCATGCAAAAAATTGACAAACCACAGGCGTTGGGTGTTCTATTCACTCAATATATTTGTAGTAAACTCATTCACAAAGATAAAAGAACACAACCCTATGACTACCTTGTATCTGCAACTAAGGTACTCCCTGCAGATACATCTTGCGTTTCCCTTCACGTCTTTTCCAAACTCTGCAGGCTGATTCGTGTCTCAAGAAGCAGCCCATTGGTTAAGGCTTCTTGAAACTTGAAAAACACAAATGCTGACAATGCATGCTTTTCTAAGGTCTGGTATAACATTTACAAATACACGACTATTCTAAGAAAGACTGATATTTAGTTCAATTCTATTTTGGTGTTTTGAAATTTTTAAGTATTACCTTTGCGTATGTTTATAGAGCTGTGAGACCACAGGAATGCCCAAGAACAGCTTCACTTGCTCTTCCCAAACAGATGGAGGAAAAAAAAATATCTCTTATTAAGGTGTTTTCTAAATAGATGAAGAAAACTAGTTGATGATGAAGCACAAGGTGTGTATTGTGGGGGTTCCTTAGTGTTTCGGATGACAGAGCTTTAAAAAAGCTGGTCAGCTGTAAAACTTATATATTACTTGCCCTTGCTCAACACAAATTGTAGCCGGCTCTAACAGTGCTATAACATAGCAAGTGATAGGATTGTGGAACATCAAAACTTACTGGGAATTGGTATTTGCGATCAGGAGTATTTATTTTCAATTGTTTTTACTTTGTTAACAGCTGAAGTGAGTGCTTCTTCAGTAATAAAGGCATTCCATACATAGGACAACTTCTAAATGGACACCCCCACCCCTTTTTCTTTTTTCTTTACTGCTGTAAACAGAGGGCTCTACGGTTGAGGACGGGGCACCACATCCTGGAATAAGTATTTTCAAAGAAAACAGCCAGAATACTAGCTGCAAAGCTGACAAAATGTATTCCACTCTAGCTTTCATACAGGCTCCAGTTCAAACAGCTCTCGATTCACAAGCAGCTCCGAAGGACAGAACAAAGCGCCTGTCCAAGGTATACGCCACTGGAGCTCAGGAGCGGCACCACTTCTGCAGCGGTCTTGCCAGAACAGATGCGAGGACTGCAAATCTAGGTCATGAACAGGTTTTAGGTTGTCCTGTATTTCCAGAGTATGTGCCCATCCACTACAAGCAAGCTTTGATACTGTTTATACAAAGCAGATCTGTGTATTACGGAGGTTTTCCGAATGTGATGAGGAGTAATGAAGATACTTCAGCTGGGCGAGTAACTGCACCCCTGTGAGACTGCACACAGAACCTGGCAAACTCGGCTTAGAACAGCTCCTTGAGTACAACCCCTGTTCCGCCCCTTCTGCCGCCTCACCCAGCCCGGCCCCACGGCCGCTTTCCTTTCCTCCGCGGGGTGCCGCCGCTCCCCGGTTCAGCGCAGGGGGCCGCGGGCTCTGCCCTCCCCTCCCAGTGTCCCGGGGCCCGGCTCTCCTCCCGCTCCACGATGGGCTGCTCGGGTGCGGCGCGCAGCGCCCCCTCTGCCGGCGCGGCGCGGCAGGAAGGCGCTCCCTCCTCCCCTGCTGCCGGAGGGAGGCCCGGCCACCCCGGGGCGGCTCTTCGCCGGCCCCAGCCTCCCGCCGGTTGCTACCCGCCGCGCATCGGCTGCGCTCGCGTCCTCCTGCGCTGGACGGACGGACGGACGGACGGAGGGAGCTCCTCGCGGCCCAGCCCCCCCCGAACCCGGTGGCCATGGGGCCGCGGGCCCTGTCCGCGCTGCTCTGCGCGCTGGCCATCCTCTGCTGCCCGCCCGCCGCAGCCGTCAGCCGCGGTGAGTCGCCGCCCCGCGCAGAGAGCTGCCGCGGAACGCGCCGGAGGGCAGGGGAGGGCCGGGGAAGACCGAGTCAGGCCGCCGCGCCCCCACCCTGCGGGCCCGAACCCTCCAGTCCCAGGTGGGGGGCCCCGCGAAGCGGGCACAGAGCGAGGAGCCCGGCTGGGCGGCGTTTGCCTCGGCAGCGGGGCCGGGGCAGCGCGGTTTGGCCGAGGGAAATAGACGAAACGCACTGCATCTCTGGCCTGGTCAGGGGTCTCCCCCTTTGAAGTTTTAATTGGTGCTTAAGAGCGATCTTGATTTGGTGCTTAAGAGCGATCTTGATTCGGTGCTGTGAAACGCGGCGCTAGCTTGGTTCTCACTGCAGCGGCGAGGGAACAGGTTGAAATACAAAGTTGCCCTGAGTAAAGCAAAGGTGGATGCTTTTTGAGAACTATATTTTGAATAAAGGACATGTCGCAGATCTAAAATACATAGATCTGTGAAAGACGCAATGCCACGGATAGGATTACTGATGGTGAAGAACGGTTTACAGTTGTCCCATGGCTAAGGAGGCGGCCAGGCAATACCAAGTCACAATGGAAAGAAGTGACGAGCCTGGCGGGATGTGCTGGTGGGCTTCCTCAAAACAATGGCATTGCCTTTCGTTCACAACTTCAGGAGATGCACGGCCAGCTGAATTTGTAGGTAACACAAAAAGTAGTTCAGAGGATCCACCCCAGGCAGGTGACTTTCACTTATACCCCATTAGAAATAAAACTTAACGGCGACAACAGTGCTCTAACTGGTGAGACCCTGGATCCGTCTAGGGTTGCAAGAAAACAATACTTTAGGAAAATATGTTCAAATTGTTACATTATTCATGTAATACAGTAGCAAATTCTGTATAAACAGAGGTGTGGGCTAAAGAAGATTTTTTTTAAAGACATCTGGTATATATTTTTATAAAAGCAAATAATTGTTAACTGTCCTACAAAGTTGTGATTTACCTTGTTTATAAATATGCCTGGCGTGCAATTCACACTCTGCCTGAGAGTACCTGATTTATGGGCCAATGAGTAATTCTGATTCCAAATGCTTATCACTGCAGATTATACAAAGGGGAGATAAGAGAAACCAACTTTTTGTTACAAGCCAACGGTATGGGTGCAGCTGTCAGCAGTAATACCCAGAAATTATATTAATTGTTGTCCAGCAGCACATATTTAATTGGTTTGAGTAGGAGCCTACTTTCTAGTTTTCCACCTCACAAAGATATCCCTTGGGACATGAACACTGCTGGTGTGTAAACATCCTGTCCAGATTTATGGGTCTACAGAAATACTTTGACATTTTCTTCTGGAGCTCAAGAATGCTTTTTACGGTTGGTTGAAGCCATTATATTTTTTGTTCTCTACTTCTCCTTTCCCAGAACAGTATGTGCAGTAGCATCTTGCATATGAAAATAGAGAGAAATTTATGACATACGTCTGTGTAAAAGAAAAAAAGCAGTGTCTCTCAGGGTAAGCAGAATATGCATATGCGGATCGTGAGATAAACAATACGTAATACTCGATGGAAAACAGCACAGTATAGATTGTTAAACAATCCAAATTTACTGAGCTTTCTACATCTTTTCTCTGTGTCTTTGATGGAGAATCAGTGCAAAGACCACAGGCAGTAAAAGAAAACTTCAGGCAATCTGAGTATCGTTCTATGTAATTTTTGCCTTTCAAAGTCCTTACTGGAAGCAAAGACTCTATGTGCATTGTTCAGTGTCCTGACTGCACTCCATCAGCATAAAACTTCAATGCTTTATCCTTTTCTTTCTTTGTTCTTAAGTTTCTTAGTCCTGTTTATTTATACCTCTTTATAGTTTACAAGTAGATAGAGCTGTTTAATCTGTCATATCAGCCATGAGAATACTGTTAAAAATTGTAATCTACCAGGTTTGACCTCTTCCAAAAGGAGTGGATGACAGCCTAGCAAAAAGAAGATGACTGTTTGAATATTTATGATCATTTTACAAGTTTTACCTCTGATTTTCTAGCAGATGATTTGTTCTATAAAAAATTACTTAAGCTGTAGTGAGGTATGTTGTAGACAAATGATATCTACAGCTTTAAGACAGCTAGAAAAGACCATCTGACAGATTCTGGTATAGTTGTGGCTACGTAAGAGTAGTTTTAAAATCTTTCCTGTAGAGCTACTGTATTCGCTGCCTTGTACTATCCCTGCTTACAGGTAACACTTGTTTCCCATTACTGACCTTAATGTTTACTGTCAAGATTCACTATCTTTTGAAGTAATATGGTATCATTTCACTCTCTTCCTTTCTGTGTATAAATCTCTGATCATAAGCTTTTTCAAACAAACACTAACACAAAAGGAATTCAGAACCTCAGGGCAGTAACCATCTTCCTTTCCATTTCAAAAAGCATGAATTACAATGGTATTTTTTCTAATACGCAGATGCTGTGTCATACAAACAGGCAACTTTGCAAAGGAAAAGAACTGATCTGTGGCTATCAGTCTTTTAAATCAAAATGAAATTGAATTTCATCAAGCAAGTTTAAGTTCCCACTCTCTGTAGTATGAAGTGGCAAAAAAATAGCAAGTTTCAGATCTTGTTGCAGTCTTCCATAGAGATGGCTTCCGAGTTATACCTCATGTCATCAAAGTTCAAGGTAGAGACATGGAGTGAGCAAGGGACACAGCATGGAGGTGCTGTTAACAGCATCAAGGTTGAGTTCAGCTCTGAACTTAGGAAGTCTGCTTCTACAAATAATACATAGTTTTCACTAAGTTAAACCAGATAATTTTAACTAAACTAAAATTATTTATGATTTTTTTTCCTGAACTGTTGTAATAGGGTTCTGCTTACAGAAAAGTTTGATATTGAGTAATGCAGACTCTAAATCCTTTCATCTAAAAAAATTGTAAATAAGGTAGCTCTAAGAATTCAGGATATAGTTAAAATTATTATCAATGTTCAAGTAATTACAAGCAATAGTTAAGACAGATGTCAGTAGTCAATAACAGGGAACTAGCCCAATCATTTTTTTCCCTTTAGCATATTGTCATACTGTTCTAAATTAGGAGTCACTGATGAAAAGTGGGTCAGGTTACCACCAAGGACTTTCACATTAAGTTTCCTAACCTCAATCATTAAGGGTCAGTGACACTGGTTTAAAGTTCAGGTACACGGGGATATGAGAGGTGCTTGCTGGAAGCACCTCTGTCACCACATCATGCACAGATAATCTTGGCAGTAAAATAGAACTCGTGCTGAACCTGAACTGCTAAACTGGGAGCTGATTCCCTAGGCCATCCACCTGCTTGGACTAAACTTTTGAAGTAAGGTTAAAGATTAAGTATCTAAAGTTTTGCCTTTTATTAGAGTTCTTTTTTAGACAGCAGAATAGCCCCTTCTATAAATTGGTTTAGCGCCCTTCCATGCAAATACTGAATCTCACCATACTTCTGTGCATTTGTATTTCAGGAAAAGTACTAAATTGTTCCTACTTCAGTCTATACAACAGGTGCCTGGGCTGAAATTCTCATCCAGCATCCTTTGTCTGGCCTGCAGTGGTTGCAGTCTAGTCACTTTGCATACAAAACCTATTATCTCAGACACTTCCCCTCTTTCGTTCTCTTTGCCCCCTAATGCTGCTGTGACACAACACGATACGTACAGCACAGCAACTGTAAAAAATCCCCAAATTTCCCTACCACTCATCACCCCACGTTCAAGTTTGAATCTCACCAAAACTCAAGCTGGGTTGGGCCCTTCCCACACAGCCTGCACACAGATGGAGGTAATAACCTGCTTAGAGCTGCAGCCACTCCTCTCTTTGCCCTCTCCCTCTTTCAGATACATTTGTTCTCATCTGCATTAAAAACAGTGTTTGAATTGCTGTAGAAAAAACAATTACTTCGTACGAGCAGCGTGTTAGGTGAATCATGCCAATGTACTTTCAGGTCACTGATTTAAGCTAACACACCTTCATTTTTGTTTTAGTTGTTGAGGATTCAACAAAGGATCAGCTGCACAGCTATGCACATGAATGATTAAATAATAGTAACTCTCTCACTTCTGTCTGCCCATAATATGTTTGAATTATTCTTCACCTATCTAGATTAAGCTGATGTGGAAAACAACTGTCTTCCAAAATAAGACTCTATCCCTACAACTTTTCTGAAATAATATCTAAAGTAGGTCTTTTGATTGATCGGGGTTTTTTGGTACTGTTTTTTGGTGTTGGTTGGTTGGGTATTTTTGTCTTTTTTTTTTTCCCCAGAAATAAACCCATACCACACATTCAACACTTTAAAATGCCGAATTCCTTACCCATTACACCTACATTCAGAAAGCAGAGATACCCTGTCCTTACAGCTTGCTTTTCTCACTCAGCCAATGACTGTGCTGCGAAGACTGTGCTGTAGAGGGAACACTAGTGGCAGGTTTCAAAAGTGCTCTGAAGGCATACCGGATATGTGCTGTGGGGTAGGTTAAGTAGAACTGGGAAAGTGTTTCAATGCAGTCTGTGTACAAGCAAAAGTTTGAGCCACATCTGCCTTGAAAACTGCATGATGTCTGCCACCTGTCATTATGGGCTGTCATGTTGAGTAAGATGTCTCCAGAACCCACAGAAATATTCAGTACTTGCTGGGTAGAGTCCCTCCCATAAAAGCTTCCAGGCCAAGAACCAGGAGACAAAGGAGGACATATTACCCAAACTTGTAACAGAAGTTAAAATAAAAAGGACCAACATCTGTGGGAAGTCTGCACTTTGAATCAGGAATTAACTTCATTGTTTTGTGTTGCTAATATATCTTAGCTTTCCTTTTTGAAAGATGTTTTTGCTTCCCCATAGGATGTAATTATTTGCTTATTAATCTTAATACTTTCTTATTTTTCAGCCTCCCTGTATAACAGCAGCACACTACAGATCAGAAGTTTTATGATCTCCATTTCAAGTCACCAGGATGACCGCATACCTACTGAAGGTGATACTGAAAATGACTTGGAAGCTGGATCAGGAGCCACCAACCATACTAGATCATTTGTACATGACCAGCGAATAGTGTCAGTGCAAACAGCAAGATACCTCACTAGTCCATGGCTGACACGTTTTGTTCCTTCAGTTTACACTATAGTGCTTGTGCTGAGTCTCCCCCTGAACATTACAGCAATACTCGTGTTTCTGAAAAAAATGAAAATTGAAAAGCCAGCTGTGATATACATGCTGAATTTGGCCCTTGCAGATGTCCTGTTTGTATGTGTGCTTCCTTTTAAGATTGCTTATCACTTTTCTGGAAATGACTGGGCTTTTGGACCCGAAATGTGCCGTTTCATCACTGCTGCCTTCTACTGTAATATGTACTGTTCAATAATGCTTATGACAAGCATAAGCTTCGATCGCTTCTTAGCAGTGGTGTATCCCATGCAGTCTCTTGGATGGCGTACGTTAACACGTGCCTCACTAATTTGTCTCACCATATGGCTTGTAGCAATAAGTGGGGTTATACCTTTTCTCATTAGAGAGCAAACAATGGAAATACCCAAGTTAAATATAACCACTTGCCATGATGTGCTAAGAGAATCTGAGCTTCATGGCTATTACCTCCACTTCTTCTCCATCTTCTCTTCTGTGTTTTTTGTAGTGCCATTTATAATCTCTACTGTCTGTTACGTGTGTATCATTCGATGCCTTAGTTCTTCTACTCTTGTTACAAAACAAAACAAGAAGACACGTGCCTTCCTCTTGTGTGTGGCTGTTTTTTCTGTTTTTGTTATTTGCTTTGGACCAACAAATGTTCTCCTATTAATTCATTATATCCATTTTTCTTATGACAACAGCTTAGAATATCTCTACTTTGCCTATCTACTCTGTGTTTGTATCAGCAGCATTAGCTGTTGCATT
The DNA here is from genome assembly GCA_028858755.1 of Ara ararauna. Lineage (NCBI taxonomy): Eukaryota > Metazoa > Chordata > Aves > Psittaciformes > Psittacidae > Ara > Ara ararauna. The sequence continues at coordinate 83,279,724 of CM054410.1, forward strand.
GACCCCTTCATTTACTACTATGCTTCTTCTCAGTATCAGAGACAGCTTTTCAGTCTCTTCAATTGTAAAGAGACACTTGATCCTAACAGTAGTAACAGCAGTGGCCGGTCAATGTCCACCACTAGTAGAAGGGGTACCTGCTCTACTACTGTGAACAACAGTGCCTACAGGAAATTACTAGCAATGCATTGAGAAAACATGTCTTACATATGCTTAATTTTTAGGCAATTTCAGAGAAAAAAAAAAAAAGACTGCATTATATATTAAAAAGGTTTTGTACTATACATAGTTCTGTGGATTTATTACAGTAATGCACAATTCATATTATAACTCTGTATATGTACATATATTGTATATGTAAATAAGTTAACATAGACATAATTCCTTAATATTTGTTGAGTGTTTTTCAAATAAACCTTTTTTTTCAGACAAATCCTTTGCATTGTTAGTCAGTTTCTTTCAGGTATTTTATGAAATACCATTTTAGGATCTTTAACTGTATCAGGTTGATTAAATTCTTACTTATGGAACTTCTCCATCTATCCAGTACTTCCTGAAGAAAGTGAAAATATCTTTCCAGGCTATGGGGTTTATTTCCCCTATTTCTTAATATTTCAGGAATAATCTTAGCATTACTTCTCTTTTTGGACACTGAAACTTTTTTTTTTTCCATTTTTATATATTCTACTGCAAAAGAGTCTGTGTGGTTTTAGGAATGTGGGGAACTGGAAACCAGCAATTAATTGGTGCAATGTGTCAGGGAAGATAATTTTCAGCAGCTAGACCTAGCTTTTCCTTTGGTGTATGCTGGGCATCTTGGCTATGAATGTGGTATTTTTCACAGTTAATTTAACAAAGAAAAGTGACATTTTATTTCACAAGAAATTGATGTTGAATGGGTCTCAAGAAAATATGCTGAAAAAGCTGTATTCATCATCCTGTTACGCAGTTTGCAAACCTGTGCTTGGGTGCACGTGATTAATCATCATGCACATGTTTAGGACTCGGAAATATCCTTTGTTTCTGCCAAGTCTAGATATTTTTTTTATTTTACATAGTGTCCACATCTACTAAACTATCTGGTATAGAGCCCAGTAGCTAACTTCAGTCTGTGTAGCATTCTTTTACTACAAGGAATGCTAAAGCCAAATAGCAGGAATTCTGTTTTAGAAATGAGCATGTAGGTAATAGAACTATACATGAAAATGGAAATCAGATTAAGAGGAAATTTGTTTAATGTAAGATTTGTCAAGAAGTGCAGCAATGGATAAAAGCTCTCTTCAGTCCAGCACAAGTGATAAGAATGTAAACTTTCTGCATACAGTGGGACAGTTAGAAACTTCTTTCTAACCATGACCTCTTGTCAGATTGTGTCTGTTCCTTAATGGACTTAAGCATAATTAAGTGTTGCATTACCAGAGTCTCTCTAGATATTTGTTCTCAGGTATTTGCCACTTTCTAAGTACATGAGTGCTAAAAATATATGTATATGTAGTTTGTAAGGCTAAACCCCCACAAATAAGACATATTCAGTTACATTCTCATGTAATACATTAGGGGAGGTTTCAAGTTTCAGTAAAATCTGAAGAATTTTAAGATCTGCTTCTTGCTGGCAGAAAAAAAATACCTCTGTGCCTCCTATAGTTACAGGCTGGAAGACTGCTTTTTAGACCTCTTAGATAGTTGGGATTTGTTTCAATGTTATGGTATTTTGTTTCACAATAATGGTTTATTTTTAGGTAGCAAAAAAACACATTATAGTCTGCTTTGCAAGGAGCAGTACTACATGCTGGGAGAGAGGCTAAATGTATGTGGAAAACAGCTCAGCAATAAGCGATTATTTATTTCATTTTGCTTTGTGGTTGGGTAGTTTCACTTGTAGCCTCCGTGTGCTCAAGAACATTTGCAAGTGAGCAACTTCTTCCTACCTTGCAGGGTGAAAAAATGAGAGGGGTGAACATAACTATTCATTCTCATGGCTAAGAGCATCAAAAAAGATCTTGAATAAGAGTGACTAAGAAAGATTTTATGCATGGTTGTAAGCCAGTATCCTAGCTCTTACACAAATCCTGCTGAAGCTGAGTTTGCTGATGATTCTGGCTTGCACAAAAATGAGAAGAAAAAAGGAAAGAAAAACAGGAAAGGCAATTCCAGCACAGAAACCTTAAGTAAAAAGGGTACCTAAGTAGGCTTCTTGACTTAGAATCATAGAATCATAGAATAGTTAGGGTTGGAAAAGACCTTAAGATCATCAAGTTCCAACCCCCCTGCCAGGGGCAGGGACACCTCACACTAAACCATGCCACCCAAGGCTATGCCCTACCCGGCCTTGAACAGTGCCAGTGATGGAGCATTCACAGCTTCCCTGGGCAACCCATTCCAGTGCCTCACTACCCTTACAGTAAAGAATTTCTTCCTCATATCCAGTCTAAACTTCCCCTGTTTAAGTTTTAACCTGTTACCCCTTGTCCTCTCACTACAGTTCCTAATGAAGAGTCCCTCCCCAGCATCCCTAATGGCCCCCTTCAGATACTGGAAGGCTGCTATGAGGTATCCACGCAGCCTTCCCTTCTCCAGGCTGAACAACCCCAACTTTCTCAGCTTGTCTTCATATGGGAGGTGCTCCAGTCCCCTGATCATCCTTGTGGCCCTCCTCTGGACTTGTTCCAACAGTTCCATGTCCTTTTTATGTTGAGGACACCAGAACTGCACACAATACTCCAAGTGAGGTCTCAGGAGAACAGAGTAGAGGGGCAGGATCACCTCCCTCGACCTGCTGGTCATGCTTCTTTTGATGCAGCCCAGGATACGGTTGGCCTTCTGGGCTGCAAGCGCACACTGCCGGCTCATGTTCATTTTTTTCTCATTGACCAACACCCCCAAGTCCTTCTCCTCAGGGCTGCTCTGAATCTCTTCTCTGCCTAACCTGTAGCTGTGCCCAGGATTGCTCTGACCCACGTGTAGGACCTTGCACTTGTCATGGTTAAATTTCATCAGGTTGGCATCAGCCCACCTCACAAGCATGTCAAGGTCCCTCTGAATGGCATCCCTTCCCTCCAATGTATCAACCGAACCACACAGCTTGGTGTCATTGCCAAACTTGCTGAGGGCGCGCACTCCATCCCACTGTCCATGTCACCGACAAAGATGTTGAACAAGATCGGTCCCAACACCGATCCCTGAGGGACACCACTCGTTACTGGTCTCCAGCTGGACATTGAGCCATTGAGCACAACTCTTTGCCTGCGGCCATCCAGCCAGTTCTTTATCTACTGAGTGGTCCGTCTATCAAATTGATGTCTCTCCAATTTAGAGACAAGAATGTCATGTGAGACCGTGTCAAACACTTTGCACAAGTCCAGGTAGATGACGTCAACTGCTCTACCCCTGTCCATAAGTTCCGTAGCCCCATCATAGAAGGCCACCAGATTGGTCAGGCAGGATTTCCCCTTAGTGAAGCCATGCTGCCTGTCACCAAGCTCCTTGTTGTTTTTCATGTGCCTCAGCATGCCTTCCAGGAGAATCTGCTCCAAGATTTTGCCCGGCCCAGAGGTGAGACTGACTGGTCTGCAGTTCCCCGCCTCATCCATTTTGCCCTTCTTGAAAATGGGGGTTATATTTCCCTTTTTCCAGTCATCGGGAACTTCACCTGTCTGCCATGATTTTTCAAATGTGATGGACAGTGGCTTAGCAACTTCATTTGCCAGCTCCTTCAGGACCCGTGGATGGATTTCATCAGGTCCCATGGACTTGTGCACGTTCAGGTTCTTTAGATGTTCTCGAACCAGATCCTCTGCTTGATAGTTACTTCTCGGTTACTAGCTAAAATTCTAGTTTTTCCGAAGTTGCCTTTGGAAAGTATTTTTTTGTTGCCTAAGCATGCTTGAAAATGCAATATTTGACAGGCTTGATGAGCAGTGGGCCCACACGAACCTCCTGAACATCAACAAGGTCATATTCAAGGTCCTGCACCTGGTTCCAAGCAGCCCCTAGTGTCTATACAGGCTGGCAGATAAAGGGATTGAGAGCAATCCTGTGGAGAAGTACTTGGGGGTACTGTTGGATGAAAAACTGGACATAAGCCAAGAAATGTATACTCATAGCCCAAAAAGCCAACCATATGCTGAGCTGCATCAAAAGGAGTGTGTCTAGCAGGTCAAGGAAGGTGATTCTCTTCTCTGATCTCATGAGACCCCACCTGCAGTACTGCATCCAGCTCTGGCGCTCCTAATATAAGAGGAATGTGGACCTGGTTGTGTGAGTTCAGAGAAGGGTTACAAAGATGATCAGAGAGCTGGAGCACCTCTCTTATGAGAGAGTTAGAATCACAGAGTGACAGAATAGTTTGGGTTGGAAGGGACCTTAAAGAGCCTCTATTTCCAACCCCCTGAAGCCTCTAGGGAGACTATTGTGGCCTTTCATTACTTTCAGTGGGTGGACTAGGTGACTTTTAAAGGTCCCTTCCAACCCAAACCATTCAGTGATACATGCATAGGCATCCTACTCTTATTGAATTAAGCATTTATGTGTGAGTTAGTTGGAACAGGCTACAGTTTTCGTCTGCTTTTGCTGCTGTATTTGGTGTCAAGAAGAAAGGCAGGACCTGCTCAAGCAGCAGCAGTTTATGGAGACAACCTCAGGCACATATACCATTTGCAAAACAGGTTATAATAACTGTTGAGCATGGCCATGCAGCAAAGCACAGTGTGGTAGCCTTTTGAGGGAGCTAAACCAGAAAAGTACCACAATTTAGACTGACATGCTTAAGCTAACAGGAAAAGCTAACCATCTCTGTATGCTTGATGCACCCTTGCACTGCTAGCTTGGAAAGAAAATGAACAGCTTTTTTTAGGAGAAGGGGAGGGAGTAAAATCTGACCAAAAGAAATGAAACCCACTGATGTTACATGCTGTTTCACCCATACGCTAATAAAATTATACCTTATAACATCCGGAGATGAGGAGTGTTAGTGCCAGGCACTAAACATGCATAAGAAAGCTTGTTAATGTTCCAGATATGCCAGCTTCATGTTGTCTCAATATTGGCAGCTGCAAGATTTGTAATCGGCATGGTTTCTGTTGCTCAAATAGTAGCTGTCATTGGTATAACTTATTTCACAGGGGAATGCTTGCTTAAGTTAGCATGGCAAAGATTTTGCAGGGGTTGGTGTGTGCACGATAGAAGCATTTTATCAGTTAATGCGAAGCATGCATCTGCCTTACCTGCCCCCTGCAGCTTGACTGCAGACAAGAGTATGGTCTACTAGCTGTTAGCTCTGTTTCCCTATTTATTGAATCCTCGCCAGAAATGTGAATATGGCTGCAAAGTGTCCTCACAAGGTTTTGCACGAGGCAAACTGGCTCAGGTCACTGGGTCTCTTCTCACTTGAGATGGGATCCAGAAATTTAAAGAGAATACCAGCCAGCTAGTAGATCACCAGCTGTGGCTTCATACTGGAGCTCTCCAAGAGCTGGGGGAGCAAACAGAAGGGCCCGGTGTGTTGGGTATTCCTAGATAAGGACTTTTTTTTTTAATTGATCATTTTCATGTGTTTTGATCTTAATCACAGTTTGATCTTTCAAGATGCTGAGCAAATTAAAAAGTGAATCAGCCCTCTCAAGTGGTTAGAATTAATGACCCACATAAGTTCTTTTTCATGGCATTTTGGAAGTGCCATAGAAATGGTTTAGTGACACCTAATACAGCTGGAGAAGCTGAACAAATAACATGCTATAATCCAAGTCAACACTAGAGAGCATTAAAATAACTAGGTATGGCTGTTGTATTTCGGCTTCCTGGGAAGGACCATTAGAAACCAAATCTGAACGCCATGTTGAACTGCAAACTACCAATTAGCCCTCTAAACAAACATGTGGATTTCTAATGGTGAAAAGCTACTGGAATTGTGTTGGAAAAGTGAGTGACTTTATTTTAAACCAAACTTGTTAAGTTTCAGCAAAGTTTTGCAGAATACTTTTCCTTATCTTTGTGCTACCAACCTTATAATAGTGGTGCTTCTAGTGCCACAAACAAGCCTCTCTCCTCAAAAGAAGGCCTGGCATTTAAAGCATGGCACTAAGCTCAAATGCAGACCATTAAGGTCAGAGCTGATAAAGTCAACCAACAATGAAAATCTGGTTTAGTGTTCCCTCACCAAAACAAAAATGGATGACATTGAGTCAAATTAATCCATAGTAAGCCTGGGAAAGTCACTGTCCTTGCTTTGATCAGTTTCGGGTTTTTTGCTAGGAATTTGGGGTCTTTGTGGTTTTGTTTTTTTGCATTGCACTATTACATACTAGAGGTAGCAGCCCTTGGGAAGTCCTCACATGTTTTTTCATCTTGGTGGAGGGGCAGCACGCACCCTAGGCAGTCGTGAAGGTCATGCCACAGGGCCTGGGCACAGGGCTCTCCCAGCTTATCCTCCCACGGGGCTTGCAGCCTGTTCACACCAGCTTGCTGTGTTTCTCCCTTCAACTCATCTAGAGGTGGCAGACAGGACACTGCTGCTTCCCTCAGAAGCTTGAAAACAGAGAAGGAGAATGGACTTGTACAGCCAGATTGTCTATAAACATTTGATCACTACTGGCTCCCTATAGTGGTTGTGTGTTTGTTTTATGTATGTGTTTAAATCTTTTTTTTTGGCTTATAAACAGGAAAGAGCAGTCACTATCAGCAATAGCTAAGCAGATTAGGATCCTAAGACCAAACATTTCAAATCTGTTTCAGCCAGACACTTAAGTCCCCCTACTCAGTTTATACCCAGTGGGTGTGGAGCCTCCCTTGAACCCTTTGTACCTGCTAAAAGGGGGATACAGTGGTACAGAAGGGAAATTTAGTTGATGGGAAATGATGCTGCTGAACACATGCTGTGGGAGTCTGCTTCCTTTCCCTCAGAACTGCACTGAACTGGAAACAGGCGTCCAGCTCCAGAGGGTCCATTTTATCACTGCTGCCTCTAACTATAATGTCCTGTTTACTGAAACCTCCCTAAACACTGGGTGTTTCTTATCCAAGACAATATCCCACACAGTCCTCCTCACAACTTACACAGCAAGGTGCCTTGGGGATCTACTTTCAAATCACACCAGTTTTACTGTAGTTATTCTTGAATCATTACAACTTAACACACTGATTTGAGTGTTTATTTTCTGATGTGGTCATGCCTGGGACTTCTTCTCTTTTCAATTTTATAACAAACAATTTTTGCTGCCTAGTCCAATCTCTCATCAACACTGTTGCAATACCAAATAGAAGATGACAAGTTCTTGCCTGCAGGAAACTCATGTATTTGTAAAGTGATACCACTGACATCTGACACATTTTCGAGGAACCATAAAATGCAAGAAATTTGCTAAGCACGTTCAAAAACTGGGTCATCTAGAATAACCAGAATAATTGCATTACATGTATGTGGATAAAGGTTCACAACAGCTTAAAGAACGTAGTATTGAGAACTCAGTCCCAGATGGTGAAGAACAGAAAGAAGGGAGAAAACTGCTACCCATTCTTTATATTGTTTTATCTGCCTGATCAAGTGCTAATAAATCTCCCTCCTTGGGAATAAATCCAATAATACTTTTCTTGCATGTTTTTCCTATATATCATTTAAGGAATAAACCTGTATAACTGTGCCACTTTTAGAATTTACTTCAATTTATTTTCACACATTTTTTTGTCTCCACCTTCACTGACTCTAAGAGGTACATGCAATTCTACCCAACAAAGAATATAATACATCCAGTTAGTTATCACAGTTTTCATGTCAGAGGAAATAATAAATATGCTGAAGATTTCTGTCTTCCATCACCCAAACACAAGCTAGGGGTGACCAAGAAAATACTACTCCCACCACTGAAAATTATATTTACAGAAACTCAGAAATTCAGCTCAGATATCTCACTTTGCTTTGACCTTTTTCTTTTTTTTCTATTTTTATTTGCATACTATCTTTAGTAAAATTTTTAAAGGAGGAACTTACAGCACTTCACTCACTAGATGAAACATATTTGTAAATTTGCTGTGAACTCATGGATATTTTTCATTAGGCAGTTAAAATAGTTCCAAGCCTTTTATATCTGCATGAGAAATGGTGAAAACTCTTCCAAAATTACATTTACAATGTTAATACTGTTTAAGACAGTAAAATATCAAGACAGGCTGGTCTAAAGATACATCTTTCATTAGCCCAACTGCTACACTGTCGTCAGGGGAGGGGGAGGAAGACAATGTTTTGGGTACTTAAAACCATTCTGGGTAGTTTTCCAGGTTTGTATTTTTTTGTCCTAGTTTCTAAACTAAGATCAGTGGTGCAGCAGACCCTGTACACAACAGAACTTTAACATGTTCTGTTAAAGCAGTGAAAGTATTTCCTAACTTGAAAATAAGTCATCAAGAGCTGTTGCTATTTAGAGAAAAATATTTGATTTTTGCTCGATCACCGTATCTTCTGTTTGTGCTCTAACGAAACAAGATGGGCTGTTGGGTTTTTTTCTTTTCCCCACCCTCTCCAACCAGACTAGCACATAAAAACCAAACTGAGTAAAGAGCAGCAACAAGGAGAAGCCACTTCTCCATTCAGTATTATTTTTTGACACTGGGGGTGAACTGAGGTCTGTAGAAACATTGCCGAGAGATAGGGTTACAGTTCTCTTACGAATGTATGGGAACCTCTACAAAGATATTAACACTGTCTTCTAAACTTTTGCATGCTTAGCCAGGTGCTCAAAGGAGAGAGCTGCAGTAACAGGATAGTGATACTGGAATCCAAACGGGATTTTATATTTTCTTCAGTTGATGTGATTCTCAATGCCATTAAAGAAAGGCCAATCTATTTTTGAAAAACCAGTGAGATGCTTCTCAGCAGGGCATGCAGACAATTTGCAGCAATGTTGAGAGCTTTGTGCACCCAGCCCAGCATCATCTCCCTAGGCTCATGCTGGGGACAAGCAGCACCCAAACACCTTAGGGATAGCTGGGGTGGCACTGGGTGCCTCCACAGCTGTGGCTTGGCTGTCCCGACCCTCCAGCCCTACAATTACCCACCTGTCCTACTCTTATCAGAAGAGCTGCACACATAAACTGAGGAGGAGGAGGAGCAGCAGGCAGGATGAAGGCAGCCTTTACCTTGCTCCATCCCCACAGCTGAAGCTCTGTACTACAGCCTGGGCTCTTGCATGCAGCAGTGTACAAGCTCCAGGTTGTGCAGCAGGAAAGCCCATGCCTCACGTTTTTGTGGAGCTCAGGAGCTTGCCCAGCCTCTAGCCCCAAGCGCAAGGACAGCCATGCCTGAGGGTGCTTGAGCCAGGCAGAGTCTGAGCTTCCTCTAGCATATGCAGGGCAAGGATTTTTGCAGCTCCCATTAATAGACAAGTGCCAGCCTCGCCTGTGCCACAAGCCAGGCACAGGTCTTGAGTTTTATAATACTTCATTAAGATTTAGCCACCTCTGGTGAGAGGAAATAGGACTTAGCTTAATGAGACAGCAAATTAACTTCTGCCTAAAAGCATGTGGTTTTGTCCATGTGAATGGCCTTGAATAGGCTAATTCAGGACTTTCCTTTGAAGAATATCCTGTCTTGATCACAGTGCCAAAGAAAAAAGCCTAGCTGCCTCCAGCTTTCCTTCAGCATCTCCTCTTCCTGTGTGAGCAATGTACAAACAGCCCACGTTTACTCCTCTCCTAATAGGAACAACCTGCCTCAGACCTTGCAGTGGGGGAAGAGGAGGAAGGAACTACGTGAGGAGCATGGGACCAGGGAGCTAAGGATGGCATCAGCCTTAGCTTAGTGAACTCAAACAGCCTCTCCACTAGCCTGGGACCTGTGAACACAGGGTTAAAGAACTATCTTACCAAATCCTGCTGTTGCACAAGTCACTCTGGAATGTGTGCAAGATGGGAACCCACCCTGACAGCCCCATATACAGCATGCATGTGCACGTTTATGTGTGTGCAGGTATGTACATTAGTCACTTATCAGAGATTTATTTTAATCCATTGCTGTAACTGTGACAGCAGCACTGTCAGGCAGATATTTCCTCTATATCTTTCTTAAATACAGAAATCAGATGTTTTACAAGCCATAACCAGATGATCATTTTTTGTAATAACACTGATAAAGACAGCCAGCCCCACAGACTAAACCCAGGGCTTCTCTAGCAAACCATGAGTTACATTCTTAGCGATAAGACTGCACACAACAAAAGGAAGAAATTTTTAAGGATACTCTCCCATTATAGTGCACTTGGAACACATATCACATGGAAAAACATCTGGAGCTCAGTTTTCTAAGCAAAGTTGAAATATCATGTGTGAGGATCCTTGCAGGTGGTGATAGCTCCTTAAACTCATCAAACAAGTGCTTTGTGAAAGAAGTAATGACAAACAGCATTGCTGTCCTTTGTGTAAGAGTTTGCTTACAGAGTTTTTTGCTTGCTTGTTGTATTGGACAAGAACCTACTATAATTGTAATCTGTTTTGACTGAAGCATAGTAAGGACAACTTGATCTGTGATATGACCAGGACAACTTGTTATCACAGCCCCAGGTTTATAACCAATTTTCAGCATACAGTAGATTTGCTGCCTACTCTAAGACCCTATTGAGTGTTGTGAGCAGTTCATCTGGAAAGGTACAAAAGATGAAGTTCGATGTTTACTGTGGCAATTCTGCTCATTGCACTAACAATTTTAATTTCACAGAGATGGAAGGCATTATCTATAGAATTAGCAGGGCTCTTTTTCTCTGCTCAGAGTTCCTGTTGCTGTGTATTCAGTGTTCAACCCAGAAAAGATTTTTAGGCTTTGCTGTTGAGGTTTCTGTTGGAGCCACCACCAACACATTTTGCACATATCTTGGTTTTGGTATCATGGGCTTGTGTACAGGTTGTAGCAATCAGCTCTATAAAGAGTAACTGTTTCTTTAATTAGAAGCAAGTTGTTACACCCTGTAATTCCAGTGAGATTAAGCATAACACAGACCAGCATTGACAAGTGTGGCAGAAATGCTCACCCTGTAATAGCTACTTTAAAATTCACTGCCAGGTTGAAAGCATGACTTCATAAGCATCCAAACACTAAGCTGCTTTGCAGATTACCTCCTTCCACATGTTATTATTGGTGTGATTCTTGTCACTATATAGACTCCAAAAATAAGCAGGCCTGGGAAAAGCTGAAAGTAGAGAAACACTCTCTACAAGTTCATAAAATAAATTTATCTGTTGATCTAAATCAAGGATATGGTAATCATTAAGAACAATGAGATTGCCACACTTTCACTAGCTTTCACTCTTGGATTCAAGGGATTTTCCCTTCTTTTCCCCAGTCTTTAGGAGGGCTGCAGAGCCTTTTATCTGCTGAAGGCCCACTCTGCTTCTAACCATGTGCTGAAGTACAAGTCTTAAAGGTTTCTCAATGGGTACCACAAATAGACTATCCTCCTACTTAAATGCACAGACCCTGGGAGGCCTCTCCCCAAGTCAGAGCCCAACTTAGTGCTCTGCACACATCTTGAAGTCCCTCCATAGTCAGGGTGAAAGGAAAAAAAGCAAATGACTCTGCTTTTGGGAGAAGTTTAATTATTTAGCCCACTCGCACTAAGGTTTCTGGAAAAAAAAAACAAGAGGCCTAAACTGAAGAGGATGGCCCTTAAGGCTCCTGTGCAAAAGAGGAGCCTCTCTTCCAACTGTCACGATAGAGTGGTTATGAGGACTCTTGTTCTCTCTCTTCTCTTTCACCAGGCACACAGAAGCACAATTTCTTAAGAAATCCTTCTGTCTTCAAATACTCTATGAGCAAGACCTTATTGACAATTCTGTCCTTATTTTATCACCTAGCCAAATATTGATGAACTTATCTGTTCTTATAGTGTTGTTACCCTGGACAAATACAAAATAAGTGTCTTACTCAGACTGTTGTGTAATTGCAGTTTTCTAGTGAGTCAGAAAAGCTATCACTTACATGTCTGGTAACACAACAAACTTTATAACTGTGAAAGACTTATCCTCCAATAAATGCTTATTCAGCCCAGTTCTACCAGTGTTGATTCCTGGTTCTAGAGCACAGCTGGTTTAGAAATGTCTAATTGCCTACAAGACAAAAATGGATTCATAGCTAGATACGTGCTTTGAGCAGTGCCAGGAGTTACTCAGTCCTGCTATAGCCAAGGGATAGATCCAACTATTCCATTTCTGTAGTCTGGCCGTGCAGCCAGTTTTTTTACACCGTGAAGTGTACACCCATCCAAGCCATAAGCAGCCAGCTTCTTCAGGAGAATGCTCTGGGAAACAGTGTCAAAGGCTTTACTAAGGTCCACTAAAAAACATCAACAGCCTTTCCCTCATCCACTAAGTGCATCATCTTGTCATAGAAGGAGATCAGATTAGTCAAGCAGACCAGCCTTTCATAAACCCATGCTGACAGGGCCCTATCACCTGATTGTCCTGTACATGCCACACGATGGCACTCAAGATGGCACCAAGGATCAGACTGGCAGGTCTGTAGTTCCCCAGATCCTCCTTCTGGCCCTTCTTGTACATGGGTGTCACATATGCCAACCTCCAGTCAATTGGGACTGCTGATAAATGACGGAAAGTGGCTTGGTGAGCACTTCTGCCAGCTCTCTCAGTATTGTTGCAAGGATCCTTTCTTGCTTCACAGACTTGTGTGTGTCTAAGTGGTGCAGCAGGTTGCTAACAAATTCTCAATAACAAATAATAAATTCTCAATAACAAATTATGGGGCTCCATTCTCCTCCCCATCTCTATCTTCCAGCTCAGGGGACTGGTTACCCAGAAAAAACTGCTCTTACTATTAAAGACTGAGGCAAAGAAGGCATCAAGTACCGCAGCCTTTTCTTCATTCTTTGTCACTATATTTTACCCTGCATCCAGTAAAGAATGGTGATTCTCATTAGGCCACCTTTTGGTGTGAATGCATTTATAGAAACATTTTTCATTGCCTTTTACTGAAGTAGACAAATTAAGTTCTAGCCAGGCTTCTTCCTGCATAACCTCATGGCATCTTTGTAGTCCTCCTGAGTTGCCTGCCCCTTCTCTCAAATGTCAAAACCACTCATTTTTTTTTTTAATGATTTCCACCCAAAACCGTCTACTTAGCCAGGTCAGTTATTCTTCCCTACCAGCTTGTCTTTTGGCATATATATTTTAATTGTATTTGACTGCTGAAAATCAGAAGACACTGCCAGCATACCCAGGCACAGGCTTATTGAGTGAATTGAGAGGCCTCAATTAGCACTGCCCATTGGGGAGGGAATCCTGTATCCTATGGAAGGGAAAATACAGCATAGTATCTTCTGACTTATTTTACTGGTAACAGGAATACACAGGAACACACGGGTGGGGAACAGAAAAGTAAAGAGAAAAGTATTTGAAGCAATGTGTATACCAGTTGCCTTTCATGCACAGTGAGCTCTTTTGTCAACAGCTCAGTGTTGGTATTAGCATACACTGGCATCACTCCAGGTTTCCTCCTTATTTCTTCACTTCAGGCTGAGTTTTCCTTATAAGTGAGCTGAATGCATATTTTGATAGCACATAGAAAACTCAAGCAAAATCAGTGTACCTACTGAGTAAACCACAATGCAATCCTTGCCCTGAGGAGCTGATAATTACCATTCAAGAGGCTTTATTATGAGGATTATAATAATTACTGTTTTTTTCCTTAAAGTGTTAATGCTGAACTTAGTTACAAGAGAATCCAGCTTTTGTTTAAAACAAAAAAGTCCTGACTTTCCCAAAAGAAATAAAAATCCTTTAAACATTCCACTTTCGTACATTGTAATGGCTCAAGATACAGACAGTAAATTAAAAGCTGTTGCTTATTACTTGCAAGGTAATATGAACCCGGGTGGGGACTGTCAACACCTTGGCTTTAACACCTGACTACAGACAAACTGTTACCACTCTCTAGTTTTCAACAGATGGGATTTTTTTCCAGTGGCCTGGTATGTGATACTGTTTTGGGAACTAAAGAGAGTGGCTTAAAAAAAGGGAAAATACATAATAACAGTTAAAATGCCATAAACTGTCAAGCTCAAATGAAAGGCAAGCATTCTTTTACATGTCCACAACAAAGCACTATACAAAAGATTGGTCCTGTGTGGGGATGTCATGTTTGCCATAATGTTAACCAAGTCAATGATATAATATGGGAATTTATTGCTCTTGGGGATGAACCTGAAAATATTGTGAAGTTTTGCTGCATGTTAGTTGGAAAAGCAATACAGAGATTGTTCCTTCACGGGTTTATTTCACACTTTTTAGGATTCTGTAGTGTTAGGTTGCATCCTGCCAGGTTACTGTTAATAAACAGGACGCAAGCAGCCAGTGTGCCAATGAACACACCTAAACACTCTAAGCAAAGTGGCATAGTTTAATTAGGGGAAAATGTAAATGTTTAAGCACTACAGTATCTTTTAACTTGGAGATATGAGCTGTTTTAAGGAAATATGTGAGCTGCAACCCACTTTACACTTTGATCCTAGATCTTTATAATCCTTAAGGTAATGAGTAAAATGCAGCACTGCTCCTCTGACTTCTCTTTCTCTGTGGATTTTCTTTTGGAGAGAAGGAAGTTTGAGAGCAAGGACGAACTTTATTTTGTCACATCCACTGGCAAAGCAGGAACAGAATTTTCTGGGTTTGACACATGGTGTCTGTGTCTCCTAGGCAAGGGGCAGGCTGCACCTTTCCCCTTAGCAGTTTCTCCTGAGCCCTTGGGCACCAACATCCGTAGCTCTGTGCCTACTCCAAAGCACAGGTGTTCTCCTGCTGGGCTTTTTTTGGTGGCAGCCAAGGCATTTACTCTCCTGTCATGCTCTAACAGAGCAAAGACAGTAGGACATGCTCTCCCCCAGCTGCAATCATCCAAATCTCCTGACCTCCCTTCCTGACAAGAGGATACAGAAAACTCCCAATAAGGCTAAAGATGGTTTTCTTCAGCAGGCACAGACCATGCCTTCTGTTTATCCAAGTGGTTACCAGACCTCCTGTCTGAACTCACTGGGGCTGCCTCCTGCTGTGCTGCCCAGCATGGAAGGCTGGCAGGAACCAAGGCTACACTCTTTGCAGGGTGTCAGGCGCCAGATACCACAGGTTTTAGCTCTTTGGAGCAGGTCTTCACCCTGAACCACCTAACTACTCTTCCTAAATCCTTCAAATCTTCATACAGTACTTCACTGTAGTCTCCTGTGACCTATACTCAGTATTTAATTACATATTATAAATATAATTTATAAGTAGAGATAATTTAATCATATTTCAATTATTTTCATGTGTAGTTCATGATGTACATACTAAAAAAAAAAAAAAGGAAAGAAAAAGAAAATCTTTCACCAGGAAAGGTAATACAGGAATGACTCCATCCTAGACAAACCAGACCAACCAGCTTTTCTGCCAAAGCGTAAACAAACCTAAACATAATGGGGAGAATAAAATCCATCATTTTATTTTTTTCATTTTTCAAATCTCCAGTACTGCAGTAAAGTAGGTAGAAAAGCACTGTGCTTCATTTTCACAGAAAATGCACAGCAATAAGGCTAGCACTGAAGCTGTCATCATCAAGTCATATGTTGAATTAAATATGGGGAATTTTCCTTAGCAACCCTGGAAACACAGCTTCCCCAGAGCAAACATTTGTGGAACATTTAGACTTTCTTAATTCTCACACCCACACTCCTTATTAATTTGCCATCAAACCCAGCAATGATAGCTAATACACTGAGTTCCTCTAACAACCACGCAGAATTTTTATGCTATTGAAATGCAAGTACTGCTGCTCTTGCACTTCAGCCCTTTACACTGTTTTACAAAGAGACACTCCTTGAGTGCTAGAAGACTACACAGAGGCAAGATTACATAGTTTAAATGTAAAATCATTAACTGTAGTGCTGAAGGATTTACTTAGACTTAGCAAAGGAAGCTGGTGAGTGTGAGTTCATAACCAAGCCTGAGGGAGCTCCTCCGAGCTGCCAGCATTCTGGCAGGAGATCTGCGCCCAGCTGGAGCCACTCTCAGTTGGGATGCTGGGAGCAGGGGAGACAAAGGGGTAAACAGCTCCTCACTCAGCAAGAGAATGATGAGCTCAGTTGCCTTAAGCACAGCAAAGACAGGGTCCTAGGAGAAGCTATGCCTGCGGAAGCCCAAACTTACAGCCGCAGACACCAGGACAGAAACTTGATAGGAGCAGGGACCTGAAGCCTCCGTAACAGACCCTGGCTGCTGCTAAGCACATCACTGTCTGGGAGGTCTGGCTCTTACTGAGCCTTGTTAATGTCTGTGGCTTGGGGTAAAGCATCTTGGGACCAGTTACCTGGTGAACAAAGGCTTGAAAATTGCATGGGACTGGTGCAATCCAACATAACTGGAGTAAATACAACTGTCAACTGGAGTAAGTACAACTGTCAACTGGAGCAAGTACAACTGTCAAATGGAGTAAGTACAACTGTCTGAAGAAAATACTGCACCCCTTGTGAAGGATTAACTGCTTGCTCCTCACAATAGGGGCTGATTAACAATCAAAATCCTGTTTCCACCATGTGAATTCACCAAAGACACAGAATGGTTTAAAGCAGAGCGGGAGGAAAACAAAAGATTTCCTGATTCTGTGCCTTGCAGCAATAAACCCACATTTGCGGTGGGCTTCTACATTGCCATGCTGTACTCAGCAGATCAGGGAGGGCTGCTGGGGTGCAGTACTCTGTGGAATCACTTTCCCCTCCCACTCCCAAAGAAACCCCAGGCAGCAGCAGGGACAAAGTGGCAGCAGGAGATTGCAAAAAAGTCCCTAGATAGAACTGAAGCAAGGCAGAGGGAAACACCTTTCTCTGTCCTTGCCATCCTCTAACAGTCTTTCTCTTCACCTTTTTAATGATGAAAGTGGCTGCTGTGCACGTGCAACAAATAACTTGCAAATCCAAAAGAGTAACAGAAAAAAACAATAAAAAAGGACGAAGAGGGCAATTAAAAGCAAGGGGCTTCCTCATAAATCTGTTGTCCCCACCCAGAACTGCTTTGCTGTCCTGCAGGGGGCTGATGAGGAAACACACTCCCACCAGGAACAACTGGCTGATGCACTGGTAAAGAACATCACTACTGGTGTTGCCAGGGAAAAACAACGGGTCCTAGTAGTAGGGGACTCTACTCTGAAAGGAACAGAGGCACCCATCTGTCGGCCTGACCCAGTCTCAAGGGAGGTGTGCTGCCTACCAGAGGCTCGGATCAGGGATATTGCAGAGAGGCTGCCTGATCTAGTCGGTCCCACTGACTATTACCCACTTCTAGTGATCCATGTGGGTGCTACTGATATAGACAGCAGTAGCCAAGAGAACATAAAGAAGGACTATAGAGCTCTAGGAAAGGTGGTTAGGGGCTCTGGAGCTCAGCTTGTCTTTTCCTCAATTCTCCAGGATACAGGGCAGGACCTCAAAAAGGCTAGGAGGACTGGCAAGGTTAATAAATGGTTAGAAGGGTGGTACTGTAGTCAGGGGTTTGCGTACCTTGCACATGGGACTCAATTTAGTAGGCCAGGTCTACTGGGGGCTAGTGGAGCTGGTCTGACAAAGAAAGGGAAGAGTGGATTTGGGAGAAGGCTTGCCAGGCTGGTCAAGGATGCTTTAAACTAGAAGTGTTGGGGGAGGGGGGCATCATTCCATCCCAACACACCCAGTCACTTGCCAGCACCTATAATATACGTTCAGAGCTATGTAGAGATATTCCAGCTGCTCCAGCCAATGAGCCGGCTTCAACTGGAGCTCGGCTCAGATGCCTCTACACAAACGCCCGTAACATGGGGAACAAAGAAGAGGAATTAGAGATGTGTGCACGTCTACGGGGGTAGGATATCATAGGCATCACAGAAACATGGTGGGATGGCTCCTATGACTGGTGTGTTGGAATGGAAGGTTACAGGCTCTTTAGGAAAGACAGGCCCGGCAGATGGTGAGGGGAAGTTGCTATTTATGTTAGGGATAGGCTGGAGAGTATGGAACTCCGTCTGGGGACAGGTGAGCAGTCGACAGAGAGTTTGTGGGTCAGGGTTAAAGGGAGAACAGCAATGGGAGAAATCATTGTGGGGATCTGTTACAGACCACCAGACCAAGAGGACTCTGTGGATGAAGCACTCTATAGACAGATAAGAACAGCCTCACGCGTGCAGGCCCTTGTTCTCATGGGGGACTTCAACCACCCTAATATCTGTTGGAGGGATGGTACAGCCTGGCACAAGCAATCCAGGAAGTTCCTCAATTGTGTGGAAAACAGCTTCCTTCTGCAAGTAATAGAGGAGCTGACAAGGAGAGGTGCCATGCTTGACCTTGTGCTTGCCAACAGGGAAGGGCTGGTTGGAAATGTGATGCACCAGGGCAGCCTTGATTGCAGCGATCATGAGATGGTCGAATTCGAGATCCTCAGGACAGTGAGAAGAGCGTGCAGCAAGTTCACTGCCCTGGACTTCAAGAGAGCACACTTTGGCCTCTACAGAAACCTGCTTCGTAAGGTTCCATGGGATATAGCCCTAGAGGGCAGGGGGGCCCAAGACTCTTGGTTGATATTCAAGGATTACCTCCTGCAATCTCAGGAGCAATATATCCCTACTAGAAGGAAGTGCTGCAGGAGGGCCAGGAGGCCTCCTTGCATGGATAAGGAGCCGCTGAGGAAAATTCGAGGGGAAAAAAGAGGCTTGTAAAAGGTGGAAGCAAGGACAGGCGGCCCGGGAAGAATACAGGGATGTTGTCCTGGAAGCTAGGGACCAGGTTAGGAAAGCTAAGGCCCACTTAGAATTAAACTTGGCTAGGGATGTTAGAGATAACAGGAAGGGATTCTATAGATAGATGGCAAATAAAAAGACAGGCTAGGGACAACGTGGGCCCCCTCCGGAAGCAATCAGGAGAACTGGCTACCCTGGATTTGGAGAAGGCTGAGGTTCTTCACGACTTCTTTGCCTCAGTCTTCACTGGAAAATGCTCTGACCACACCACCCAAGTCTTGGAAGGCAGATGCAGGGACAGTGAGAATGAAGACCCTGGGCCCACTGTAGGAGAGGATCTGGTTCGAGACCATCTTAGGAACCTGAACGTACACAAGTCCATGGGACCTGATGAAATCCATCCGCGGGTCCTGAAGGAGCTGGCAAATGAAGTTGCTAAGCCACTGTCCATCATATTTGAAAAATCATGGCAGTCAGGAGAAGTTCCCGATGACTGGAAAAAGGGAAATATAACCCCCATTTTCAAGGGGAAAATGGATGAGGCGGGGAACTACAGACCAGTCAGTCTCACCCCTGTGTCTGGAAAAATCTTGGAGCCGATTCTCCTGGAAGGCATGCTGAGGCACATGATAAACAACAAGGTGGTTGGTGACAGCCAGCACGGCTTCACTAAGGGGAAATCCTGCCTGACCCATCTGGTGGCCTTCTATGATGGAGCTACGGAACTGATGGACAGGGGTAGAGCAGTTGATGTCATCGACCTGGACTTGTGCAAAGCATATGACATGGTCTCACATGACATTCTTGTCTCTAAATTGGAGAGACATCAATTTCATAGGTAGACCACTCGGTGGATAAAGAACTGGCTGGCTGGCCGCATGCAAAGAGTTGTGCTCAATGGCTCAATGTCCAGCTGGAGACCAGTAACGAGTGGTGTCCCTCAGGGATTGGTGTTGGGACCGGTCTTGTTCAACATCTTTGTCGGTGACATGGACAGTGGGACTGAGCGCACCCTCAGCAAGTTTGCCGATGACACCAAGCTGTGTGGTTCGGTTGATACATTGGAGGGAAGAGATGCCATCCAGAAGGACCTTGACACCCTGGTGAGGTGGGCTGATGCCAACCTGATGAAGTTTAACCATGACAAGTGCAAGGTCCTACACCTGCGACAGAGCAATCCCAGGCACAGCTACAGGTTGGCACAGAAGAGATTCAGAGCAGCTCTGCGGAGAAGGACTTGGGGGTGTTGGTTGATGAAAAAATGAACATGAGCCAGCAGTGTGCGCTTGCAGCCCAGAAAGCCAACCGTATCCTGGGCTGCATCAAAAGGAGCGTGACCAGCAGGCCGAGGGAGGTGATCCAGCCCTTCTACTCTGCTCTCGTGAGACCTCACTTGGAGTATTGTGTGCAGTTCTGGTATCCTCAACATAAAAAGGACATGGAACTGTTGGAACAAGTCCAGAGGAGGGCCACAAGGATGATCAGGGGACTGGAGCATCTCCCGTATGAAGATAGGATGAGAAAGTTGGGGCTGTTCAGCCTGGAGAAGAGAAGGCTGCGTGGAAACCTCATAGCAGCCTTCCAGTATCTGAAGGGGGCCATTAGGGATGCTGGGGATGTACTCTTCATTAGGGACTGTAGTAATAGGACAAGGGGTAACGGGTTCAAACTTAAACAGGGGAAGTTTAGACTGGATATAAGAAAGAAGTTCTTTACTATGAGGGTGGTGAGGCACTGGAATGGGTTGCCCAGGGAAGTTGTGAATGCTCCATCACTGGCACTGTTCAAGGCCGGGTAGGGCACAGCCTTGGGTGGCATGGTTTAGTGGGAGGTGTCCCTGCCCCTGGCAGGGGGGTTGGAACTAGATGATCTTAAGGTCCTTTCCAACCCTAACTATTCTATGGTTCTATGATTCTATGAATTTACTAAGCATTTTCATACTCAGCACCTTAATCATACAACACTGTTATATATAGAGAGTTTAAATGTTCGGCAAGTTTCAACCAAGTAGAAGAAAAAATATTTTCCTAAATGTGAATATTATGGCTACGTTGTTCATTAAACTCACACAGATATTAAACAATCTAATTGCAAATTAAGCAATTCAATCACAAATGATTATTTTACAAAAACAGAACTCCCTCATCAAAATATAAGGATGAGTAATAAAATTGGTTTTGCTCATAATGCTAGTGTCTTTTGAGAGTGTGGTAGTTCTCAGTTTTGGGCCAAATAACAGCATTGAATCTGATAAGGTGTTTTGTGGTTTTCCCTTGATTTTCCAGACAGCTGGGAAGGTAGGCGGAGATGCTGGGAGGGGACAAGGTTGGATCCTGGATTCTCCCACACTGAATAAACACTGTGAGAACAGACATGATGGCTGTGTGGAAAGTGTTTGACTCAGCACAGCTGCATGGATTTCCTCCTCACATCCTTTCTTAGCATGAGGACTCTCCAAATAATTTTTTGGAGTCCTGGCTTACTGGCACACTTTCTCCACTAAATTAATTTTTTGTGGACTCTGGGCTCTGCTCTAGACAGACCACAGTCTGGCTGATGAAAATAATTAGACAAATCTTTCCAATCTCTATGCTTTTTTGCACATAATGCCTAAGCATGACAAAAGCAATCTCCCTCCATCTCAATGACAATGATAGCAGGAATTCCCAAAAAAGCAAGCTGCAAAACCTCTTGAACTAAAGTAAAAAGCATGTGGTAGGTAGATCTAGACAGAGGGGTGAAACTGAAACTGAAACCATACATGCTCATTGCCAGATACATCCTTTCCACGCTAAGCAAGGAGATGCCCAGTTTCTAGCACAGCTATGCTTTCTTCTTCAGCTTTTCCAATTCCCTGTCTCCAAGCTGCAACTAACAGTATCTGTTCTCAAACCAGTGGTGAGTTGTCTCACAAGGTAGCATGGACAGACCCTATCCTTCCTCAGATAAATTATGATGGAGGGAGTTCTCCAAAGGCAGGTTAAGACATGGCAGCACCTCTCTTGAACTGTGATCTTTACTGCAGTGCGCTATGAGGGATTCAGCTGTGCTTACCCAGTTGAGCCCACAGGTCCTGCAGAGGTGACACAGTTGTTTTCCCTGAAGAGCACAGAGCTGCTCCAGGAGTGGTCTCCATCAGCAAACTGTGTCTCTGCCAGGCAAGCACAAGGAAACACAGGAAAGTGCTGGAGGACATCAGAGTTGAACCTAAATGACATCCATAATGATGCACAGACATGTTAGCAGCTGACAAACTGGCTAACTCAAGTTTAACCTATATCTCAGAAAAGCCTAAGAACTAGGGCAAATGACTGCACTATACAAAGTAAGGTCCACCTCCCTGGATGCCAGGCACAGCTGTGACTGTTAAGTACCTGCACAGAAAAGAAAAAGAGGATAAACATATATGGTATTTCCCCAGTTACTCTCTCACTCCTATACTAAACTCTGCTCAGGGAAATTCCCAAGTCAGATACAGACTGTTTCTTTAGTAATCCTCAATGCACCTGTCTTTCAAGTGTTGCCCAGTCTTTCTGAGAACTCATGTAAAGCTCCTGTATTCCCAGCATCCTTTGGCAAGGAGCTCCACAGGCCTCCTACCTACTTGGTGCTCTTTGTACGAAGTTTTTATGTTTGAACCTGGCTTCCAGTATTGGAGTGGATGGTCCCTGCCCCTAGTTGTGTAGTGAAGGACATGAACAGACAGGCTGAAGTGTTATCAGCTGCTTAGTCAGGTTTCTTACAGAAGTTATTCAATACTTTCTATCTTGTGCCAAAATATTGTTGGACTTTATCAGAACCTAGATTGTTAATGTCACTG
This sequence comes from Ara ararauna, assembly GCA_028858755.1. Lineage (NCBI taxonomy): Eukaryota > Metazoa > Chordata > Aves > Psittaciformes > Psittacidae > Ara > Ara ararauna. The sequence continues at coordinate 83,302,265 of CM054410.1, forward strand.
GATCACCATATTGTCTATTATTTCCAGCTGTAGAAGTTAACTTAAATGCCATTCAATCTAACTTTTAAGAGACATTAGTGTGTTCGTTGCTTAACTTCATTTTAAGTTACTGTCATAAAACTGCAACAGGCAAGATATTAGTCCCTCCCAGATCATCAGGCAAAGCCAAAACAGTAATTCCTTCTACTTGTCATGCTGCTTTCTGAATTGCAATGACATGTACTATTTAAATGTCATAAGCCAGGACTGCTGCCACATGAACTGCCCGACCCACTCAGTGTGCTTGGACTTTTGTGCATGTCTCTGAAACACTCCTTCTTTTACATCCACACAGGCATGCCATCAACTAGACTGGAACTGATCCTGTTAAAATTCTGCCTCTTTTTGGATCAGTATCCCGTGACCCTTGTGTGGGTTTACTAACCTATGAGCCAGCACACAGGGGTGAAGTGGGATAATGCAGGTCCACACACACAGTGAGAAAAAAAAAAAGCTATGGCCTTGTAAGTATTTCTCTTTTTCCCCCGTACTCCTACCAGACAGCTGTTGCAATATTTCACTATTATGACCACTAGAAAAGTTATAACTTTTCATATCTTATTTAGATCACTCAAAAATTAAGAACATATAAGTATAATATGGATGGGACTACAGAACATGTCATAGATACCAACAGATCAGCTAAACATTCAGGTTAAATGCTTGAAATGGAATTCAGGGTCAGAAGTTAATAAATGCATGATTCTGTTAAAATTTCCACAATTAGTTGGAAATGTGGTCAAAATGCTGTATTTCATACATGCAATTTACAAACAAATTCAGACTAGCAGCCTATCATAGACTTCCAAAGAGCTTCAGAATAAGAAAGTGGAGATGGATTGGTAATGCACAAACTTTAGATTAAGTTTACCTTCCATTTAGGAAAATTATAATTGTGATCCAAAAACACATATTTTCTTATCTATAAAAGCAGTTATGATTTTTATTGTTTATTTACAAGTATTAATTTTCAAGGGAAGAGCAAGACAGGTCCCAAAACCAGAAAAACGATTAAACAATCACACATTTTATAGAGCAAGAGGGTTTTCAGATCTAGAAATCTTGTTTTCAAGGCCCCCTTTACTTCACAATGCTGGAATTGTTCATACAATTTTTACAGTAGTCAGCACTGTCACGAACGAATGTCATATATCTATCTATCCAACTGAACTAAAAGCTTGGCGTAGAAATCTTCTGCGAATATCTCAGAAGTTATTTCCTTTTTTTTTTTCAAATATCAGCTGAAATCTAAAAAGACACTGGTTAGACAGATCCCAGCATTAGCATGAGTTTTATCACATAGACAGGACCTCATTACTGCCATTAAATAACTTCTTGGATGCTGACTCTTGGCATCCATTCACAACGGAGAATGGCATTACTGCTTGGGCAAATCCTATGTTCCCTGGGAGCCATCAACTATTCTCAGCCAAAATTCATTCATCCCTGCAGCTGTCCCAGGCCTTATCTACATCAAGATGTTTACATAATGTCAGTAAACTGGAGGTAACTGAAACCAGCACATTCTGAAACTAAGGCAGAATGCACTGGCCAAATCACAGCTCAAATTCAGTACTGCCTATTCACTTCAGCAGTTCTGCATATGTGAAAGCACCACCTGCCTTTTATCAACTATGGTTTGGTAAGAGCAAGCCTGCAGCTTTAACTTTTCATAAGAGTATTCTGAGGAAGATTGTTCTTCCTTTCCCACAACTCTTTTTTCACCCATCCCTGCATCTCCACGTACATTTCTCTTCTACAGATTTGCAATGGATTTACTTAAACACTGCACTGTATCTTACAATTCTGGTAATACCTCAACAGATGAAGGGATCTTGAGGGAGAAAGAAAATAAAGTATTTCCAGGTCCCCACTCGTCAATCATTGCTTCATTCCTTGATTTGTGGATTCCATTTCCACAGGCATCTTCTAGAGGTGCACTAGATGATGAAGAAGAAAATCCTCTTCTGAGAGTGTTCTGGGTGTAAGAAGTAGGAACTGTGTGGCAGCAGAACAACACTAGAAAAATAAGCATGCTTCTACTAAACTAGGAAACATGGAAAGGCTGCTGAAAGCAAATGCATGAGGTATGCAATCCCATTCTGCAGGCTTGCAGGAGCAGGAGAAATAATGCAAATGAATAAGGACAGAAAGGAGGGAAGCTAATAGTCAGGCTAGCAACTGCATTAGCATATCTGTAGGTTATTTCTACTGTGGGTTACTCTCACTACAGATTGCTAATAATCTGAGATATATGCCCACAAGGCAGAAAAGGAATCACAATAAAACCAGGAAACTGTCATACTCCAGTTTGCCTATATGGTATTCTCCCAACCTGGAGTAGCTCACCACAGACAAAAAAGCCAATCCTTAGAGATTGTTTTGCTTGGACTCAAAGCACAGTTCTCCCTGGTATCCACCAAACTTTGTGGTTTGTGACTGGCATTTTCAACATCTGTTGTCTAGTTCTTCAAAGTAGCTACAAATCCCGTGGGGTTTCCCAGAGCTCTACCGCCACTCTGAAACCTACTTGTTTTCAGGTTTTTCTCCCCCAGTGCCCCACCTGGATGCTTCTCCCTCTGGGCTTCTAGACCTCCTTTCAGCTGGAAAACTGCCATCTTCTGGGTAATGGGGAAGCAAAGATGCAGAGGGGTTTGAATAAGCTCCTCTCCCCAGAGGCAAAAACATGATGGATCTCAGCAGGAGACTCTGCTGTTGCCTGAGCCATGATTGCTCAGTGATGAGCATGACCTAAGGATCTGAACTTTTCCTAGCTAGAACCAGATAAGACAGGGCACAGATAGCATTTCAGTAGCACTTGTTTTTGAACAGAGCTACATCAGTATGAAAACACTAAGGCTGACTCACAACATACAATATTATGTCCAATCTTACTGTATTCAGATCCCAGACAAGATTAAGACAATGAGGTCTGTGTAGTAAAGGACTGGGGTTTTTGTTCTGCTAGTAACGTTGTTGAGTCAACAGGTGGACTGGAAGAGTTACTTAAAGCATCACCTACTTCTCCTGCCAGGATGAACTATACATACCTACATCATTTATGTTTGTATAAACCACTTTAAAACTTCCAGTGATGAAGGTCCTACTGAATCCCTAGAAAGTAAGAAGTCAATAAAACTAATGCCAATTGTAACAACTTTTTCCCTACTATCTAATTTTGCTAAAATTTCAGCCTTCTCAGTGTACATGGAAAATATGCTGCAGCCTTAGACATACTTTAAGTATGTCATCACGTCTCTCAACAAGCTTCTTTAGACCAAACAAAATTAATTGCTCCAAACATTCTCTGGATTGTTCCAACTGCTCACATCTTCTCTGAACTTTGTCCAGCTTTCTTTAAGGAAGATACAGACTGAATTAAAAACACCCTCCAACAAATAACTTACTGATGCTAAATGAAGGACTTCCTCATATACATTACAGACAACAACCCTCTTTGCTGCAAGACAATACTGTTCACTCCCACTGCATTTATGATTCACTGTAATGATTCGTATTACCTTAAGTGGAATTGCAATTTATACATTCCACCTTATATTTCTTCCAGTGCAAATGCAGAAACATTAGACAAGAACTGTAATACACCCATACTGAAAATAACTTTTAAATCCCTTCAAAACAGTTTCACAAAACAGTACATACAAATAGTAGTTTAACTGAAATGGAAGGGGAAGAGGAAAAAGAAGTCTGTCCTCAGTTTGGTCAACGTATCCCAATATTAATTTAATTAATCTCCAGAAGGAAAACCCATTTACCTCTTCTCACTGCCTAGGATTAACATTTCACTATACCTATCAAACTTTAAAACCTTTTCCTGGCATCAAAAAGGTTTTGTTGTAAAATTTGAGTTAAATCACTCCTTAAAACTGGTGTGGTTTAATTATATTACTGAAAGGAACACCAAGAGTGAAAATTATCTAAGAAATGTTATGGGCTTTTATGATGTTTCAGAATGCTTCCAACATTTTCAGTTACCACTTTTAATGGTTACCTAATAAAGATCTGTTCCTAAAAGTTATTTGGTGTTTCAACAGTCCCATAGTGCTAATACAGAGTTATCTCTGTGATAAATCATCAGTGAACTTCCTATGTGAGACACAATTCTGAAAGAGAAAGATGTGGAAAATCCTTATCCAGATCATCACAAACAATACTGTGATTAACTTTCCACCACAACCTTCCCCACTATATTTCAAATGCAAATAGACATGTGTTAAGCATATCTAAGCATAACAGCTCTTTAATAATCCTGTTTCCGTTTTTGCTGACCTTATTTTAAACCCCATGTTTTGATGCAAGATTATTATCTGCTTGCAGATAGTTTGCTCTGAAGACTACTTGGCTATTACAAAGGGCACACCCACTCTAACAAACATGCCAATATATAACAATGTTCCATTTTGATGAGCTATTACATATTTTTATCCTAGTTTAATAATGATCCATTGTTCCATTTCCTCAGCACGAGAAACAGAATGGTGCTAACATACATCAGATAGATACAAACTCAGCCTAAGCTAGTGGTTCTGCTGATGATTTGCAAGCAATCTGCATATCCCTTTCGCTACATTCCTATCTATGCAGAGAGAATACTTCCTCATTTTGCACCAGCAGCAGGATAAGAAGTCACTACTAGCTAAATGGTAGTATCTTGAGTATTTCTATACATGTAAACAGAGGTGCAAATACGAGATTATCTGTATATTTATAAGCACACTCCATGCAGTGCATCACAGAAAAATTGGATATGTCACAACTAAACCCCTTTCAAAATGCATATACATTAAGCACACTTAATTAAGATTGCAAAAGAAGCTCAAATTATAGCATTTCCTAATTTTCAATTGCTTGATTTTAGCACTCTAACATGCTTTTATTCATGTAGCTGTAGGCACACTTGAAGACAGATGTACCATGGGTTAAGCAACTGCCAACAAAAGTGCAGAAGCTCTGCTCTATATTCTGCTTGGTCCAAGTGGTTTTGTTAAATTTGCATGTCCTCTATTGCTGCAAGGTCATGGTGAACAGAAGTCACAGCTGTACTTCCTTGTCACTGTGAAGTCAGGTTTGGGCCATGTCTGTTTCTACCCCACAGGCACCGCACATACCTAACATTTTGTTCTAGACCTTTTGCCACTTCTCTCTGTCACACCCCCAGCCCAAGCTCTGGATCTCCTTGCTTTTGAGAAAAGTGAAAATACAGGAAGACTCAAAGGCTAAACATCAGGAGCAAACATCAGGAGCAAACACAGGGCACAGCTGACAGAAGGTCAGAAAAATCAGGATGACATCCAATAACCATTAAGGGACCACCTTAAACAACCCATACGACCTATCCCTTCCCCCAGCACAGTGACTCCAAAGTGCCATGACTGAATATGCCACCCATACTGGCACCGCAAGTATTAACAACATAACAGCACATCAGCACGACATGCTCATAAAGCACATATTTACCATAGCCAGAATTTCCAAAACCTGCAATAATCTTGGGGTAGATGACGTAAGAGAGGGAATGGAATTGACTTACTAAATACAGCAGGAAATAAAATGGATCTCTACTACCAGAGACACAAAAAAATATACAGCCACTGCCTGTAACCCCTCGTTTCCTAGGATTCTTGCTGGACACACATAGAACAGCATGAACATTAGTGATAACCATTACTTTGTACCTAATGAGCCTGCCAGCAAAGCCAGCAAGGACTGAGCAGGTGACATAGTGATCTTCTCAAAGGCACAGGTAAACAAGCTAAAGAGACTGCTTTTGATGGCATACGGGCTTTCATGAATGTAAAATACAAGGAGGAAGGACAGAGGCCCTCATTGTGCTGAAATGAGGTATCAAAAAGGATTATTATACCCAGAGAGCTGGGGCTGCACTGCAAAAGCGGGGCCTTGCCATAACTTAGTACCCAGGTGTTCTTGCTGTTTCTAAGATGCCAGATGGCTACCGTGGGGACTGGCTAAATCATCCAGTGTAATGGAGAACTAAGGTTTAATAAGCATCTACAGTCATGTATTTATTCTTTCTGTGGCAGCTGTACTTATTGCAATTATTTTCGAAAGACAAAAAAGTGTCAAGAGAACCTATTTTTTGTGTTTATTTACAAACTGCTACATTTTCTTTCCAAACTGTTTGATAAATGGCACACTAGAACCATAAACAGGTTTGACAAATCAACTGTCTTCAATAAAGGCAACTAAAATTATGAAGTCTTGAGATTGCTCTGTACAGAGGTCCCAGTGATTTGAACAGTGGCAAGAGCACTTCTACCTTCTGTTTTTTAACTCATGAGGCAGAACTCACTTGTAGCCTACAAATGAGGAATCTTCCTAACAGATATTATCCCTGCTGAAAACGTTAGGTAGGAACACCAACTTCTCAATAAAAGTAAATAAAACAAAAACAGAACAAAAGCCTTGTTAGTAAGGTATAGATGGAGTACCAGGAATAACAGCTTACAAGTGCCAAAGACCATTAGTTCTTTAGACCATTACAGAGTCATAGAGTGGTTTGTGTTGGAAGTGACCTTTCAGGATCATCCATTTCCAACTCCATGCTATGGGCAGGGACATCTTCCACTAGGTCAGATTGCTCAAAGTCCCGTCCAACCTGACCTTGAATACTTCCAGGCATGGGCACCCACAGCTTCTCTGGGCATCCTGCCGTAGTGACTCACCACCCCCTAAGTAAAGCATTTCTTCCTTATATCTTATCTAAATCTACCCTCTTTTAAAATCAAATGTTACACCTTGTCCTGTCACTAAAAGCCCTGATAAAAAGTCTCTGCCCATGCTTCTCGTAAGTCCCCCTTAGGCACTGAAAGGCTACAATAAGGTCTCTCTTGCAACACAGGTTGATAAGAGTTCTTTGGTATTGAAGTTGCACGATACTCCCTTATAAGCTCCATGTTTAAGTGCTTCAGAATCTAATTAATTGCTTATAAGATACTGAAGGGAGATAATCTTCACATCAACTACATGTTTCTGACATCCCTATGAAACCTAGGCAAACTACAAACCTCTGTTAACATGGTTTCCTTACACTCAAAGAGGCTAAGTCCAGAGCTGCATTTCCAGAAGATGCAGCTGCAGTGACACTTGCCTCCACATACAGCCACAGGACTTCTCCAGTTGCAGCTCTGATCTGTCATGGGACAACCGGAGCAGATTTTGTTTAGTGACAGCAATGATTCCTTTTTCTGTGCATTCTCAGTCCCTTTCACTGTTGCTGGATTCAGACAAAAGAGGGAAGAAGGAGCTTTCTGCTTTGAATGCAAAGTGGACAAAAAGACAAGACTGGATGGAAAAAATCTAGAGAAAAAAACTAATGAAAACTGCAACTGAGCACTGGCAGAAGAGCAGAGCTACAGCAGAACTGAATGAGAGAAGGGCTGACCACACCTTAATGCTAGAGATCTGAGAGGAAAAACACTGTAGAGACCATGTAGAGACGTGTACATGCCTGTTTGAAAGGGAGATTAGATAAAAAGCCGATGAGAAGACTACAACTCACTGGACAAGGTCATTAGGAGCAGGAGATTAAGTACCCATGAAGCGGTTTGTAATGGTAAAGTAAACATAAGAGCACTGCGAGACAGAAATAAAGAGGGGGTCTGGAGGGACAGGCTATGGGACACTACTTTCCCAGTGCTTAGCTGAGTCTAACGTGAGAAAGCTACAGTCTTAGCTGGGTGGATGACAAACGGGAACTGTGCTCTAAGTATGGGGTAACTTACAAAAAAGGCCAAAAAGAGAGGTCTTTTATGTTGACTCAGACACCCTAAGTTCCAAGTGGATCTCTCTATATTCCATTTCCCATCTGTAAACTGGGAACAATGCAGACCTCAAACAAAACAGCTGTATTTAAGAACCATCACAGAAAGCCCACAAAAAGAACAATTTTCTCTTCAGAACAACATAGTATATTCATTACATATTCATTCAAAAATGGAGGAGAGGGGGAAGAGAAGCAACAATTTTATCACCAGCTGAACACCAAGCATTTCGCAGACTGAGGCAGAAACATTACAGCTGTAAAAGGAGAACTGGCCTAGAAGTGCGAACCAGGGTTGAATATGTAGCTTTAATTTTAGAATTTGATCAGCTGTGTGCTTGATATTACAGATACAAAAACATTTCTCAAATTCGTATTTGTGGAAAACATTGCTGGCATTGTGCTTCATCTTGTTCTTGAAATCCTTACTTACAACACAAAGAACAAAGCTGGTGTACTCCAAGTTTAAGCGAGGCTGACAACTGAAAACACACGTTTCTTACGCTGGGTCACACCGTCATGGTACCACAAATGCATTTGGGTTAGGCAGCCATCGTAAGTTTTCCTGCGTGTCTGCCATATGACAGTGTAATGGAGCAGGAAACCTGGCACAAAGCAGCGCATTTTAAGTCAGCACGAGTAACACTGTCCCACCAAATGTGCCTCCATCCCGCTCCCTCGCCAGCTCGACCGTAGCCCTGGTGTCCCAGAACAAGCCCGCCCCGCTCCAGCAGCAGCTAGACCGGGACCACGGCGTCCTCCGAATACCCCTTCGGTAACAGAGCACCTGCCGCGAGCAAGAGCCACCACCAGGGCGGACCAGACCGGGAGGGAAGTGGGCAAGAAGGGCCGAGAGCTGCAGCACCTGCTCAGCCAGGGAGCCAGGGCGCAGGTCGTGAGGCGAGCCGCGGCACCAGCAGCTCCTTACGGGGAAGGGGGGCAAAGGCCTGCCCCCGCCATTTTGCGACGGGCAGCGGTCCCGCGAGCGAGGCTCACCCCGCCATTTTAGGGGCAGCCCCACAGCTCTTTGGGGATGTGGCCTGTGGCCTGGTTCAGTCCCGCCCGTCGCCTGGCTGGTAGCGGTGAGACCGCGCCCTCGCTTAGGTATCAGGTGAAACTGGTCCGACGTAGAGGGGAGGTGGCAGTGGCCGAAGCGCGGTAGGAGGATGGCGGGGCGCTGCGGGCTGTGCCTGGTTGGTCTGCTGCTTGGTGCGCTGGCAGCTGCGACTTCCCCAGGTGAGAGGAGAACGAGTGTGAGCTGCCGCTGACGGGTGCTAAAGCTCGTTGGCTGGCTGGGGTGAGCGGGGGATGGCCGAGTCCTGCTAGGGCTCCGTGGGTGCTGCGTTGATTTCTCGGTGCCCCATGGCTGCTGGTCGGGCACCGGCGGTGGCGGTGCAGGCGGCAGCGGTGTGCAGGGCACGGCTGGGCTCTCGGCGGGCGAGGCGCGGGGCTGGGCCGCGCCGGAGGGAATGCTTCTGAGGCGCAGGGAGCCCGGAGCAAACCAGGCGAGGTTCTCCCGGAGCCGAAGAGGTCTGGAAAATGGGGCCGATAGCTGTGGAGCTGCTGGGACCCGTAGGGAGGGCGTCCCGGCCTCGTCGCCGGGCGGGGGAAGCAGGTCGACAGGCAAAAGCAGCCGGGCTTGTCTTCCCGCCTCCCGCGGACTTGGGCGCACGCAGCGGGCGGGAAGGGCTGCTGGACCACAGGTGACCTGGCACGAGTGGCCTGGCTTCACCCTCATCGGTGCTGTATGTCAGCTGGTTCTCGGTTAGCAGCTTGCCTAAAAGCTGTCTCTAAACATACAAAAACTCCTTGAAGACCGTGTTCTCTTTTTTTTTTCCAAACTCTGAAAAGTTAGGCGTTTAAAAAAAAATCTTAATTCTCATCTATTTTAGTTTATATTGCTGAACATAAATAAACATAATTGAACATAAGTGCTGTTTGGAAAGGAAAAAAAGGATCATATTTCACTACCTTAAAAGTTCACGTTTCACTACCATTTAGAGTGAGCCTCATTGCTGTACTTGCGCACTGCTTTGCACTGTGTCTTTCTGTATTTTTTTATCCTGCACTTATTTACATAATAAAAGTATATGCGTAAAGATTGTGTAAATATTGAAGCCAGGCCTTATGGCCGGTCCTGCTTTCTCAACGAGTAGGTCCTAGGTAACTGCAAGCGTAGTTGTTCAGAGCTGAGTTTCTGAAATTGACCTGCCTCTTCATGGCTTGGTTGTCTGACCTGGGCGGGCAGGGAGAGAGGTACGACGCTTAAAAGTTTTAATTAGATGATTGATCTTCTGGAGTAGGGAGCAAAATGAGCTAGCAGGATGATCCCATCCGTACCAAGGGAGATACACTGTAAGCCCGTTCCTTGTTGTGGCTGTTTTCAAACAGGCTAATGCCGTTACGGGGTTGTGGTGAATCCAGGCTGCAGATCTAAGAACCACGGTAATCTTAGACTTTATCCAGTGTGGGTATTACTAACATGACTTAAGCTTGTTAATTTGGATGCTCTGTGCTGTTCTCACTTTTGTGTCTGCAGGGTAGGCATAATCCTTCGTTTTGGTATGCAGTGGGTTATAACTTCTGGACAAATGGCAAAGGTGTTGAAACTGTTGTGCGATGCCAAAGAAGCATTTCCCGTGGGCAGATTAGCAAGTAAACTGCATTCTCTGCTTATGAGTCAGGCAGAGTGAAACTCGACTTGGAAAAGGCTCAGTTGTTATGGAAAACTGCAAGCGCTGAAAGAGTAAGAAAAGGGTGTAGAAAATGCATATACGTAACAAAGGATTGGTTACTTGGTGAGAGAGTGTTAAATGCAAAGACAAACAGGACACTAAACTGTCTCCCTATATAGGTCCTGGTTGGGCTTACAAAAGTTGCCCAGTATCTGCAGTCAGAACTTTTGAGACTCTTAACTACTTAAAGTTACTATAAAAGCAAGATGTCTCTCAAATCACCCATTTAGCTTGACTATGCATCAAAAATGGAATAAACCAAACCTTTATTCTGCCACTCTTGCAATACTAAGACCTCTCTGTGGTCACATGTCTGTCAATCCATTTTATTACAGCTCTTATGTATACACTAATACTTAAGGGCTTTTTGGTGAGTAGAATAATAAAGGGGCCATCCTTTGACACTGTTTATGGCTTGTTGTACAAAACCTGCTTACTCAAGAAGACTTTCTTCTATGCTCCAGTTGGGTTTTTTTATGACTAAAATAATCCACAAGTGTTGATAAGGTTAAAAGTAATTTTCCCACAGTCAATTTCCATACAGTTTAGCTTGGTGGATGTCTGACTTTATGGAACATGCAAGTTTATGGGCAGTATCTAGTTTTGCAGTTTAACCTGTTAGTGTGGGAGGACTGTGTTGTGTCTGGAGGGATTCGGAACTGGGCCAGCTGAAGTCTGTCAGAAAGACAGAGCTTGCCCACACAGTTCGTAAGTTCCTGTGGTGTCCAAAGAGGCAGAGAAGAATTGGAGTAATAGCTGTTTGAAGTTGGTTGTGTGAAGCAACCATAGCTGTCAGCTCTACCACCTAACACTTTGAGTAGAAGCTGCAGAGATTGTCTGACTGTCTTGCCCATGAATTGGAAGGAGATCGCAGATAATGGGCCCTGTTGCATCCTCATGCACAAAGTTTGCTCAACTTTAAGTTCAAATGTGGTGTAACACATCCTTCTATCCCTAGAGATGGTTTATGTGCAGCTTTTGGCATTACATTCTGAGTTTCAGTTCTACATGTCTGAGGGCAGCATACTCTTCTTTTACTGCATTCCTGATTTTCAGGAATTTCCTGATTTTTTTCAGCTTATCTAAACTAAGGAAACTTCTACTGCAGTTATACCAGCAATATCCAGCAATTGAGTAATCTGGCACTACCATTTGAATGGATAATGGTGCCCTGAAACCAATTTCTATTGTAACTGTTTGGATGGTAGGAGCACCTCACAGCTATTTTAACAAAGTATTTTTAATGTCATTAGTGATTTGAAAGAGCATTTTGGTTGCTAATAGAATCCTTGAATAGGAATATAGTTGTCTTTGGGTAGTAAAGGGAAGAAAAATTGTCATGTGTTTGAAAACCATTCTTAATTTTTTGTTGATGAGACCTTACTTAATTCTTCAGAGTCAATCATGATGTCTGGTTTATTTTTTATAAAGGATAAAAAGTCTGTACTTGGATAACAGCAACTTTTTTTTTTTTTTTAATTGTTATTTTAGACAGTAGTACAACCAGCAGTTCAAAAGGAAGAAGTTTTGCTGGCCGGCAAGTTCCAAATACAAATAATGGCTCTTCGGAGATATATGAAGTGGATGAATTTGCAGCAAAAGCCCTCACAGGAAAGCTGACTACAGTTTTTCTTCCCATTGTCTATGTCATTGTCTTTATCATTGGTTTGCCAAGCAATGCCATGGCCCTCTGGGTCTTTTTTTTCCGAACAACGAAGAAACATCCTGCTGTGATTTATATGGTTAACTTGGCATTGGCAGACCTTATGTTTGTTGTCTGGTTCCCTCTGAAAATTGCATACCATGTAAATGGCAATAACTGGCTCTTTGGTGAAAGTCTTTGCAAAGTACTTGTTGGATTTTTCTATGGAAATATGTACTGCTCCATCCTCTTTATGACATGTCTCAGTGTGCAACGGTATTGGGTTGTAGTGAACCCCATAGTGCAGTCAAGAAAGAAATCTGAAATTGCCTTGGGCATCTCCCTTGCTATCTGGATACTGATTTTGTTGGGCACCATCCCATTGTATCTTGTTAATCAGACAAGATATATTTCAAATCTTAACATCACTACCTGCCATGATGTGTTGCCTGAAAATGTTTTGGCTCATGATATGTTCAGTTATTTCCTCTCACTTGCAATTGGACTTTTCTTAATCCCAGCTGTCCTCACTGCTGTTGCTTACATACTAATGATTAAGACTCTGAATGCTTCCATCTCAGATGTTAGCACTGGGAAGAAAAGAAAAAGAGCAATCAAACTCATCATCGCTGTCCTGTCAATGTATCTCATCTGTTTTACACCTAGCAACGTACTGCTTGTTGTGCACTATTTGCTCCTCAAAACCTACAACCAGAGCTATCTGTATGTGTCGTACATAACCGCGCTGTGTCTTTCTACTTTGAACAGTTGTATTGATCCATTCATCTATTACTATATTTCAAAAGACTTCAGAGACAACCTTAAAAATGCTCTTCTCTGCCGAAGTGTGAGAACTACACGGAGGATGCAGGTGTCTCTCTCATCAGGAAGATACCCTAAGAAATCAAATTCTTATTCTTCAAACTCAAATGGGACCACTAAATCAACCTACTGAGTTTAATCCTAGAAAAGTGAACTTTTATTACTACTGCTGAAGGGATATAAGTGACAAAAGAGTTATTTTCTACAAGAAAGTCTAAAGAAACATCTCTGCTGTTTAATTGCATTGAAGCCTGGATTTCAGAGCTGACAGCTGCTTACTCTGTGTATAAACAGTAAGCAGATAAGGTCCCATGAGACTGGGGAAAAAAAAAATTGTAATGACATTTCAGATGCTTTGCAAAAATGTTGCTGACATGGAAGTGAGTTGTGGTTGAAGGCATTTTTGTTCAGTATCAAAGTTGTTAAGGAGCAAAATGTCACTGGAATGTTACCTAGTGTTGTCAGTATATTTAACCAACAGAGAAATCTGTTTTGTTTGGCTTTAACTGTAATGTATTAAACAGCTGAACAGATTGTATATGTAGGACTTTGCTCTGTGTACCTGCTTAATTTGAAACTGAGGAGAGAAAGGAAAGAGAATCCATTTCACCATCTTGGTGTAGAATGCTTATTATCTTTAGTATAATGTAATTTTATATTATTTTCCGAGTTACCTTGCTGTAAATAGTAACATGGCAGAAGTCTGTAAGATTATCCTATCACGTTGACAAGCTGAACTTGTTATCAGATAGCACTGAGATAAATTTAATTTGAGATTATCCACTGTTACTTAATGCTTGCTGGTATATGATCTTAAACGAGGCTGTTTAACAAAGTTTTGGTGAACAGCTATTTGATTTTTACACAGTGTGCCTTATGTTTTTTAAGATACATAAATTAAGATTTTTTTTTATATATATGTAGTTATAACACATTTGAGTTGGGTTCTTTCTTTTCTTTACATGTTTTTCAAAATGTGGAGTAGTTCAACTCGGCTGTCTTCAGGTCACAAATATAACAGTGAATCAGAAGTCTGACAACTATAGGTGTAATATCTGAATGAGTTAGGTAAATATTACCTAATAACATATTTCATTAAGGTGAAACTGTTCCCTGTCTTATTGGTAGATAACTAAAATCACATGGTTCAGAACTGTGGGGGAATATGTGGGAGAACATTAGCAAGATAGATAGCAAATTTAACCCCAGTGGATTTCTGAAATACCTGAAGTCCTCTTCCCTCACCTACCACTTGTGACCATTCAGGAATATGGAATCACCTTTACTTTTAATTTGAGCAGCTGACGGGTTTATATTTGGTGGCAGGATTTAAGTGCTTTTTGGTTTGGTTTTTTTTTTGTGTGGTTTTTTTTTTTTTTTTTTTTGTTTGTTTGTTTGTTTTTTTTTTTTGTTTTTCTTTTTTCTTAAAATTTGCAGTCAAATGTTTCATCAAGTTGTATGTTGAACTTGCATCCAAGTGATGTATCTGAGACATAGGCTGAGTCCCTGTTAACACAAGGGAAAAGCCCTGAGTCCAAAAAGTATTCTGAGACAGCTAGTATATAGATAGAAAATATTCACCACTTTTAATATGGAGTATGAGGAAGGGGATAGATGAACTGTAGCAGGAATTAGAGAATCTTGTACAGTTTGAAGTCCAATATTTATATAATAAATTATTATTTGTGCTAATCTGTTCCATCCCTTGTCTTGTTCTTTGGTTTCCACATTCTTCCCCTACAATAGGTTTTTTTTACTCCACACATAATTAAGAGGCTTGTTTAATGTGTTTGATCTTCCATCTCAGGAATTAATTAAGCTCTAGCTTGCCTTATGTCTGCTGCAGTCTTGTATACTCTTAGTAGTCGTCATCGTGAAAGTAGGATGTTCCGTGGTGCTATTTCAGAGGTCCAAGCTAAAATAGCAGTTTTCACTAACAGGTAACTCATTGAGGAGCAGAGTTTACAGTTCTTTAGATAACATGAAACACAAATGTTTCTCTGGCATAAGCAATTTGCTCTTCCTGTTTCCTGACAAAAAATAAAAGGAAATAGTTGCTTCTTTGTTACTGAACTGAATCTGTAATGCAGCATCCTTACTAGAAAATTGTATGCAAGAGGTCCATAGTTCACCGGAAGGATTTGGGGAGACGGGGATTGCACTGTCTTCACAAACTGCTGTCAACTCTTCCCTCAGCCTGTGTGATAAATACAATATGAAAATGTCCTTTGTCTTACCAGACAGCCTCTTGTGCTTCCTGCTATACGTGCAGAAGGGAACGCCACGAAGCAAGGGCATCCAGTTCACGTGATTGCAGCACTACCTGTGTTCTGCCAGGAGTCCAAGGGTTACAGGTTGCGTGTTGTAAAGATGATGAATTGTCTCTGTGTGTCTATATAATACCACAAAGATATTGCTCATGATTCATGCATGACAAATTACTGAAAAGTCATATGCTTAATATAGCCAGCCTTTTGGGGGACAAGATTTAATTTTTGTTGCTATTTAATCAGAGGTACACCACTTCTGATTAAGTAAATCAGAAGTACACCAGTTCTGAGATACAAGTACATACAGTTTGTATGCATACTCTTACTTTTTGTTCTTCCTTTCCTGTCATTGGTGGGATTGGAGTTGAGGACCCTCAGTTAGACCATTCCACTGCAGGTGATCCTCTTTACCACTTCACCCTTCTAGCCTTCTTCATCTGTGGATTGACAAAGCAGGTTGAAGGAAGAATCTTTCATCCCTTACCTGCTGCAACAGCGGAAGTCTGCCAATGACGTGTAAAAGAGTTAGACATTACTGCAGGGTTTTTGAAAACTTTCTTGAGAAAAAATTTTAATTAATAGAATGATTTATTTTAAAAGGAGCTTGCGTTATGTGTAACAAACTTTGGAGAATACTGTTCAAGGAGCCCACAGTCATCTGAGTGAGGCTTCTTCAAACCCTGCTCGCTGGGAGTTTAAAATATCTTTTTATAGTAGAGACTACTAATGTCCTTTTTGCCTTTCCTTTGCTGTTTTAGTGATACCATCTGGGTTAGTGTCTTTATGGGGAATAGGGAGGTGCATCTTCCTCTGCATCTAACTGGTGTGTGATCAGGAGGGGAAGAAGAGAGCTGATACTCAAAATTTAATTAAGCATCCAATTGCTTGCATGATCCTTATTTTCTAGACAAACAATGCTGCAAATGTGTCTTTCTGCGGCCTTAGTGTAATAAAGACTAACCTACAGACAAAGAGGAGGAATCTTTATAAAGAATTGCTTTGCTTTGTTCTTTCATTTGTTCTTGAAATGAGAATGAATTGTGGGAAATTTTCCCCATTTATAGCTGCATTGCAAATGCTCATCCTGAATTTAGTATTAATTAGTTTGCTCCAATTAACAGAGTAGGTAGACCAGGCTGGTAGTTCAATCAATTTGAATCAGTTCCTTGAATTGACAGTTATGTGCCTTTGCATCCAGGTAGTGATGGGGCAAGAATATGTAGCCCAGGAGGATGAAGCTGGCTGCTTAACCTTTTTTGGGACTATGCCATCAGGCAGGATTGATTGGTATAAAGGTTGTCAGCTTCAGCTAACAATAAATATATTCCTGAACAGTGTCAACTTTGCAATTCAAACAGCAAGAGATACAAAAAACTCTCCCTATCTATGGCTCACTTAATGTTTGGATGCTACAAAAATAATCAGTGCCACATCCAGGAAAGCACTTGGGAATTGGGAATCAGTGTGATATATGTGCACAATGTCATGGTTTCACAAACAGCTCAAGCACGTGCTGCTGCTAAGAGATGTAGACTAGTCTTTTCCCTAACCTGACTGCTTGATGACACCATTTCTTCATACTGTCACAGGCATGTGTGACCTTGGGGTGTATTGGATCAGTCCTGAGTTAAACCAAGAGGAGGGAGGAAAGTTTACTTTTGAGTTGGAACTGTGTTTGGCTGGTTTGCTGGATGAACTCTTGGCTCAGCCCAAGGGAGAGGGTCCGACTGCATCTTTCAGCACCGACACCAGCTTGCAATATGCAACTGCAAGGCACGTTGAAGCATAGGAACTGGAAAGCTTCTGACTAGTCTCATAAGCAGCAGAAAGCAAGTCTTCACCCATGATTGTAGGAATGGCTCTGCCGGCTCAGACCGAGGGGTACATCCACCTTTGGCAGGTTAATCTGCCTCTCATCTGTGCCTTTGGAGGTCATCAAGACAGCAAGCTGTCAAGGGACCTGTCAAAAAACAGTAGCACTGCTGCACCACATGCGCAGAAGATGCGGCCATGGAAGTTTGGTGCTTTGCACCCTGGGAGTGCCGTGCTATGTGACTGTTGAAATGTGCTCTGAAAGTCAGAAGAAAAGGAGAAAAATGAAGGCTGAAGGCTCACTGGCATCTCTGAGGAAAGTTGCTGCTGAGAAGAGCATGTGTAACAGCAACAAATAAGTTACAGGTAGGTACCCAGGGAGGAGTAAGGTCAGTGCAGGCATATATCGTATCCCCCACAGTACTCTTTCCAACGTCCAGCTATTTTCAGCATGAGAGCTTCCTTAAGTCTGATGTGTCTGGTCAAATCAGTAACACTTGTCTGACTGTGAAAATCAACTTAATTTGATTTGCTTTGAACACGATCCACTATCCTCATGTGGTGGACCCTGGTTCTTACAGGAGAAAAGCGTATGAACAAGTCCCTGTCTTGTCCAGTCACTTTCCCAATAGCCCCTAACATTGTTTCGTTTTTTTTTCCCCTGCTCCCAAGCAGAGTTGGTGTTTTCATGCCTGTAACTGCCTGTAACTGCATCTTTCTCCCAGGTGGTTACAGTTGTTTTGCAAGTCTGTTTTGCAAGCTTGACATAGTTCTGTATGTCAAGCTAGACATAGTTCTGTATGCCAAGCTAGGATGTGTTTCCCTCATGCAACTCACTTTGTGTTATTTATACTCAATTCATCCACCAATTGATTGCTCATTCAGTCTTACAAGGTTCCTCTGCGATTTCTTGCAGCCTGCTTAAGTCCTTACTGTCTTGACAAATTTTGTTTATCAGCAAACTTTTGTTCATTACTGCTTAACCCTCTTCAGACCATTTATGAATATACAGAACGGTACAGGTCTGGCACTGCACTGGGGGTAACTGGCATTGCAAAAATGACCATTTTTCTGCTACCCTCTGTTCCTTTTTTGTTAATCAGAAGTTATTCTTCCACAAGAGGACGTTCCTGCTTACTCCATGGCTATGTAATTTTCTTTTAAAGCTTTTGATCAGGAATTTTGCCAAAAGCTTTTTGGAAATCTAGGTAGACTAGGTCCACTGGGTCACCCTTATCTCCACATACATCTGGCCTCTCGCAAGACGTCCACAAGGCTGTTAATCCCAGACTTAACAAAAGCTGTGGTAGTGTTTCCCATAAAGGTCTAGAAGTTCCTTAGTGATGTCCCTTCTTACTCATCAATAATTGCTCAGTACAAATATTGGGCTCACAGGAGAGTACTTCCCTGAACACCTCAGAACCTTCTTTTAGTTATTGATTAAAGCATTTGCTCCCCATATTCGAGTATAATTTTGGCAAGAGGTACCATCCTATCTGGGCCTACCAAGTTCATCATCTGTTTTGTCGAACTGGTGTGATGACTGAAGACATGTAGCACATGTCTTGACATGTAGCACATCTTGACATGTAGCTGTCATGGGAAGCAAGCAGCATAATGCCTCATAACAGCTATTTGGGACTCAATTTTCATAACAGATGTGTTAGATCTGTCATGGGCACTTTGAACATGGTTAATGTACAACACCAGTGTTAAATTCATCATGATCACAGTAGTCATGGTTATTTTGATTCAAAAACAGACAGGAAAGTGTGTCTTGCCTACAATTTTTCTTAGGAACAATAATCTTCTGTAGGCTTGCTGCTGAACTTTCTCCAGGCACACTTTGCTAGCCAGACCAGTACAACAGGCTGACTACATAGTCAGCTCTCTGTCATCTAGGCCAAAGGAGATGGAGATGCTTCAGATAATGGAAAAAGGTCTAGTGGTTGTGAAGGATGCATTGAGTGCTGTGCAGAGACATGGTGACAACTCCCTTGGACCCATCAGGGCTCTCTGATACAGTGCTAGCTTGTATGATTTGGGATTTACAGTCATTGAAGTGTGTCTGCAACCAGCTTCCTTGATGGTCCAGCCAGCATTTTGGTGGTGCAGGGGAGGGGGAAAGGCATTATCTGTCTGTCTGTATATGAAGGTAGGTGCAGGGGAGGGGGAAAGGCATTATCTGTCTGTCTGTATATGAAGGTAGGTAGGTTCATAGCTGCACTGGAGTTCATAAACCACCTGGGATTGCTCATGTGGTGCGAACACCAGAACAGAGCCAGCTCAAGGGTACGAAGGTCTACCTAGAATTATCTCTGACTAAACTGTGTCAGAGCCAAGCCTCGGTGTCTACCCTTCAATTTAGAGGCTGCATTCCCAAATGCAAAGATAATTAAAATGTGTCCACTCCCATCTCTCTGGGTACCATGCTTCCCTGTCACATACACTGCCAGCTGTTAAATGCTACATGCTACCTGTGTCAGCTTAATGCTCACCTGGGTGTTGCGCTTTTGCTACAATACAGAGGGCACACAGAAGAGAACTGGTGCAATCTCAGATCACCAGAGTCTTGTCAGCAAGAGCCCTAATGTGGCTGTAACCCAGAGACTGCAACTTTGCAGGTAAAACTTGCACCATCTGGTCTCCATAGGATTATTACACTGGTTGTAAAACACAGTCCTGTTGCTAAAGTTAGGTCTGTGTTTGGAGTGGTTTACCAATGCAGTCTGCTGGTAGCAGTCTAAGACTAAGCCTTGTTCTTTGTTTGCTTTGAAGGTGTTAATAATAAGCAGTAATAAGGATTAATGAGCACTTGTGTAAGGAAGCAAGACAATAAAGTGGGGGAGGAGAAGAAAAGCCTGTGTTTGATTAGTCTATATTTGGGAGTTAAAAGAAATGCCCCAATAATAACTCTCAGCTCTCTCAGTCACCTCCAGGTATTGCAGCCCCCATGGCATGTTGGTTAACGCAGACAGTTCTGTGGAAACAGTGGACAAGAGGATGATGTCTGTATTTTATGGCAGTTCTAAAACTCAATGTATAGTACTTAAGTTGGCAGGATTATAATTGCCAAATCTTGCATGCATCAAGTAACAAGTGCTCTGACTGATAATGAGCATGAGCTGGTACAGGAATGGATGTCGCTATGGCAGTCAAAAGCAACATTTGGTTTGGTGACGGTACTCTGGCTTCATGCCTCGCCTTCAAGAAGCAAACTGCTGGGAACTCAGTGTTCATCATATTTCAGATTAAAACTATAGTGCAGTTTATTTGATTCTTTCTCCTCCCTCCAACATTATAGTACTTGCCAGCTCTCAGCTGCTGGGAGGAAGAAATGCATGGGTGTGATGCTGTGGGGAACACCATCAGCATTCATCCTTTCTCCTCATTGAGTCTGAATTCAGGATGGTATGTATGTACTCTGGTGCTGTGGTTTAGCAGCTGTTGTCTGTGCTTCCCCTGGCTTAATGCCTGTGGTGGAACTGCAGTGTCACATAATCCTATGGACCATGGGTTGCAGAGAGCTACAGCCCGTTTGCACAAGGCCTGTGTCTGCATTTCTGAGCACTTGGGAAAATGGAGTAATTTAACATGCGAAAGCAAAGGATACGGGGCTTATTCGGAGAGGCTGCCCCACTGAATAAGAGGAAATGAAGGAAATAATTAACTTGTGGAACATAAATTAAAAAAATAGTCCATATTGGGTAGCAGGAATTTCCTGCAAGTCCTGAAGAGTCTCCTGTGTCACATGTTTACGAAAGCCAGGGGAAAATGAAGAAAATACAGTTGATGAGTCAAAACGACAGTGTGGGTTATAGAGAGAACATCATGCTCTGGTACTTGCTGGATTTAGCTGGCAGTGACTCAGGACATATTTCCAGTTTGACTCATCACGACCCCTTGACATTTCATCTTCAAATCCCAGTTAGGCAAACCCATCTGGCTTTCTGTAAGCAGATGAACTGAGACACAGTTCTTGGTGTAAAAATACCGAGGGCAAGCCCATAGCATTAATGCAGGATATGTTGGAGATAAGTGGTGCTGTATCTCGTTCAGCTGAAGTTCTCTGCTTTTGGTCAAAACAACTAATGTCGCTCCATTAACTTCAGGAGTACAACTGGAAGCACTGGGGGTAGCTATATTGTGGTGATGTTATACGTGAGCTGGGGTGGAGGGTGCTATTGCTGTGAAGAGTGATTTGATGATAAAATGAGATGCTGAAAGATTATGGAACTGCTTTGTTATAATTTATGAAGACTGTGTTGTTGTTGTTAGGCTGGTTGTTTTCAAGCTCCCCATGTCACTGTGTATGGTTAAATTGGTAGAGTCCTGAATACTACAGTAGCATCTGGTTAAGACAATCCTCAGTAAATGTCTGAGTTGCTGCCATACCCAGGGCAAGTAGCTGAAACCAAGGAGCCTCACTCAACTCCCAGAGTCCACCAGCGTGAGTATTTGGTTAGCAGGGCCAGTGATGAAGAGGAGAAAGGAGCTCTCAAACAGTGATGGTTGGTAAACTGTTAGACAGGGGGCTGTTTGTCTCTGAAGGTGCAGATGGCTTTGGGTTCACTGCTGAAGGGTGTAGGGCTAGCTCCAACATTGGCAAAACGCAGCCTAGGGTGAGCTCTGCAGAACTGAATGCTGCAGCAGGAGCTGAGGAAGGGCTGGTGACATGGTAGGAGAGACAGGGAAAAGGGGGTCCTTCCACAGCTACCTTCACTTTGCTAACTGTTACATCAGCGTGTGGGCAGGCAGATAGGGAAAGTCCTGGCTGTAGGACATAGGACATCATGGACTGGAAATACCTCTGCCAGAATAGGGGAAATGGCAGTGCCTGACTTGGTTGCTAAGGTCACAGCTTCCTCTGCCATTAAATCAAGGTAACAGTGCTTTAGGTAAGAGAGATGTCAGCAGCCCTGTTGTTCCAAGATTCTTTTGTCTTCCATATGTGGTTTAAGTTTAAGCAACGTTTGGTACAAATACCAACCCTAGAGTCACTGCTGGTTACAGGCACCCAAAGAGACTGAACCAGGCCTGTCAGACATGAACAGGAAGAACAAGGGTTCCACAGGGCACTGTGGCCTGAGGACCATTCAGGGAGCTTGTGCGCGTAGTGGGGTCATTGTATTGTGCGCATGGCATGTATCCTTTAACAGCTAATGCACGGTTTACCTTACCATGAACTCATGGTGCCTTTCTGCTGAGTAGTCCTTCAAATTCCCTCTTAAAAGGAGAGTGAGCTCCTCTCAATTAGCTTGCACGTGGGAGGGTTGTCAAGCCACACATCTTTGCTCTGGTATCTAACCATTCTATATGGGTAGGAAGACATCTATGGAGCGTAGTTCAGCATGTTTAACCTAGCAACCTCCCTCCTTCTTCCCAGAGCATCCACTTCACCACTTACATGAGAAGCCAAAGCCACTGCAATAGTCAGAAATGCAAGCATCTCATTGACTGTTGGTGTTTCCATGGAGTAGAGCATCCACCATGAAATCACATCCTCATTTTTGCATTCTAACCTCCAGGCTTCAGGAGACTTTGCAGTACCGGGAAGTGATGTCATCTCGTCGGACAAAGACCACAGAGTGTGATGCAGTAGCATGGCTTCTCAGTGAAGGGGCAGAGGTACATGTCACATACCAGCCAAGCTGTCTACCCAAGCCCAGGGAGATTGGTGGCATTCAGGAGCTTGCTGAGGACTCTGTTCCTCAGGTGGGGAAAGAATTTTGCATAGAATCGTATTTTGTTTCATTTTCTGAAAAACTGCAAAAGAGCTGATACTGTGATTAAAGGCTCCCTCTTCTGTTTCTAGCTGCTATTGCACATTTTCTTTAACAACGCAGCTTTGAAAAGCTTAATCCAAGTCTGTGCTGTGCAAATAGTTTTGTAGTTCCACATTTCAAAATAAATACGTATATCTGATGTAAGACAAGGAGAAGGATTTAACAGATGATACTAAATATCCCTGCTAAACTTGGGATTAGAGAAGCATATTGCTGAGGAGAGATACTTGGCTCCTGGAGGATATCTTTTGAAATGGGATATTGTCATGATATCTTCCAGTTTCCCCTAATTTTTTCTTGGATCTAAACTACTGCTAAAACTATATCTTCCAAGCACAATCTTATCTGAACCAGAAAATATGTTGCCACTTATCTCCTGTAATCCCCAGGTTTCTGAAATAGAATGCCATGCAGAAGTTTATTGGCAGCAATAGCTGAATTTTTTTTCATTATTTTCACAGCATCTGAGCCCACGTGAAGTTTGCCATCATGGAAATGTTGTTTCATCTGCAAATGTTTGGTTGTAGAATCATAGAATCATAGAATATTTAGGGTTGGAAAGGACCTTAAGATCATCTACTTCCAACCCACCTGCCAGGGGCAGGGACACCTCCCACTAAACCATGCCACCCAAGGCTATGTCCAATCCAGCCTTGAACACCGCCAGTGATGGAGCATTCACAACTTTTTGGGCAACCCATTCCAATGCCTCACCACCCTCACAATAAAGAATTTCTTCCTCATATCCAATCTAAACTTCCCCTGTTTAAGTTTGAACCCGTTACCCCTTGTCCTATCACTATAGTCCCTAACAAAGAGTCCCTCCCCAGCATCCCTAATGGCCCCCTTCAGATATTGGAAGGCTGCTATGAGGTCTCCATGCAGCCTTCTCTTCTCCAGGCTGAACAGCACTAACTTTTCTCAGCCTGTTTTCATATGGGAGGTGCTCCAGTCCCCTGATCATCCTCGTGGCCCTCCTCTGGACTTGTTCCAACAGTTCCATGTCCTTTTTATGTTGAGGACACCAGAACTGCACACAATACTCCAAGTGACGTCTCACAAGAGCAGAGTAGAGGGACAGGATCGCCTCCCTCGACCTGCTGGTCACGCTCCTTTTGATGCAGCCCAGGATACGGTTGGCTTTCTGGGCTGCAAGCGCACACTGCTGGCTCATGTTAATTTTTTTCATCAACCAACACCCCCAAGTCCTTCTCCGCAGAGCTGCTCTGAATCTCTTCTCTGCCCAACCTGTAGCTGTGCCTGGGATTGCTCTGTCGCAGGTGTAGGACCTTGCACTTGTCATGGTTAAACTTCATCAGGTTGGCATCAGCCCACCTCACAAGCATGTCAAGGTCCCTCTGAATGGCAATTCTTCCCTCCAACATATCAACCGAACCACACAGCTTGGTGTCATCTGCAAACTTGCTGAGGGTGCGCTCAGTCCCACTGTCCATGTCACCGACAAAGATGTTGAACAAGATCGGTCCCAACACCGATGCCTGAGGGACACCACTCGTTACTGGTCT
Source organism: Ara ararauna (assembly GCA_028858755.1). Taxonomy (NCBI): domain Eukaryota; kingdom Metazoa; phylum Chordata; class Aves; order Psittaciformes; family Psittacidae; genus Ara; species Ara ararauna. Next base: position 83,326,698 of record CM054410.1, read on the forward strand.
CCAGCTGGACATTGAGCCATTGAGCACAACTCTTTGTGTGTGGCCATCCAGCCAGTTCTTTATCCACCAAGTGGTCCACCTATCAAATTGATGTCTCTCCAACTTAGAGACAAGGATGTCATGTGAGACAGTGTTGAACGCTTTGCACAAGTCCAGGTAGATGACATCAACTGCTCTACCCCTGTCCATCAGTTCCGTAGCCCCATCATAGAAGGCCACCAGATTGGTCAGGCAGGATTTCCCCTTAGTGAAGCCATGCTGGCTGTCACCAAGCACCTTGTTGTTTTTCATGTGCCTCAGCATGCCTTCCAGGAGAATCTGCTCCAAGATTTTTCCAGACACAGGGGTGAGACTGACTGGTCTGTAGTTCCCCGCCTCATCCATTTTCCCCTTCTTGAAAATGGGGGTTATATTCCCCTTTTTCCAGTCATCGGGAACTTCACCTGTCTGCCATGATTTTTCAAATATGATGGACAGTGGCTTAGCAACTTCATTTGCCAGCTCCTTCAGGACCCGCGGATGGATTTCATCAGGTCCCATGGACTTGTATACGTTCAGGTTCCTAAGATGGTCTCGAACCAGATCCTCTCCTACAGTGGGCCCAGGGTCTTCATTCTCACTGTCCCTGCGTTTGCCTTACAGGACTTGGGGGGCGTGGTCAGAGCATTTTCCAGTGAAGACTGAGGCAAAGAAGTCGTGAAGAACCTCAGCCTTCTCCAAATCCAGGGTAGCCAGTTCTCCCCATAGCTTCTGGAGAGGGCCCACGTTGTCCCTAGCCTGTCTTTTTATTTGCCATGTACCTATAGAATCCCTTCCTGTTATCCTTAACATCCCTAGCCAAGTTTAATTCTAACTGGGCCCTTAGCTTTCCTAACCTGGTCCCTAGCTTCCCAGGCAACATCCCTGTATTCTTCCCAGGCTGCCTGTCCTTGCTTCCACCTTTTATAAGCCTCTTTTTTCCTTCAAATTTTCCTCAGCAGCTCCTTATCCATCCAAGGAGGTCTCCTGGCCCTCCTGCAGCACTTCCTTCTAGTAGGGATGTATCGCTCCTGAGATTGCAGGAGGTAATCCTTGAATATCAACCAAGAGTCTTGGGCCCCCCTGCCCTCTAGCGCTATATCCCATGGAATCTTACTGAGCAGGTTTCTGCAGAGGCCAAAGTGTGCTCTCTTGAAGTCCAGGGCAGTGAGCTTGCTGCACGCTCTTCTCACTGTCCTGAGGATCTCGAATTCGACCATCTCATGATCGCTGCAATCAAGGCTGCCCTGGAGCATCACATTTCCAACCAGCCCTTCCCTGTTGGTGAGCACAAGGTCAAGCATGGCACCTCTCCTTGTCAGCTCCTCTATTACTTGCAGAAGGAAGCTGTTTTCCACACAATTGAGGAACTTCCTGGATTGCTTGTGCCAGGCTGTACCATCCCTCCAACAGATATTAGGGTGGTTGAAGTCCCCCATGAGAACAAGGGCCTGCACGCATGAGGCTGTTCTTATCTGTCTATAGAGTGCTTCATCCACAGAGTCCTCTTGGTCTGGTGGTCTGTAACAGATCCCCACAATGATTTCTCCCATTGCTGTTCTCCCTTTAACCCTGACCCACAAACTCTCTGTCAACTGCTCACCTGTCCCCAGACAGAGTTCCATACTCTCCAGCCTATCCCTAACATAAATAGCAACTTCCCCTCACCATCTGCTGGCCTGTCTTTCCTAAAGAGCCTGTAACGTTCCATTCCAACACACCAGTCACAGGAGCCATCCCACCATGTTTCTGTGATGCCTATGATATCCTACCCCCGTAGACGTGCACACATCTCTAATTCCTCTTCTTTGTTCCCCATGCTATGGGCGTTTGTGTAGAGGCATCTGAGCCGAGCTCCAGTTGAAGCCGGCTCATTGGCTGGAGCAGCTGGAATATCTCTACATAGCTCTGAACGTATATTATAGGTGCTGGCAAGTGACTGGGTGTGTTGGGATGGAATGATGCCCCCCTCCCCCAACACTTCTAGTTTAAAGCATCCTTGACCAGCCTGGCAAGCCTCCTCCCAAATCCACTCTTCCCTTTCTTTGTCAGACCAGCTCCACCAGCCCCCAGTAGACCTGGCCTACTAAATTGAGTCCCATGTTCAAGGTACCCAAACCCCTGACTACAGCACCACCCTTCTAACCATTTATTAACCTTGCCAATCCTCCTAGCCTTTTTGAGGTCCTGCCCTGTATCCTGGAGAATTGAGGAAAAGATTATCTGCACTCCAGAGCCTCTAATCTCCTCTCCCAGAGCTCTGTAGTCCTTCTTTATGTTCTCTTGGCTACTGCTGTCTATATCAGTAGCACCCACATGGATCACTAGAAGTGGGTAATAGTCAGTGGGACCGACTAGAGCAGGCAGCTTCTCTGCAACATCCCTGATCCGAGCCCCTGGTAGGCAACACACCTCCCTTGAGTCTGGGTCAGGCCGACAGATGGGTGCCTCTGTTCCTTTCAGAGTAGAGTCCCCTACTACTACGGCCCTCCACTTTTTCCTGGCAGCACCAGTAGAGATCTTTACCAGTGCATCAGCCGGTTGTTCCTGGTGGGAGTGTGTTTCCTCATCAGCCCCCTGCAGGACAGCAAAGCAGTTCTGGGTGGGGACAACAGATTTAGGAGGAAGCCCCTTGCTTTTAATTGTCCTCTTCCTCCTTTTTCTGTTGTTTTTTTCTGTTACTGTTTCCCAGCTTCCTGGGTTAGCGGCCTCCTTTCCTGCATGGGCTACAGTGGACGCTTGAGGCCCCTGCACAGTCTGGTCCTGGAGCAAGCAGTGCTGCTTCCCCTCAGCTTCCCTGACACGTTTCAGCCGAGTAACAGCGTCCCACAGCTCAGCCACCTGCTGCAGGAGGACCTCCACCAGGGAGCACAGAGTGCAGCCCTGCTCATTGTGCACCCTCCCCTCAGGAGAGCAGTGCAGGCGCTCTCTACACCCCGAGCTCTGCACTGCAGCCTCCCCTCCCATCGGCTCTGTCTGGGTGCCGACGCTGCCACCGCCGGGGCAGCCAGAGCAGAGCTCCCAGAGCGGAGCCTGGTCATACGGCGGCTGCTCACCATCCCGCTCGCCTGCCCGCGCGAGCTCAAACGTAATGCATGTTTCCCGTGGTCGTTGTAGCTAGAAATAATTTTGTGCTGGTGAGGGTGGTGGTTCAGGCTGCCCGACAAGAGCGGACTGTGCTGGTTTCAGCTAGGATAGAGTGGATTTAGTTTTCTTCCTAGTAGCTGGTGCAGTGCTGTGTTTCACCTTTAGCCTGAGAACAGTGCTGGTAACACACCAATGTTTTAGTTGTTGCTCAGTACCACTTACCCTGATCAAGGACTTTTCGGTCTCTCACACTCTGCCAATAAGGAGGGACGCAAGAATCCAGGAGGGGACGCAAGAATCCAGGAGGGAGCAGAGACCTGACCCAAACTAACCAAAGGGGTATTCCATAGCACTGCACGTCATGTCCAGTATATAAACTGGGGGAGTCACTTGGAAGGGACCAATTGCTGCTCAGGTCAGGCTGGGTATCCATTGGCAGTGGATGCAATTGTATTGTGCATCACTTGCATTTATTGTTTGTTTTTCCATTCCCCTTTTAGCTCTATATTCTCTCCCCTTGTTATTTCCCTTATTTTTATGTTATTATTTTTAGTAGTAGTTATATTGTACTTTATTTTAATTGTCAAACTGTTCTTATCTCAACCCATGGGTTGAGAAGTAAGACATAAATATATTTCTTAAGTAAGGAATGCATCTTCTCCACCCTTTGAGTAAAGGCAGAGTCCCATTTGTACTGTATTTGTACAGTATTGTACAATTTTGTACATACAATTTGTATTTGTACTGTATACTGTACAGCCTTTCATATTCCCCAGTGAGGAATTGTAATACTCTTGCAAGATGCTGTAAGTGTACTTCTCTTTGGTGTCAAAGAACTGAGGCTGGGATTCAGTTTTTGAATGAGCCAAAACAGCTGCAAGTGCTGGCCCTGTCCTATTGGTGGGGCTGCATCATTAGAGGACGTGGTGAGGGCATCTGCCTTTCATTTTGCTGCAAACTTCTCTTGACAGTGAACCAAGGAATGAAGAATGGGGAATGCCTGGGCTCAGTCCCCTAACAAAAAAAAAATAAATAAATCTAGATACTCTGTAATATCATAATTTAGGAGCTTTCCATGGATCAGCAACATCTGTCATTTTGGTTGTTGGAAAGTAATTGTTCATTTGCTCTGTGAGTGGCATAATTTTACTCAGATAATCCTTACAATAAAAGACATCAATGCCTATTATACGTGTTGTTTCAATGACCACTAGAACACAGATATGTGCATATAATTTTTAAGGGTACCATAATTAAAGGGCTGTACAATTAAGGCATCAATCACTATTGATACGATACTGGTTTCTGCCATAATTCTGCCACAGTATGACTCCAAGGAGTCTTAACAGCCTCAGGTGTTTGAGATTGCTTCTTTATATCTGAAAACAAGGATACTTACACTTTTGTACCAAAATTAACATGTTGAAACATCAAACTCAACACAATGGAAAGAAAATGATAGCCTGTACTTGTTCTTGAGAACGTGTCAGCCTTTTGTATATGCCATTTACTCCAAGAAACTGTAGAAAAAGAGAGCAAGGAAGGATAGCAATACCATCATCACACTTTATAGTTCAGAGATGGCAGTGCTTTTTATAACCAAGAGTACGTCTGAAATCTCATTTAATACCAGTCTCAGCATTTGTGTCAGTGTATTGAATCATAGAATCGTAGACTTTGAGTTGGAAGGGACCTTTAAGATCATCCAATTCCAGCTCCCTTGCCATGGGCAGGGATACTTTCCAGTAGACCAGGTTGCTCAAAGCCCCATCCAGGCTGGCCTTGAACACTACCAGGGATGGGGCAGCCACAGCTTCTCTGTACAACCCGTGCTAGGGCCTCACCATTCTCATAGTGAAGAATTTTTTCCTAATGTTTGCTCTAAATCTCTCCTCTTTCAGTTTAAAGTCATTCCCGCTTGTCCTGTCCCTACATGCTCTTGTATAAAGCCCTCCAGATTTCTTGTAGGCCTCTTTAGGTACTGGAAGCTGCTCTAAGGTCTCCCTGGAGCCTTCTCCAGGCTGAACAAACCCAACTCTCTCAGCCTGTCTTCATAGCAGAGATGCTCCAGCTCTCTGATAACCTTCATGGCCTCACCTAGGCTCGCTGCAACAGGTCCACATCCTCCTTATGTTCTTATGCTGACAATCTTTAAATAATGACAAAAGAGTTAGTTTGGACTAACCTTTTACAGAAAGTTAAAAGATAAAGGTGAAATCTGATTTCACTCTAAAATCTCTGCAAAAAATGCAGGAAAATGCTTGAAGAGGAAATAAAAGCTTCAATTAAAAAAGGTTGCACATGACATCAGTCACTGACATTCTCCTTTTCATAGCTGAAGGTCTTTGGTCAAGTATCTGAAAAGCAAATAACAGAAATTCATATAGTTCTGATTAGGAAGGAATTTGTCTTCACAGAGATACATACCTTTTAGAAGGTACATTATAAATGTTATTGAACTCTTAGGGATAATGAATGTTGAAAGCTCACCAGAATCAAGAGAGTTTGAATACAACTTATGCAACATTCTGTAGCTGAGGAAAGGTTTAAACAGTGTTATGTGGCTCTTTGAAGTAATGAGAAGACCAAGTGATCAAAGGTAGAATATTGTTCAGCATGGCAGGGAAGAGATGAGGAGGGAACTCTGAATGTAACAACAATATCTTTCAAGGTTTTGTTATGGGGGTGTTTGGAAAACTGGGTAAGAGTCATAAAACATTACTCATCCTTTTAGGAGGCAGCAGAGCAGTAAATTTCTAAGTGGATTTGTTCTCAATTGCTCTGTTTTCCACAGCAGACATGGCTATTTTCAGTGGCACATAGACAAAGCAGATAATTTCTTTGTGGGATTTCTCTCTTGTCAAAACTTTTACTCACTCATTTTAACTCAAGTGATTTTATTCCAGTTTAATGCCAAATCTTGATAACATATTTTAACAATGATGTGTATTGGTTGAGTAATAGTTCTGCAGTCACCTGTGTTTTTCTCTTCCAACACCTATCTCATGTCTGTTTTTAAACATTAGAGGTGTTTCTTGAAACCAGTTCCATTCGGACTACTTCTGTGCATCTAATATAGCAGATTTGAAAGTGAGCTAACTGATCAGCCACAAAAAAAAAGTTTTCCCATAGTAAGATCGAGGGAAACGAGGCACGACCTGCTAAAAAAACCTCATGCCGCAGAGTGAGACCCAGTGAGGTCTGCTGGAGCTGAGAGAGTCCCTTCCTGCAGATGCAGGGGTTGAAAGGCTGCATGAGTTTCCTGGGTTCAGTTTAAACCCTAACAAAGAGTGTTATGCTTGGGAGGACTGAAATAGAAGGATCAGAACAAAACAACACTCCGTGCTGGCATGGGTGGAGGCTGGAGAATAGGTTTTGCCATTGTTCGAGCTGTGACCAGGGACGCACAAGTTCAGTGTGTTCTCTGTCACAATGTCAGGCTTACACCTGGCCTCTCAGCATCTGAAATGCCAGGTGATACAGGACTGTGGTAAGAGACAGGAGAGTATGTGACTGGGGTGTTAGCCAGGACACCAACATGAAGCCCATGGGTCCGTCATGTTGTTTGACATGAAGGAACCCCACCACTGGCCGGTGTAACCTGCCAGGGCTGTTGCAGCCAGGAGATCCTGCTACTGCCCTGCAAAGGTGAGGGATGGAGGCATTACAGCAGGGTGGTCTGTCTTGCTGATAACACTTGAGTGTATCTGCACAGCACAGTGTGTTCTCAGTTTCTCCCCCACACAGAGAAAACATGCAGCCCAAAATTCTGAGTAAACTCTGGGGCAAGAAGAGGAAATTATGCATGTTGGCTTTCTCTGTTCTTCCCACCATCTCAGCTGTTCTTGGTTTGCACCTGTGTGCAACATCTCTTGGCCATTTATGATGTTCGTTAGACTTGGAACAACCACCTAATTTCCTGTCTTTTAGAGACAATTAAACCAATTGTACCTTAACAACTTTTCTGACTTTGGCTCTTAATTTACATCAGCTTTTAACACTCAGCCTGGCTCCTGCATCATTGCTCTTGTAGTGTTGGTCCAGTTCCATTCCTAGTACCAGCAAAAATTAACTTTTATAAAGCAGATTCCTCAAAGCAACAGCAGCTGTAACATCCATTGGATCATCCAGGGAGGACTGCAAGCACTTTCGGCTATCAGAAATTTGCTTTCCTGTAACCTTGTCCTGGAAGTCGATATTTTGTCTACCTTGGACTTTTTAAGGAATTTTCTCCCTATTCCAGTATTATTTGGACAGCCATTTGAGCCATACAGTCCTCTAGGAAAGCAGAACTAGTGCTGGTCCCACATTATTTTGGGGAGACTTTTTTATTTTTCAGATAACAGAAGAGTGTAATGGGCTTTTCGTGTCAGATGAAAGCTAGTTGTCGCATAGTAACCTACTAGGAATAGTGGCTGATGCAGGCGTATAGGAAAGAGGACTAGAATGGAGCAAGGCTGGTACTTTACCCAAATACTAACCCAGTCTCCTATGGTTTGTGTTTTGGAGCTGTCTTAATGACACAAGCTTTTGTATTTAGCAGCTCACTATAAGTATTTCCCAGGATTTTTTCACAGCAAGCAGTTCAGCAGCTCAAAAACGTTCTTCTTCTTGTTTTGAACGAGGGTGGGGGTTTTCCCTCCTAATTTTGTGTTGTAAAAGACCATGAATAATTAATTCTTACCTTCTCTGTGCAACTCTCAAATGTGTGGACTTCTTTCATATCCCCACTTACATCTTTCTGAAGGCTGAGATGCCTTGTACATTTAGCTGTCTATAGCACAGAAGCTGTTTCTTTGCTGCTCTTCTCCTTATCTCTTCTAATCCTGCTGTACTATTTGTAAAATGAAGTTAGAGCATCACCATGATATTGAAGAAGTGGGCTTCCCTTAGGCTTACGTAGCTGCGTAGAAATGCTTCTGTTTTTCTGTTTTCTGTTTCTTTCCTAATCCTGTTTGTTTTCAGATTCTTAGTGGACCAACATTTTCACTTGCACTAGTCCCAGGATCTCATTCATGAAGCCTAACAGTCAACTCAGAGCTCATAGCTGTGTATGAAAACCTGTTTTCCCCCATTTTGTGATTATCAAAGCTGAACTGGTCTGACACTATAGTTCCGTGAGGTCATTCTGCATTCTTTACAGCTGGACTTTAATTTGCTGTCTTTGTATAACTTTATATCAACAAAAAAAGCTTCATCCCTTTGTTATTTATTCCCTTTCACAGATCACTGATGAATATATTGAATAGCACTGTCCTCGGGACATATTCCTGTGGGACACCATTGATTCTGTCAGTTCACTTGTAAGACACGATAATTTATTCTTTATTTCCTTTCTTTCAGTTAGCCAGTTACTATTTGAGTCTTTTCCCTGTATCCCATGGAAGCCTAGTTTAAGAGTGACGAATGCTTTCTGGGAACAAGGTGGACAGTAAGCAGGTGGGTCACCTAACATGGATTTCTTCAGGGAATGCCAGTAGGTATGTGTTATGACTCGTACTTACTTTTCCCCAGTGTAATGTGGCTATTCATGTTCCTGCCCTTTTGGGTTTCAGGCTGATCTCTGCCTCTTTACCGAATCTGGACAGCAGACTTGATGTTCAGCAGATCTCTGGATACTGCCTGACACTCATCCACTTGGCATTGTTCCCACCAGGTTTATGTGCCTTCAGCCAGTGGTTGCCATCATTCATCCATCTCAAATTCATTCCTTCAGAGCTCTGGGCTGGATACCATCCAGTTCTGGCTTGTTAAGGCTTGTTTTGAGGTTCTACTCTACAATATCTTCTATCTACAGTTCAATCTGAGACAGATCCTTCAGCATGTCCCGATTTCTGTCATGTGGGAGCCTCCCCAAGCCGTCTCATAGTGAAAACACATATGAAATAGTTAGGTTTTCTGCCACGATCTTAACCTTCTTTACCCACTCTTCCTATGCCCTGCCCATCTACTGGCCCACAATGCCCTCTTCAGTCTTCTTGATCTTATTGCATTTCGGCAAGAATTCGTGGCTATTTGCAGGTTGCTCCTGTAAGAGCTCTGGAGGAGATCACATTACTCTGGTCTTTTCTTCCATTTACCCTCCAAATAGTGGCATTTGCCTTAAAAACTTTCTTTTTCCAACAGCAGGTGGTAAGTTTGGGGTGCATTTTTAAGGGCCATTTGTGGGAATATACAGCCTGAATTCAGCAAAGCACGTGCCTAAATCCTATTGTTTTAACACTGACCTATGTTACACACTTAAATTCTCTGCAGAGTTTATAGCTCTAGCTAATAAGCTATGAATAACAGGTATTTCTTTTCTAGTCATTTTTAATGATTCTACTTCTAGTTTTGCTTGTTGTTGATGATTCAGACCGTTATGCAGAGCTGGCTGTGGTAATGCAGAGGTGAAACATCTTTGTGTGTCCTGGAGCAGTCAGGCAGGAGTCTGTTTCCTTTGGGCCCTGCAGCTTTGGTAGTCGTTGCTAGCATGGGATCTGGAAGCAGCAGTTCTTCAGCAGGACACTAAGGGGCAGACCCAGACCAAAAGTTTTCCTCAGTTGTATATAACATACAAACCTTATTTGCCTAATTTTTCTATATTGATTTAACATCAACCGTGCCATGGAATACTGTGTCAAGTTGGTCTGGATGGCTTTTTTCCATTGCATCTTTTGTATTTATTTTGGCAGTGGTGATAAGGAAGGTGGGTTTATTTGCCGGTTATCTCAGGACAGACCCACTTGAGCTCACAGCTCACAGACAGAGCAGAAAGAATGGAAAAGATGGAGTGATCTCTGCATCTGGAGCGTTGGTGAATCATGTCATGGTCAAGAGCAAGTACAAGCATGTAGCTGTATTGGCCAGGGGCTTTTGCTGCTCAGAGGCACTCCTTGCCACCAGAGAGTTAGTCACACCAGCCCTTGAAAATCCATCCCCAAAGTAATAGCTGCTGTGTGGCTGGAGACCAGGAAGGAAAAACTGGGGCAGGAGTCACTCAGCAGCCCACCCTGGACCAGGAAAAGCCTGTCTAAGGTTTTCCTGCTGCTACAACCTGGGAGGTGACTTGGCCACCATCTTGTGACACAGGTCCCAGTAGTTATAAAGCATAACTGGATGCTGAAGTGAATTAGGATAAAGGCTGCTGCATGTTGATATGAGGTCGAATTAGGAAGAAACATGAGTCAGTTAAGAGCCATCATATCTCCAAAAGGATGGGCTTGGCATATTGGTCAGTGGATTTAACACCAAGGGAATTGCTGTTTTGGCTTTGTTCAGAAAGTGAGGTATTGCCAAATCCTAGCTGAAACATGAGCTACCAAAGCCAGCTGGCACTGGGTGCGTGTTCTCTGGTTACAGATGGGAGAGCTGCTCTGAAACAGGACCTCTGGTAGTACCTGAGGCAGAGCTGGCTCCAACTGTGTCTACACTGGAGTATTTTACACTATTTTGTTATCCAGCCTTGGTGTAAATAGACTATGTTAAAGTAATAAATGGCTGATACACAGCCAGATACACATATCTGCATCAGAGGCTTATGAGGAAGAAAGAATTTTAGAGCCAGCATATCACTCCATACCTCCAGTTTAGGGTTAATGAAGGCAATCTAGGCTATTTATCAGATAGCAGTACATTCCTGTACAATTTGATGTTGCCTCCACATGCTAGTGAAGGGTAGTTTCGCACAGAGGGAGGAAATGGTGGCTGATGTTCTGGGAGGAGAGGGGGGCAGTAGGTCAGTACCTCAAGTACAGATAATGCTCCAATTTCTGTCCTAAACAAGTATCACAAGATAAATGACCTCTATGGGAACAAGCAGAGTTCAATGATCCGGACATTTCAATGAAAAAGTTATTTATGTATATGGAAAAGAGGTGTACAATTTTTTCCAAAACAGGGCTCAGCAGAGAATGAGATCAGAATGCCCTTCAGTTGGGCAGCCCTGGAAGTGTAACCCGTTAAAAAAGATACCTGCAGAGTAAACCACTGAATTTAGGTGGCAAGAGCTTTAATAGCCCTTTGCTCTTCTGCTGCCTGTGGAACCACAAGGGTTAAAACAGTCTTGAAGATATGAACCAGAACCTGTGGGGAAAGGAAGCATGCCTGATGTAAATGGATGAACCAATTAACCACCCATATGTGGAAACAAAACATAAATGAAAATGCTAATAATCCTAAAAATGTAAACATGCCTATTTTAACTCAACAAAAAATACTGGTTCAAATGTAAGTCTCATATAAGCTCTTAAACACTTAGTCTATATTAGTGAAATCTTTAGACTAATCTGGGCTTTAATCTAATGTAAGCTTTTTAGTGTATCTGTCCTTCTGAGCTTTGCAGTGTTCCCTGTTACTTCCCATCACACCATTTGCCACTCTGGGGGTACAACATTGACTCAAAACACGTGCGTCCCAAAAACAGTGTGAGTTTGGGAAAAACAAATAATGACAGGATGTGGGTGGGAGGCTGACTTGCCTTTTGCAGCGCAATAATGATTTGTGAGAAAATACTCCCCATATGCATTCTGGCAAATGTTGAAAACCAGATGCCCTAAGTATGAGATCCTCCCACTTAAGCTGAGCAGTATTTTACTGTGGCTTAGACTGGTACTTTTTAGGCCCCTCTGGCTTTAAAGGAAGCCTGTGTTGTGTTGTCTCAAGAAGAGACGAAGGAAAAAATCCGGTGAAGAAGTCAAAGCTTCTCCTTCCCAGCTGTGGAGGAGAAAAGCTGCTGACCTGTTTCAAGGGCTGACTGCTTTCACACAGAGCAGAACTCTGCTCAGCTTTTTTGAGAGAAATGAGACCAGAGATAAGATTTTCTGCCTGTAGTTTGGCTGCCCCATGTGAGAGGGGAGAAACAGTCCCAGCGAGCTTCCCAGCTGGGTGTACCTCTTCCCTACACCAGCGAAAGTTAAAGGAAGCCGTCATAGCTGGTTGAGTCTTTCTCACGTTTACAGAGCAAGGAACAGCCTCTGCCTCTCTCAGCAGCTTCCAGTGAGATCAGATGGCTGACTCATTTTGTGAGCATCTATTACTGCTTGAGTAGAGATGGCAGAGTTCAGACCTATGGAGCATTTGTGCCATGCCAGCTGAAAACTCTACACTTCTGCTTTTGACAGCCATTGATTCTGCAGGGCACACTTTAATGTTGAAATACTCACTAGGAGAAGGGCACAGCTGGAGCAGTCTGCAAGGGGCAAGCAGGTAATTATGTTACATGTTAGGGAACACTAAAACACCGCTAAAACTAGATTGGGTGAAGCAGGGGACAGGTTGCTTTTAAGTTTATTGTTGAGTTTGATTGAGGTGCCAAGACTCTTTGAAAAGAATTTATGAAATCAATAAACTTAAACTCTTTATGATAGTGGTAGGTGGTGCAAAAAGGGCCAATGGCTACGGCTGCAGCTTGGGCCAATGGCTACAGCTGCAGCTTGGGATGCTCAGACTGGATATTAAGGTAACCATCTTCCACAGGCAGGTAGTACAGCACTGGAGCAAGTTATGCAAGAACTTGTGCAATCCCATCCTTGGAGGTTTTCAAGATTTAACTGGATAAAGCCATTGCTGACCTGGTCTGGCAATGGTGATCATCCCACCTCGAGCAGGAAGTGGGACTAGGCACCTTCACCATGATTTGGGAGGTTGTGATGGACAAAATTTGGTCATGAATGAGGGGACACTAGTCTTCACCATGTCTATAGTCACAGAATCACAGAATCATAGAATCAGCTAGGTTGGAAAAGGCTTTTAAGATCATCAAGTCCAGCCATTTCCCCAGGACTGCCAGGTCCACCAGAAACCACTAAGGGCCTCATCTACAGTTTCTGAACACTTCCAGGGGTGGTGATTCCACCACCTCCCTGGGAAGCCTGTTCCAATGCCTTTCTATCCTTTCAGTGAGGCCATTTCTTCTTGCCTTGTCTCTTCCATTTTGGAAAAGAGACTGACACATACCTCACTACATCCTCCTTTCAGGTAGTTATAGGGAGCAATAAGGTCCCTCCTGAGCATCTTTTTCTTCCAGACTAAACCACTCTAGGTCCCTCAGCCGCTCCTCATCACACTTGTGCTCCAGGCCCTTCACCAGCTTTGTTGCCCTTCTTTGAACTCATGCCACACCTCAATGTCTCTCCTGTAGTGGAGTCCAGAAGTGAACACAGAATTTGAGGCGCTGCAGTCCTACTCCCTCTGTCAACCATATGTCTGGGGGTGCTTCTGTATTTAGTCTGTGGAAACCAGAATGCAGGGGAGGAAGGGTTGATGGGAGAATGCTTGTTGCTGTCATGGAGCTGGATCTTGCCTTGATACAGAAGTGCTCACAGGATGGACTGATTTATCATACAGTGCCCATTAGGTATCATACAAAACCAAATTGTGCTGGAGTTTTGGACAAAGATGAAAACCAGTTGATTGATAATCATGAATGTTGTGTAGTTTCTGGCACCTGCCCTCATAGGACTTAGGAGTTCTCTGCTGCCGTGGGAGTGAATGACAGGATTTCACTAGCCAGGGAGGAAAGGGATGAACACAGCAAATTGGATGGACCTCTGGACAAACACAGTGCATCCATTCCCTGTATGCCTGTAATCCGCTAGTGTGGAGTAGAGAGTTTCTTACACAATAGCTGGAGTGAAAGTAGCTATTGAAGGAGACTGCACAGATTATATCACTATATAAATTATTGAGCTGAAGTCCTGGCAGATGATAGAGAAAACCTTTCTTTCTTCAGTCCTGAGGATGGTAGCATTGAAAGTTTATACCTGCTTCCTGGGAGTTGTACCTCCTGTAGACTCTGCTTAGATAATTAATTTGCAATATTCATCAGCCAAGGGATCAATGTAATATATAAACAAACAGAAGGACTGTATACTTATGTATTCATGCAGCCATGTAGCCATGTTTTTTTGTTCTGTGGGTGAAACTGTTCTTCAATAAACAGCAAAAAAATACAGTATTTTGATGTTTATCTGGTTAGTATTTCTGTGCAATCATTATGAGCATTAGTGAATCACAAGCAACACACAGCCCTGCATGGCTGTAACTGGCTACATAAGAGACTCCATGCTTTTTCTTAGCATCTGCAAAGACTCAGAGAATGTCCAGCATCTGAGTGAGTGAGCTGTACTGCACCTGGTATCACCCATGTTATTCTCCCATATGCTGTATATGGTCCAGCTAGATCTCTGCACTTATTGGAGCACAGGGACTCCATCTGTATAAAACTGGGCACCCATTAGCTATTTGCAAACAGAGGAAAGGTATGTGGAGCAACTCTCCTCCCCAGCTCTCCTCTGACTCCAGGAGGAATTAGGTTCCTCTTGTTGCATATCAACATTTCCAGGCTGGTTTCCACCTGGCCCTTTTCTGAAGTTTATCTGAGCATTGGCTTCCCCCATCCCTGAGGAGCACCCATGGCTGCAGTGATGGGTAGTGAGGGCATATGCCCTGCATGCAGTGTGGTGCGTGCCCACAGGACCTCTAACCAGAAGAGCCATCCTACTGTTTCAGAAACAATGCTTTACACATAATCACCTCTCATACCACTGGATCCAGCATTTTTATGTGGCCCCCTTTTCCTCCCCCTTCTCCCAGAGGCATAGCCAAGACCCTTCAGATTGTGGAGACTTGTCATAATGGTGTAGAGAGAAGAAACGTCATGTCTGGAAGCAAAGGAAGCAATCAGAGATGTGGGATGTGGTCTACTGGGGCACTCAAATCTACAAGTGCCAGGAGACTTTCAGAGCTAAAAACAGTGCCCATCTCATTCTCTTTCCCCCTATCTGGCATAAAACCAAGAATGAGCTGCAGCTCTGTATCCTCTTGCTGGTTTTCTGCACAGTTGTGCTTGCTGTGTACAGCAAACGGAAGGCTTTATTGAGGGAAAGCAAATACAAATTAAGCAGTTTTCCATTTCATGTGGCTGTTGTGAAAACTGTTGTTATGTGGTTATTTGGAATTTTGGGTGGTAAGTAGGTTCCACCATGCATCTTTCTTGCATCCCCCAGCCATCGCCCCCAGGGTCAGCAAGTCCCTGGGTTTCAGAGCAGGGGAAGCCCCTCTGGGGGAAGATCGCTTATTAAAAGAGAGATGCTGAACTGCAGCTGTTACACAGGACTAATATAAATGAAGCCAAGCCTGTTGATCAGTGCACACTGTAATTTCAGGCATACCTTCCTCTGAAAATGGTTTCCTCATTTCCTCCAGAGGATACATGTACTACAGCAAGAATTTCATTCAGCAAAGCCAGCGTTTTAGGCTTCCAGAGACATCTGACAATAAAGGCAGATGTCTCCAGGGATTTGTGACAAGCTCACCTACAAACCTACCCCTAGTACCCAAGTATTTTTGTGAACACCGACTGGCTGCCACTACCTGCATAGGCTCTTGGCCGTATAAGTGATGAGAGACAGATTAGAAAGAGTTGTGTTGAAAATGGGTGAAAGTTGGTTTATACTGACATGGTGATTGTTGGGTTTTTCTAATTCTGACCTTCTGGCCCCCAGATGAACATATCTGTGAAAGCTCAAATGATAAGAAACATCTCCTATGTTCCACACACAGCCCTCTGCTCTGCCTAGTGAATATTTTAGTGACCCATTTACAGCAAGCGGCTTTTATTGAGCAGAGTAGGCAAATGCAGAAGGAAACAGAAGCCCCATCATCCTTGTTACAATTATATACGTCTGTCTCTATATATGTAACCCACCTTCTGAGCCTGATAAAACAAGAGCCTGTCCGCAAGTTTTGAAAGGAAGGTGACCATCATCTTCTGTGATCTGAGCATTTTCTGGCAAAGACCTCAGCCACCCCATAAAGCAGGTAAGTCTTAGCCTTTGCACAGTGATATTGTTTGCAGCTCCAGTCTTACCTTGAATTTCATTCTGTCTTTTTAAGCTCTCTCCTGGGGCTTAATCAACATAATGTTTCCCTTTCACCTGATTTCTATTTTAAGTTAATTTTTGAGTCAGCTACTCAACAGCTAATTGCATTTCCACCTTTTTTCTTGGTGGTGATTCCCCGTGTACCTTCTTACTGCATGCTCTATGAAGTAAACCCTCGGCAATGCCTAGCCCTGTTTATTTCAGGTAATTTACAAGAAAAAACGTCAGCCCAAGCAAGCACAACTGCATAAATCAAAAGCTGATGCTTCTGTGCTTATTACTGGTGATTTTCCTCTAACCATTTAAGAAACTAGTGTGGAGCATTCTGTATAACTCATCCGATTTGGCTGCTGTTATTTCTTGATCTTATTTTCTTGAGAAAACTTTTGAATGAACAGGTAGGAGGTTGTACCTTCATTTTTCCTGTGTTTTCAGCTATGGGTATGAGACATTTCATTTTACAGTAGCTTTGCAAAATGATGCACAGTAAATCACTGTCTTAAATAAAGACCTTCCTTTTCATTTACCTTTTTGAAACAATTGCTAGTGAGTTCAGGACAATGCTTTATTTTTAGCAGTCTAGCCTTACTCACACACAGCTGTGAGAACGGATCACTGAAACCCCTTTTTTTCAGTTCTGGTAACAATTTCTCTTCAGCTAGCTCTCCATCCCTTCCCTGAGACCAGCCTTTGGTTTGGCTCCTGTGCAATGTCACTGATTCTGAGTCTTTACCTTACAGATCTACCTCTCATTGTTATGTCCACACCACTGGAGGATGCGATGGACACCTTGATCAGGATTTTCCATCACTACTCTGGCAAAGAAGGAGACAGATACAAGCTCAGTAAAGGAGAACTCAAGGAGCTCCTCACCAGCGAGCTCACTGACTTCCTTTCAGTAAGACGCAGCTCCTGAACATCTTGATTAGTTTCATGGGTGGGAGAAGTAGCTACTTGAGTGTTCAGGAATAGCATCTCCTTCTGAAAGGCAGATCCTGCCAGACAGAAAGAGATGAGATCAAGGTCCCCTTAGAGAAGTGTGTTTTGAGAGGGTTGGTCAGCCCTGGTGCTCTGCATTGTTCCACCAGCACCAGAGACAGGTACCTTACTTACCTTGCTCTACGTACTCCTCTGTGCTTCAAGCAGGAGGACAAAGACTGCCTAGAAATAATAACAAAATTTATGCTAAAACAGGCTTTAATAAATTTTTTGTTAATTTATTCATTTTTACTAATGAGATGCAGGTAAGTCCGTCAAAGAATTAAATCCAGCAACCAGTTCTCATGGGACAAGAAATTAGCTTGTGCCCAGTAGCTACAGACACAGTACAGCTCCTTGTGTGCCCTGCACAGAGATGGTAAGAAAGTCCTTTCAGCGGTAAGCTGTTGATCTGAGTATCTCTTCACATGTTTGTTACGTTATGTTCTCCATTACACAGCACGGGTGCTTTTAATGGAACAATGACCAGATTCATAGTTGGCTTTCTGTATCCTCTTAGCTGTAAAAATTGTTGTGGACACTATAACCACCAGCAGGATTTTTTACTTTGTGTCCATTTCCTTGAAGTGGATTTTCTTTTAACCTTGGCTATTGATTGATTGTTACAACTTTCACTGTTCCTACTCACACTGAATAGGATGTGGCTTTTGCTAAGCGGAGATATTCTGAATGTGATGAATGGATGTATAATACGACTACTTATGGTCAGATTGAAAATCTAAGTACTGTTTCTTAATGGATGATACAGAGAAATGCACATTATAGATCCATCTTGTCAAAAGAAAACAGTGCTTAGCAGCTCTTGAAATCTGTTTGATTCATTTCAGTGCTTATATAGTACCTGTATTTCTTCTAAAAGTTGTGCTGTCTTTGATTTCTATTGCTGTGCACTTTTGGGACTCCAGACCTATGTTTTAATGCTGTGACTAGTGTCATGTTAATATTCAGGCGCATACTGCCTGCAGCCTTTTATTTAATAGCACCAGGGCTTGTAACATAGCACTGGGTTGCCCTGCCGGGTGTGTCCGAGCTCCTCATTCAAGATCTTCACAGCTAAGTCACTTTTCTTTCTCTTTAGGGCCAAAAGGACCTGCATCTGGTTGATAAGATTATGAAAGATCTGGACTCCAACAAAGACAATGAAGTGGATTTTCATGAATTTGTCATTCTGGTTGCTGCTTTGACTGTGGCATGCAATGATTTCTTTGAAGAACAGCTGAAGAGAGAGGGATTTTAAAAATGCTTAATACACAAATGCAAGCAAAGCATATGTTTTTAGGTAGCCCCTCATCAGCATTTAATGAATGTAAACCATCATCCCTCCAACTGTTACTGCTCTAAGACATTTACAAAGCAGATAAGCAGCTGGTGTAAGCTGGACCAATGCCAGTTTACACTACTTGAGATCTGGCTTTTAATATTTTCAGGTCCTGTGCTGTATGCATCTGTAATGTGCATTCATCAGTTGCCGAGGTCAAGGGCTTGGTGTGACAGATCATTTGGCAGAAGCTGAGACATCTATTTCTTAACTGCTAGTGGAAAGTAAAAGGCACGGCAATGTTACTTACATACTTTCTGATTTGGAAAATTTGGAATGAGACAAAGCTTGCAATTAAGTTTTCAGTCATTCTATAACAATCACATTTCTTGCAGCTCACAAAAATCAGCTTGGGTTTTGCCCAGCTCTGCTTATTCTAAAGCCCTTTTTAGATGCTGCTCCATACCTCCACACACTCTCGTATTTCAGATGTGGTCACAGCTGTCTTCTGGTGCCTGAGCAGACGGTACTGCTTGCCATTGTTACGGGTTCATTTCCTCTACCTCCCCTGCTTCAATTTTGTTGTGTTGGCATTACTGCATCCCAGTAGTCCACCTCTTCATTCAGCATAAATGAGTTTATTCATATGTTAAATTATTCAGATGCGTAGAAGATTTAGTCAGCAAACTGCTCTGAGGGCTGATGGAAGGACTGGGTCTTCAGGGGAAATGTAAATGCCTTCTGCTTTTACAATTCTGGCACCCTTAAGAGGAGGACTTTTAGAGGACTGCTTCTGGGGGATTTAATGATAGGGTCTCAGGGTACAGCTTTGTAATGTGAGTCATCTTACGGAACAATGATTTCATCTTACAGTGATCCAACACGTTGCATAGAAGTAGCACAAAAGGAGCAATGGGAACCCATGGCCATGGCTGGAGAGAGTAGAGAAAATCCCTTTCAGTGTTAACCTGCTCTTGGGTTGAATTAAAAGTACTTCTGCACTCTTGTTTGAATTAAGCATACTTCCAAACCCCTGCGAATCTTCAGCAACAGGGTGTTATGTCTTCTTTCTTGCATGGAGATTTCTCTTTGTTTCTTGCTGTTTTATGCTAACTTCAAACTATAATAAAAGGTGTCTGAATTACATAAAGATTTGCTGTTTGTATAAGAGGTCAGTAGAAAGAAACATCCCCCAATGAAGATGTGTCCTGCTAGGCAACAGCTAAAGAATGCATTTCACTTGTTTCTCCTCTCCATATCCATGGACATCATTCAGTAAAGATTATACTATTTGTATAAAATCACATATCATTGAGAAGATGTAATTTGTTATAAGAAGGGGATTCTATAAGATCTTATAAATATTACAAGGAGCAGACGTCATCCTATAAATGAAGCCACCACAAAACTGTGTTATCCCAGAATAAAGGAGACTTAGAATTGGATGCAGAGCCACGGTGTGCTGCCTCTTTAACTCTTCAGTGACAGAAGCTGCATAGAATTCACAGAAGATCTTCTAAAGGATCACAGCAAAAAATACTAAAATAAAACGGACAATGATTACACAACTTTTTGCCCCCTGCAATGTTGCACAACTAAATATCATTGCAGTTGTTGTACCAAGATTTCAGGAGTTATCAGCCAGAAAAAAAATAAGACTGCTTTTTTGGTTCACCATAGGTCCTGCAGAATGTTTCTAGTCTCCCAGCTTTTCCCCTTCTTCCAAGGAGAAGGTTGAGAAGAGCAGCTTGAAGCTTGAACCCCAAGCTGAAAGGAATAAGATTGTTGCAGTAAGGACCAGTGCGTTCTTTATGACATTTGAGCAGGAGGCATTTTGGAAGCAAGCTCCAGAAAGTTCATGAACTCTCTGCTCATTTTTGATGAGCCCCTGAACACATAGCAGCCTGTGTACCAAGCAGAATTATGCTAAATCACAGCTGTCAACATCAACATGCCCTGGGGTCAAGCAGGGAGAGATGCTGCCATGACGGAGGGTCAGTAGAGGCATCTCATCAGCTGAATTTACTAGGGATTGAGTTCAGTCTAATTCCTCTGTGAAAGGGGATTGCTTGCTCATGAGCTATGGGTGAATCAGAGGAGAATGACTCAAATGATCTTTATTCCAACAAAAGTTTTATAAAACCTCATAAGTCACCATTTTTGGTTGGTTAGGTTTTTCCTGTTGCTGTTTTAGCTGCAAGGATAACTGTTAAACTATCAGCTTTAAAGAAGAAACCCTTTTCACTGAGGACTGAAGACCAAGCAGAAAAGGAAGAAAATGCTACAAAGCACATTCAGATGCTTGCAGACACAAAGCCTTGACACAATTTGGGGTTCTGGGGTAAAGGACTTGCCATCCTAATGTTGGGATAATCATAGGCTGGCCCACTGAACCAGCTGGTTATTCCTCTGCTGTTCCTCTCTCACAGGAGTCAACTAGTGCTGCATTATTAGACACAACTTCCAAGAAAGATAGCTGAAAATCACCTAGAACTTTTGAATTGCCTCTGAACCAGAAAAATGTGTGAGCAATACTCTTTTCTGTGAGTAATCTTCAGGAAGGAGAGATGCATTGAAGCTGTTTATACTGGCTATGCAAGATGATGCTTTCAGGGCCAACCTCGATGCAGCAACTTTGTCCTGCAGATGTGAACATTTTGATTTTAGCTTCTTTCAGAAAGGAAAATGTCTCCTTTAGACATAAAGGCAGTGTTTTTTTTTTTTTTTTTTCTTCTCACTGTTTACTGACACTTTTCCTGCTGACTTTGAGTTTGCCTGTAGTTCGTGAATCTAGAAAGCACTTTGATGTTCACATGCAGAGGAAGCTTGCTGTGTGGCTTTCTCCGTAGTCTCTCAGCTTAGCAATGATGTCTGATTACATGCATTTTTATCATTTGTGCTATCAGACTGTCTGAAAAAATCGATAGAAAATTGAACACCACAATAAGGTCTTAATATTTTCAAGTTACATTCAAGCCCAATAAAAATACAGTGATGCCAGACAAGATCTTTACTACCTATTGTGAAATTATTTTGCCTGACATCTAAAAAGCAGATTTTCAGAGACAAATGATATTATCTTGAAAGCATCAGCCTCTTCCATTTGCTTTTGTTCAAAAGAGACTTGGAGTACAGCTGGGTACAAGAAGCTCGCTGCACTATCAGTAAATAAATTTATAACTTCTTCAGATCTGGTGCCCAACTGCAGATATCGAAGAGCCTTGTATGACACCACTGTCTTGACAAGTGCTTTGCAGTGGAGCAGTCTCTCCATGTTCTGACTCACCTGCCAGGTCCACTAGGGTGTCTAGAGCAGTGAGGTAATCATCCTCTTACAACATCAGTTCCTCCTTGTAAAGATGAGAAACAAAGTTGCCTGGGCTTGTGGGAATGGGGAGAGAAGTGACATTAAGGGACCCCAACAGAACAGGTGATCTTTTCAGCAAGCAGATATATAATGAATTGCTTTCCACCAAACGCCATTTAAGAATTGAAAGCTGTTGAGAGTGACAATTTTATATTTACATCTAGGAATCTGGAGCTGCACTTGCAGGGATGCCTTGAATACATGCAGCGTCTGCGTTAACCTGCACTTGCATAGGAAGTCCAGCATCTCCAAAGCCTGTCACAACTGCTGGACAGGCACAGAGCAGCGTATACCGTATGTGTGACAGCCCAGAGCTGCTCAGCATGGCACAATGGCACACTGAGTAGTGTGCAGTACAGAAGTTTGATGTGCCTGTCTGGTCTGAGAATTCTGAAAGGAGCTGCCTTTTAAATCGCAGTAATTATTAGTCCATTTGCTTCCACTTTGGCACCCTGACACACAGGCTGGCAAACTTCCTGGGCAGTCAGTACGGTGCCTGCCCTGCTCAGGCACTCACCCTTTTCACTTAGCAAGGCAGATATTTCCGTCTGGGACAAAGGCTCCGGGGTCTCCCCAGCACAGCAATCACTGCTATGGCTGCATGGCCAAGGTAGCACAGTGAGTGTGCACAGTGTGCAGGGGATGGACTGTATCATCTCAGAACCTGGCACAGGTATCTCAGTGAAGCATGGCTTTGTGATATCCCAAGCAGACAGGAAATTAACACTGTGATACAGACAGGTCAGAAGAACGGAGTTAAGAGCTCTGCTGTAGCTGTGTAAACCACCCAGATTACTCAGCCATTGAAGGCAGAGCCCCCTTTCCAGGCTCCATTCTGCAGCAGAAAGCAGAGCATGGCCAGGAGGAAACTCTTAAGGACAGCCGAGAGCCTATCATTGCATCTCAGTAGTGCACACTCAGCTCCTTTCCAATTTCAGCCCTAAAGAAGTTGGGTGAAAGGTCAAACAGAAAACTTGCCTCCGAAATCAAATTATCTATGTAAAGGCTTTTGACAGGCAGGGAGATTTGTTAGACTGTGATGTGACGTCATGTGTATGTCTAATAAGAGTTTTGATTGACAGGCTAACAATTATTAGCTGTGTTTTTAGGCATAATTGAGTCAACTGAATGGCACTGTATTATTTGAAGAAAAAAGGGGTCACATTTTCAATTTTATCTTTCTGCCACACATTATGGCAGGAGAGTTAAAGTTTCACTTATGATCTGGCAATCTGTTTTCTAAGATAGTTCCTTCCATATCAGTTCCGCTGTGTTAGAGTAGGATGGGTTAAAGGCCCTGGGCGGCTATCAGCAAGAGCACATGAATGAACTTCACCAGATACATCAATTAAAAAAACCAAACAACAAAACAAACAAATAAGAATAAAAAAACCCAAAACCCAAAAAATTAAAGCTTGTCCTTTTTAAATACCAGCTCTCAGCCACCTGCAGTCAGTTGTGTACGAGGGGCAACTCCCAAGGAAGAGAACTGCAGCTGCATCCACTTATTTTGCCCCCGCAAGTAGATTCTCAGCTGATGTAAAATGACAGAGCCTATTGCACTTAGTGGCATAATTTTGCAACAGCTGAGGACATGTGCTTGAGAGATTTTAAATTAGCCTTCAATGGAAAGCTGTGTTTCTGTTAGCTGGTTGGCTAAATAAGGACCTGTGTGTAAAACTGCAGATGTTGCAACAAGGCAGCTAAGAGGAAGACAGGAGAAACAGTTGCTCAGAGCACAAGTATTTGGGAGAAAATCAGTGGAAAATGCTCCTGTGATACATCTGCTTTAAATTCTAAGCTGTCCTGTCAAGTCCTGGTTGATTTCAAGAGTTGCAGAGCAAATTTTCATGGTGTAGCTCTCAAATACCCATCTGTGGAGTCTGCCTCAAAACTCCATGTGTTGCTCTGACACTACATTCCCAGCATTGGAATGAATCCAGAAAAGCACTTTGTGGAAACAGGATAAAGCTACAGCAGGAAAAAACTGTGGGTAGAACCTCTTGCAAAGAGCAAAAGAGCAACAGAACCACTTGGAGCATTAGTTTAGGTTGTGTTTTGTGGGCTGAAAATATGACAAGAAGTTGAGAATGCTGCAGAAAGATGCAGGTTCCTCAGCTCTGGCTGGGGACACTGAGTGGCAGCAGCAAATAGGTCCCTGTGGCTGAGCAGAGTGGCTGGATGAGACAGCAGGGTTGGAGAGCTCCATCCCGTTAAATCATTAATGCCTTGGCTAGGTGAAACCAAATCTCTTTTTGGCCTTGCACTAATGACTGAATTCTGCAATTTTCACTTGGGGAGATTTTTTTGCCATTTTTGGTGCCCCAGGAATAACATTACGTGAAGGAGAATCATAGAATCATAGAATCATAGAATAATTAGGGTTGGAAAGGACCTTAAGATCATCTAGTTCCAACCCACCTGCCAGGGGCAGGGACACCTCCCACTAAACCATGCCACCCAAGGCTATGTCCAATCCAGCCTTGAACACTGCCAGCAATGGAGCATTCACAGCTTCCCTGGGCAACCCATTCCAGTGCCTCACCACCCTTACAGTAAAGAATTTCTTCCTCATATCCAGTCTAAACTTCCCCTGTTTAAGTTTTAACCCGTTACCCCTTGTCCTCTCACTACAGTCCCTCATGAGCCTTTGAAAGCTAAGTACTGTTTCTATTTGAAATGGAAAAAGCCTGTTGGTAGACCCAAACTAAAGATTGTCTAGGACATTGCTGTCAAAGGTGAAGCTGTCTTTAGACTTCAGGAGGTTGAAAAATGTTGACCAGAGGATCTCAAAGTCCTTCAATATTCAAATTCACAGCTACACAATCACAAAAATACACAAAATATACACTTCAATACACAAAATATTCCAGTATTTTCACCTAAAAGCGTTTGGAGCGTAACTGATCAAAATGGCACAGCCTATATGGTATCACAGGTAAATAGTAAGGAATCACATGCATGTGAAAAGTAAAGGACTTAGTGGTAGGAGCAGTTAAAAGGATAAATATGTCATTATGCTGGGTATGCTGGCATCTCGTATCTGACTCATATTGACTAGCTGAATTGTGTTAACACTCCACAGTGTTTCTGAAATGGGCCCATTACTGTGATGCCTAACACTAGCAGAAACAATTGTATTGAATCACAGTTTTTCCTGGATGAGAAAAACTCAGTCATGGAGATAGTAATTTCAGCTGAGAAATACTTGTCCTTGAATAGGAAAAAATACCTTAAAGTGCCACTTGTCAAAGTGGTGCTTTGTCAAAGATAAAGTTTGTTCTTCTCGGTGACCCAAAATTTGTTATGTGATATACCAATACTACGATTTCTCAATACATCTGGAAATCATATTCTGTATAATAAAGTGACCTCACCCTTGAAAATAAAGTGACCTCACCCTTGAAAACAAAGTGACAAATGTTCTAGTAACCCAGAGCTGAACAGGAAATTTGGGAGCAGAGGAACAGGAGCTGATGCTTGAGGCAGGTACACTGGAAGAAATTTGCAGCACTGTATCCTCTGCACATCCAGCACAGGACCTGACCCGGCCATGAGAGGTACACCTCCAAGCAAAGTCCAACCACAATAACTGTGCCATGTTTTGGAAAGGAGATTGCTTTTCTGCAAGGGTGCTGGGACTGATCAGAGCAGCCACTGCAGCTGGCAAAAGCAAACATGATCGACTTTGGTCCACAGGCATGGACTGAAGGAGGCATGTACCAACGCCCCTGGCCTGGGAGCCTCACTGATGCCTGTGTGTGGCTCTGGTGTTGAGGTCTTCCTACACCAGCCCTTGAGAGAGGAGTTACTGTGGGGGGATCCACAGCAGAGGCAGGCCCAGGCTAAAATCAAACAGCTCGGCAAATGTCCAGCACCACTCTTAATGCCAGAGTGATGACATGCACCTTTGCCAGCCCTCCCACATTTCTTCTCTCCTTCCTGCAAGAAAACTTTTCCTTGTTCTCACTTCTTGGCCCTGACTCCTTTGTGTAGACGCTGGGTTGAGTCACAGGCAGAGCTGGTAGTGATAACCGCCCTCAAGGTAATCTTGGTGTCTGAATATAACGTTTGTTTGATTATTTGTAACCCGCTAAACCACGAACTTCACAGTCCTTGCTCTTATTCGATGCCATAAATAGTGTTAATGCAACACTTATCATCAAGCCTGCATGATGCTGATAGGCTTTTAGTTCATAAATCACATGCGTTTGTCATTTCTCTAAACTACTCAACATGACAAATCACACATCTCTTGTGTCAAACTGCCCAGAGTTAACAAGCTATGCTTACTTCACCTTACAGAAAGTTCAGCTCTATTTAAAGCCAATTTAGGCACACAGAAAGAAGTAATAGAAGTGTCATTACAGAGAGATGTATGGCAAGGCTGGGAAGAAGATTGTCATATCCAACACAGAGCTGGGGCAGAAGGGTAACAGCAGAAGTCAGTGGCAGAGATGCTCACTGACCAGAGAAGAAGGAGTCCTTGGCTCAGATTGGGTCACCGCCCTGTGAGGAGCCTGTCTGACACTGAAACCAACACAAGAGTAAAAACATGAAGCAGAAAATGTGATCTTGGATGACTTACAGCGTAAGGGAAGGGGATCAGAAGCAGGAGCCCCATACACATTTGGCTGTAGCTTCTTGATCTGAGACAGTTTTTGAAGTGAAGTCTTGTGTGAATCTGTATCAGGGATAGGGTTTCCTAATGACTTCCAGGGCTGTGATTGGCCATAAAGCCTCCCCTTTGCTTCGTTTTCTGTGGCACTATTTCAGAGCAATAGGTGATTGCTAGCATGCAATGTAGCAATGACCAAAAGTTTAGCTTCCACTGTAGCATTCGTGATACTTTGGAGACACTAGATTTCTTTCTCACCTTTATCTGGGCTAACTCATCCCACTGCTCAGGAGTAAGATACTGAAAGGTGGCTTACTCGTATTATAAAATACAAGGGATGTGCAGCAATCTCCTACCCTGCAAAGACATGGACATCAGTATGAGACCTGCAGCCACACGGTAAAAAGCAAGGACGGGCTAGTACTATGTCTCCCATACACCATGGGGGAAAGGAAAAGTTAGTCCCTGAATTAATTCTGAGTTACAGTGGGGATGAGCATAGGGTAAATAAAAGTAGCTCAGCACAGTGCTTAGCAGCTGACATGTTAGGAAGTTTGAAATCCAGCCAGATGTCTCACACTGTGCATCACCCTGCACAACATTTCTTCAGCCAGGGCAAAGCAGCAGTGAGAAATCAGCATCAACAGCAAAGGATGGACTGCCTGAGGCAGGAGAAATCCTCTTCACCTGAGCAGCTGGTGTTGTAGCACTGGGGACTCACTGCTGCTTCTATCAGTTCACGAAACCACAAAGCGCAGACAAGCAGTGCGGTCCCCATGGGATACACTGCGGCTAGTTGCTCCCTGTGCAGTCGGAGCCTGCATGACATTGTGTCAATACAGGAAAACTAACTCTTATTTAAGGTCCTGGTACTAGAGGGAGATTTGGTTTGCTCTAGCTGCTTCTGCCAGCAGCCAGGCTGCAGCTGAGGAGGTAAGTGCTCTGTAGGATAAGGAATGTGGCCTCAACCAGGAGTTCATGGTTTTCAACACATAGCTGGTAGGAAATCCAGCTGTGGTTTGTCACACAGGCTCTCTGGAGGGCATCCCTTTACCTGGGGTGCAGGGTGAGATGTGCTACAGGTGAAATTTTCACGCTGAGTGAAAGGAATGGTGACCACAGCCTGGAGTGTGTTTGTGGTGAAGTGAGTGCTGAAATAAAATTGCCTTTTGCAGGAATTAAAGCATGTCAGGGTGCTGCATTAGTGAGCTGGGGACTCAAGGAACCCTTTGAAGAGCAGAAAGTGTTCATAACATCTGGGTCCTTTATGCATGAGGGAGAGATCCCTAGGGGTTGTCTAGCTCTAACACTGCCCATTAAGATACCCAAGAACATCCACAATCTTCCTGTACCCACTACCTTAACTTTGAGGGAATAAATTGCATTTACTGCTTGTATTCTAGCAAAGGGTATCACTTAATCACCATGGAGGCTGGTAAACCGGGTTTGTTTTGCTACTCTCTTTATTCAGCGGTATTTTCTCCACCTCTCACTGCAGCTGGGATCTCTCCTCTGCTACAATAGCTGACAAGACACCTACAAGCTCTGAGCATGAGGAGTTCCACCGAGGGGCAGGTAAGTCCTTCCAAGCACACAGTGAACCTTGTAAAAACCCTATCCATCAGCACTCATTTAACAACTCAAGGATCTGCAAAGGCTATTGTGCCCTAGCAATACCCCCCCGATCTATAGCAGAGGCCAGTGGGTGTGGGCACACAGCCCAGCTTCTCACCAGTATGACAGCATCCAAATGACCATCTTTTTGTCCCTGTCCATTGCAGGGGGTTGCAGTAGATGGCCTTCGAAGGCCTCTTCCATCTCTTACAACCCAAACTATGCCATGGTTCTACGATTTTATCCCACCACTTCTGCCAGGGAAAGGGGCTGTTCCCAGGCTAAGTTCTGGCTGCTAGCAGAGTCAAGGTGTTGTAGCATGAAAGCCACAAGAAGGGTCAGGCTGGGAATGCATTTTACTGTGTTACATAATGTGATATTAATGAAAAAACTAGTCCTACAATGTGTTAACATGACTCAACCCCATGAAAGAGAGGTGACACCCTCCTCATTCACCCAAGGGTTTGTATCACACTGAAGGTGCTTTTCCCTTCTGAAGTGCTGCAGGGATGTTTTGAACCCTGACTAAACTGCTGATTTTAATTTGCTTTGTTAGTCACAATCTCATCTCCTGAAGAGATCGGTCTCTGCCAGTAGCCTTAAACAAGAGTAGCTGTACTGGGAGGTACAGAGGGGAAGGGGACTTGTAATACGCTGTGAGGAGATGGCAGCATTGATTGAGAAGGTGTCCCCCATCCTCCCTCATTCTCTGGCAGCCAGGATGATGTGCTGGGAGATGAGCCCCCTACTTCCCCTGGGACTGGTCCACTTTGTGGGTCTATCTGCCCAGGCTCCACCTGAGTCAGTTGTGGAGGCACTGTGAGGCACAGCCTCTGGCAGCAGCAGCTGCCCTTCTCTCCATGTGGTTCTTATTCCCATTCCAAATACTTGCCTTCCACAGACATTGGAGGTGCGCAAAAGGAAGCATATAAGAATCTGGGGGCTGAAGGCAGCCCTGTGTTTGAGGACACATGCAATTATCCCAGGCACTAGAAGGCTTTGTGATGAGGCTGGGCAGGATGTCATCGGCTTCATTGGCTCCTGCTGAGCGCAGAACCAAAATGCGAAGCGGAAGATGATGCAGAGTAGATGACAGGTTGCCTTAGCACCCCTGTTAAACCCAAGATCCACATTCACAGCAAGGGGTATCTGAGTTTAACTTTTGCACTAATGTTATACAGAATATTTGTAACAGAGCAAAATTCTCCATAGAAAACGTAAAGCCTCCATAGGTGCCATGTGAGTAAGAAATTGCAACAGACATGGAGGTGGCTCCTATCATCCCTCTCTCCACCTTGTTGGTTGGAGAAGGACAGTCCCCACACCTCATCTCTGTGTCCCCTGGGACCAACTTCTTGTCTGGGATCTGTACCAGCAAAAATGCTGTGCTAGCCCAGACCTCAGCTATTCATGTGCAAGAGTTCAAAATATGT
Source organism: Ara ararauna (assembly GCA_028858755.1). Lineage (NCBI taxonomy): Eukaryota > Metazoa > Chordata > Aves > Psittaciformes > Psittacidae > Ara > Ara ararauna. The sequence continues at coordinate 83,355,955 of CM054410.1, forward strand.
TGAAATTGCTGCTGGTATGTTTTGTTCTGTGTAGATCAGAGTGTTCTTCACTCATTTTTGGAGCTGAATTTAATCAGATCTTCCTTAACTGGTCAAATTCTCACACTACCAAGCCCTCTCGCTCCTTTACTGAAGATAGGCAAGGACTCAGGATCTGAGGTCGAAACTGGGGGCCAGGAGGGGAAGTGGGACTTCCCAGCCAGAGCTGGGACTGTGTTCTGCACAGTGCCTCAAAGATGGGGAGTAAAGGGGTCTTGCTGTAATTCTAATGTCTTTCACCTCTTCAGAAAGTGAATGTGTGGTAAGAAATGTGAATGAGGCTAGGCTTCCCTGCAGCCCCTTCTGGTCCCACAGGATCCTGGTGATCACCAGAGTGCCTCTCCCCATTCTGATTAGCCTCCCAGGCATCCTCTAATGCAAGTTGGAACTAAACCCTCCAGTTTTCCAACAAAACTTGTAATTCCCATAGGACTTCAATGTATTTCCAGATTCCAAATTCCCTTGGATAATACTCTGATAAAACTTGCCTAAACCCACAGTATTTAAACAGTTCAAGGCGCACACTTAAAGTCTTGGTTCATGCAGTAATTAACCACAGTTCTCAAAACCAGTTTTTGCAGCCTTCAAATGCAACTTGATGTCAAAGTTCAAAAACAATGTTCTCCATTTCCTAAGTATTTTTTATGCTCCTGAAACCCACAGAGATATGGCAAAGTCACAGAAGTACCATGCAGATATAGAACAATATTATAGTTTACATTAAAGTAAACCTGAACAATTACAGCATAATACGGGCAGAGCCACAGGCATACAGACAGAACAAGATTTATGTATTTGTTATTTATTTGACCAACAAGTTTGGTGAAACAGCAAGCAAATGCTCTATCTACAAGCCCTAAAAATTAAATCAGAAGCAGCAAACTTGAAGCTTTGAATTCTGGATCATATTACAAACATATTTCTAAGTTTTGCTGAACCAAAATGATAATTTGACAGGGAAGCATAGAGCAGAAGGTGACATTAGCAAGAAGCCTGAGATGGGGAAAGGGTAGTTATTGTCTGCAGAGTATTGATGGTTCATCCCGAGTCAAGAGGAAACAAGAATGTACCCTACAACTAATAGATCTGCTGAATTAATGATATTTAGTACTCAGCAGAGTTATGAATTTCCATTCCCAGAGTCATCTTTCAAAGGTTTTTCTCACGTTTCCCTTCAGGGCCTGGGCTGAAGCAATATCAGCTATTCTGTGGGGAATATGCCCACAGGAATCCTAAGTTTTGTTAATTTCTGAATGAAAGTCATTATCTGATGGGGAGAGCTGTCTGGATTTGCCTGTCCTTGTGCCAAGGTTGCTGGCACAGGACCTGAAAGCCAGCGGGTCCCCTGGCCCTGGGATGACGCTGACCCCAGGCTGCAAGCCTGGCTGAGAGGCAGGGTGCTCACCCAGGCCTGGCCAGTGGAAAACCTCTGGCAGAGGTGCTGTGGAGAGCTGCATGTCACAAAGCAGCAGGAGGGAGGAAGGGAGTCCTGAAGGTCTGAAATTCCCCAGCACTGGAAAGCTGCAGAAGAGGAGGGGGGATGCTCATTCCTTGCTTGGAGTAACTGGAACTGAAAACACAGTGTGAGTGCTCTGACTGCATGGGGACAGGCTCTCCTCCCCAGAGCTTTTCATCTCCACCAGAGAGATAAAAGACATCTGTCAGTGAGGGGACTTCAACCGGCTTGAAAATCTGTGGCTGTGATTTGGACCCTCGTCATGCCCACGTACTGTATCACTGCGAGAGGAATTCAGTTACCATAGGTTACCCTATCAGTACGGGGACCAAGTGCCTCCCCTCCCAACATCTCTATAAAAAGAGTCTCTCCAAGATACCCCAGCGGCTCCTGCCTGCTGGCGCAGACCAGGAGAAACTTGGCCGTGGGGAGAGAGGGAGGGCTGCCAGAGGAGGTGTCAGCATGCTGTCTGCGTTCCAGTTTCAGTGCCACTTCATTCTCATCTTCCTGGCAGCCTCCAAGGGGGAAACCAGATACCTAGAGGTGAGCAACGGGGCACCTTGCTGTGCTTTTTACTGCTGTCTTCTAACTTGTACTCCCAGGTTTCGAGCATTGTGCTTTTTCTTCTCTCCCCTCCTATTCCTACTCCTCCTTAAACATACACCTGGGTAACATTTAATGCAACAGTCCCATACCATCCCTTGTGTCCCCAGTTTCTTTATCCCTTTTCCCAGCCTGGCATTTTTACTGAGGATTTGGGATTTTCTGGGCTCACCTCCCAGGTGCTAGGTTTGTTCCCCTCTACATCAGATTGGCAGCTTTCTGACGGAGCTCTTCCACAGCTGCACTGCTTCTGGAGGAGGGATTTAAACTGCTGGTGCCTGTTCTTGAGAGGTGCAGGGAGGGGGCTGCATTTAACTTTGTCCCAGACTCTTCTTGCCTTCTTTTCTTCACCAGGTGAGGGATGCTGGTGAAGATGAGCCCTTCCTACTCCTCAGTGAAGATCTGAAGCGAGAGCTGTCTGCAGGGCAGGTCTACCGGCGGTCACTCCGTAAGTTTCTTTGAAGCCCTGGTGGGGACCATCAGTGGGTTGGAGAGTCCTGGGAGGAGCTCAGGGCACAAGGAGGGGAACGGGGTTATCTGGAAGTGACAGAGCTGCAGGCATTCTCTGCAAGGTAGGGGAGAAGAATAACGAAGTGTTAAAGTGTCGGGAAAACTGTGGTTGAGGCAGAGCAATTGAAATGAGGTTCTGAGAAGAGGCTGGTGCTCAGAGCTGGGGGTCCCCAATAATGGGAGGATGGGGATTGGACACCCATGTCGCTGGGAATTATCACATCTCCAGGGCAGGTGGAGAAGCTGTGATTAGGGGGAAATCTGAAGGAATGAGGTCTTTGTGCACTTGTGCACATACAGTTTTCTGCTTAGATACATCGACTTGTCATCTCCCCCTGCACTCCCCTTTGCATGCTTGTGCTCACACTTGAGAGCATCCTCTGATGCTTAGCAGGCTCCTAATTGCTTCAGCTGGGTCTCCCTCTCCTCACCACCAGCCGGGTCTCAGCATGCATCTCTCCCCACCACCCCGTTCCCTGTGCCTTGGGCGCTGGCGCTGAGTCTCCCTCCCCAGCAGGCTGAGGCAGCAGCCCCGTGTCTGTGTTTCTGCAGGGTGCATTGACATGCTGAGTATAGAGGGGCAGTTCACTTTCACCGCAGACCAACCGCAGCTGCACTGCGCAACCTTCTTCATCGGGGAGCCCGAGGAGCTCATCATGATCGACTACGACTTTGTAAACATCGACTGCAAGGGGGGCGATTTCCTGAAGGTAAGAGGCTGGCAAGTTCTGCTGCACATTGCCTTCCCGTCATGTCAGACATTTACTATGTGTGGAAGGAGCAGGCGAACGCGTGTGTGCGTGAGTGCGTGTGTGTTTCTGTGTGCAGAACAGGCTCTCACAAGGCAGCTGTCTCCGGGACAGCTGTTTCTCCTCCCTAAGGCACCTTGGGTATGTCTCCTGCATTACCACCCTCTAAAGCATAGTTGGATGCAGGCTGAGGATCCCTCTCCAAACCGCAGCACCCACCCTCCTGAACTGCTCCAGGAGCACCTCTGCTGAGTGTCCATACCTGGGGGACTGACTGAAGTTTGGTCAGCATGATCCAAGCCCGTCAGCCCCATGAAGAGGGTTTTCTCATTGCATGCAAGCCCTCTAGATAATGGTACAGCTTTCTGAATGGCTGTTACTACTCCAGGACCTCTGCTTGCAGGTCACTTAACATCAGCTTATTAATGAGTGGATCATTGCAGGCTTTCTTTCAAATGGCCCCACTCGGGCTTTCCAGGGTGTTTGCCCTGTACAGGAGGTTTGTGACTCAGAGCCATTTATATTCCTGTATCAAAAAAACTTCACCAGTGCATTTTGTTGGCAGGTAAAGCACTGACCAAGATCTGAACTCAGGTCAGCATTGCAGAGGAGGCTGCTCCCTGCACCTTGCATTCTGCCCCATACGCTGTGGTGGCTGTGCACAGCACAGGCCCTATCCTACCCAGTGGCAAATTAAGCTCTGGGAGGTGGAAAGCTCCCCTTCAGCCATTTGCTTGTGTCCCTCTCTTGGAGAGATGCTGTCCCCCTGCTCACTTTCCCTGGGGGAATCCTGTCCCTTTCATACCCCTGGCTATAATCTCTTTCAATGTTGTTACAGGGAGGTTGATTTCAGCTTGGTTTGGGTCCAAGGATTTTGTACCCAGACTTACAGCCACTTACGGAGGATAAAAAAATCTTTGAGGCTTTATAAAGGTTTCCCTCCTTTGATCATGGGGTCCCACTTTCTGCATTATACCACTGTATTTATACAGGCAGCTTTTCCCCTGTGTAATTTGAGCACCCATGTCTCATTACTTCAGAAAATTTATAGTTCTGGCAAATCCAGAGACTGATCCTGCATTTTTATCACAAGGAATTCCTACACATTCATTAAGATTACTCACTGAAGCAATGGCAGAATCTAGACCTTGGGTTTTTCAGGTACCGACTGGACCATAGAAGGAATTACTGGGTGAGAGCTGCTAGGAGGGAATTGAAACAGTCGACTGTGCAGCTATGCTACAATTTAATACAGATTTCTAGTTCTGACACATTTTCCTGAAGACAGGGAGGGCAAATCATTGCTGGTTTTGTTGTGAAGGACAGATTTGTAGAGGCTGCTGCTTAAGGTCCTGCCAAGTAGGAGGCATTTGTTCTGGTTTCTAGCGATTAGGATGAGCTGAGAGAAACAGGAGAGAGCTATACCTCTGCCAATAATTCCTCACTAAAGCTTTATTGTATTCCAATACCTCTGGAAGGTGTCCAGGTCTTTAATAACAAGCTGCAGAACATGAATGGTGGAAAATTTCAGGCCAGATCAATGGACTTACTGCCCCGAGTTTGAGAGAGTGACTTATGTTTCATGTGGCTTCCAAATTAAGCTGGTAAACAACTTCTCTTAGTAACAAAGAAATTGAAGTAGTAAGGAATAATAATAATAATAATAATAATAATAATAATAATAATAATAATAATAATAAAAAAGATGCAAATGTGATGAGAGAAGGGGGCAGATGTGGACAGAGAAGAGATTCAGAGCAGCCCCACGGAGAAGGACTTGGGGATGCTGGTCAATGAGAAAATGAACATGAGCTGGCTGTAGTGTGTGCTCGCATACTAGAAAGCCAACTGTATCCTGGGCTGCATCAAAAGGAACGTGACCAGCAGGTCGAGGGAGGTGATCCTGCCCCTCTACTCTGCTCTTGTGAGACCTCACTTGGAGTATTGTGTGCAGTTCTGGTGTCCTCAACATAAAAAGGATATGGAACTGTTGGAACAAGTCCAGAGGAGGGCCACGAGGATGATCAGGGGACTGGAGCACCTCCCATATGAAGACGGGCTGAGAAAGTTGGGGCTGTTCAGCCTGGAGAAGAGAAGGCTGCATGGAGACCTCATAGCAGCCTTCCAGTATCTGAAGGGGGCCATTAGGGATGCTGGGGAGCGACTCTTTGTTAGGGACTATAGTGATAGGACAAGGGGTAGCGGGTTAAAACTGAAACAGGGGAAGTTTTGATTGGATATAAGGAGTAAGTTCTTTACTGTAAGGGTGGTGAGGCACTGGCATGGGTTGCCCAGGGAAGCTGTGAATGCTCCATCCCTGGCAGTGTTCAAGACCAGGTTGGACAGAGCCTTGGGATGATACGGTTTAGTGTGAGGTGTCCCTGCCCCTGGCAGGGAGGTTGGAACTAGATGATCTTAAGGTCTTTTTCAACCCAAACCATTCTGTGACTCTATGACTCTATGATGCTGTAGCAAAAAAGAGCTGCTTCTCTCAAAAATAGCCACCAGCATTGTCACCTCAAAGAGACAAAGAAAATTAAAATTAAAATTTTTATGTACATTTTTCCTAAATGCAGATTGAAGCTTGAATAGTTAGTTAAATAGTAGGAAATTGATAAATGCAAAGAATTTCTGGTTTTAATTGGTGGCTTCAAATAGACAATCTGGGGTGAAAATCAAACACTGCCTGTAATATTTCATGTTTCTCTGCTAACAGAGTGATAAGCAAAAGCCTTGTTTTCAATTATTGAACCCCTATAGGTATTTGATGGCTGGATACTCAAAGGAGAGAAATTTCCCAGTTCCTTGGACCATCCTCTTCCTACTTCTGAAAGGTACATAGACTTTTGTGAAAGTGGCAATATTCAGAAGAGCATCAGGTCATCGCAGAATGTGGCAATGATCTTCTTCAGGATTCACCAGCCGGGCAATGGATTTACCATCACAGTCAAGAAAAACACCAACTTCTTTCGTAAGTCTGCATTTTATACCATCTAATGGGCTTGAGTTTGGGGTAGGAAGCAAAATGAATGTGTTGATTTGCACTGAATTCTGTCACTGGTGTTATCTGCACTGACACAGCTCCAGGGGCAGCAGTGGAGCCATGACACCTGAAAGCCTGAGGGTTTGACTCAGGCTTAGTGTCTGTCTCAAGGAAAAAAGACAGTGAAGTGTAAGAGATAGCTTAGGCACAGCTTCAGAATTCAGGGCAGAAGGCTCTTTCTTACAAAGATCTTTTCCAATCTAACATGTCATATTTCAGCACACTTGGCTAGAACAAGTAGTATTAATTTAGAGAGTTTAATCTCAGCAATTTTTAGATCTGGATGAACAATGAGGTAAATATTTGAAAACTGTCGACAGCAAAACCACTGTATTGAATGTTATATGATTGTTATGAGTGATACATGATTCCAAGTTCTTTCCTTAAGCACAAATTCTTTCCTTATGCCTACGAGCTCTCAAGGCACAAGTAATGGTCACTTGCATCATTTTTCTGAGAGGGGACAGGACATTTAACAATTATTGTTCAGGCCATTCTGGTTTATCCACCTCACCATGCAAAGGATGAAGATGATGGCCTGTCTGTCCTGTTCTTACTCCAAGTTGTTCAGACACAAGCCTGCAAGCTGGGTCCCCACTCTGGTGGGGCTTCCATGCCCATGGATGTGATTACTGTGTGCAGTTGCTGGATGTGGCTTGTGTCCTTCACCAGCCTGCAGAAGCAGCTGCAGGCCTCCAGATAAGTGTGAAGGTCCCTTGCGTTGCACACACAGATGATAAGCTACTCCCTTACCTGAACTGTTAAGCTTGAACTCTAAGACAAAATCAGCATGTATTCGCTCTAGTTTCAAAGGGACATTTTGCAGGGTAAGGAACTAATTAAGAGCAGCAGAATAGGGCTTAGGGGCTTGCTGGCAGTACCAGGCGACAACCACTTGAAGCTAAACAAAAGGCCTGCATCTGTATTTAGTCTCCTTCAAACTGGAAAACAACATGAGCCCCTGATGTATGGATTTGAGATGTGAGCTCTCCCACTGACTGCTTTACCCTCAAATTCTGCCGGACCTCATGCTACAATAGTAAGCAACAGACAGGGAATTTTTAGGGAACAAATGCCATGCAAGAGTGCCAGAAAATGCCACATGCATATTGGTTGTCACTCTCAGTAATTAAATCATCTTTTCTCTGTTAGTACTGAAAGTACATGATTTTCCTACAGGCAGTAGTGACTGCACAAGTAATTCTTATACCTTCTCCTGTGCTACAGCTTGCAATGTCATCTCTCAGACTCCCTCGGGAAGGTTTACCATGGTCATTCCTCATCAGCACAGGAACTGCAGCTTCTCCATAATATACCCAGTAGTGATAAAAATATCTGATCTTATCCTGGGGCATTTAAATGGCCTCTTTTTGAAGGTGAGTTGCTTATTTCCTAAGAAATTACTACCATGTGCAGTTTTCCTTGTCATGGGAGAGGGAAGAGGGTGAAGCAGGGATAGTCTGTGGTATGGATGCTAAGGCATATGCACTCTGAGCCCCATCTGTACATGCTGGGGGCTCTGGTTTCCCCCTGAAGATGAGAGCTGGTTATGTGTCTGTTGCTATTGTCTTTGTAATGTTGCAGAGGCAATCAAGTTATGCAAAGTAGCATTAATGCATGTAAGTATTGGTTGCCATAACAAAGGCTAAGAATTCCATTACAAAAAAAGCAGTGCTTTTTGTCTGTATTTAAACTAATGAAAGCAGAAGCCATGCTGGACAGAGATATAATACATGGGTTAGAGAGTGAGGTATTAGCATGGAGAAAATACAAAGATGCTCACAACTGATTCAGAGTGCTGAGCATCCTCTGCTTCATTAGCATGGGGCTGGGGTCTGGCCACAGCATTTGGTGCTTGGTGATAACCAGCAGGAGAGCAAGAGCTGTTGATGGTCCGCTGTGCCTGGGAGGTCTAAGAAGGTGCAAATTCCAAAATATCTGGAAGGATAGGAGCAAGAAAGTTTGTCTTCTGAGCCACTGAGACTGGCAGCCCTGGTCATTCATGGTGGACTGCCAGTGTCTGAGCAAACCAGGCTTCTAGAGATGAGCAAATGAGTTGACTTACTCAGCAGTGGGCAGAAAAGGGACAATAGCAGAAGACATAAAGAAATCAAGCACTTAAATAGCACCATATGGGTGACAGCCCAAAGATGTACAAGGTGTCTGCACAAAATGTTTTTGGCACACATCATTAAGTTTCAGGAAAAGAATGCTTGTGGGTCAAATATACAGTGAGCTATTGTTATTATACAAAACTACTCTTTTGGTTAATTCCTACTTTAATTAAACTCTGCCAAAAGCAACAATTATTGCTTAGAAATATGCATGGCATAGTGGAACATAAGTTCCTGCTTGCCAGCTGAGTGCACACATGCAGCCCATGCCTGTATTAATTTGATTACATGTATAAGCATCCAGAATCAGACTGCTTATCTGCACTAAAAGAAATTGAAACAACACCTTAACTACTTGCCAGTAATTTTCACAGCGTACTTAAGTGTTTCTTCAGAATTCCTTAGGAAGTTACCTGACTAATGTCTAATTGAAGTAATATTGTTCAGGATAAAACCAGCCTGATTTTGTACAGGTTTGAGCACAAAGAACTTCTAAACCTACTCGTAGCTGCAGTCATGTCTAGAGAACTGTTACATTTTGAAGATAAACTATAAATAAGTGTTAATCTCTGCCTTTTCAGAAACCATCAGCAGGCTGTGCAGGAGTGGGAGATTTTGTAGAGCTGCTAGGAGGAACTGGCTTAGACCCATCCAAGATGTTTCCACTTGCTGATCTCTGTCACTCTTTTCATGGGTCTGGTAAGAAATCTTTGTTCCACTTACCTCCATGTAATAAAATAATTAGCCAAAAAGAGTCATGCAGAGTCCCCCCAAACCTGGATTTCCTGCTAGACTGGTAAACTTCACATCTAGCAGAACATGAAAGCTAAAGCTATTTGAGCCTGTGCCTGGGCTGTGTTACACAGCACACACATAGACACCTTCATTTGCTCCTGCTCTAACTGTATAACAAAGTTATGCTTGTTTTTAAAATGCTTTCCTGTAATACATAGGATTATTAGAGTGTCAACAGATAGATGAGCCTGGAAATTCATAACAAATGGAGGCAGAATGGTTCCATTTTCAGCTAAGCAGTTTTTTCTCAGTTACTCAGTATTTCCAAAGCCTTCTTTTCTGCTGCAGGAGCAACACATACCCTTGAAGCCTCAGAGCTCTCACTCTCTGCTTTGAGCCCTGGAGGAGCTCTGTTCCCATTTCACTATCATGGCACATCAGTGACCTATTTTCCCCTTAAAAATGAGACTTCCCAGTTCCCCTAAAATTCAGTACAGCAGAGTACCAAGTGTTGCAGTGATGTGACAGACAAGCTGCTGTGGCACATGTGTTGTACTTCATGAGTGTGAGCGGGTACATTGAGAAGCAGCATATCCACAGTGCTGGAGAACAGGCATGTGTCTCGCACTTCGCACATGTGATCTCCCTTTGCCTTTCATCACACCAAAATTTCATAGTCCAGGCACTGTTCAAAGCTTTAACTGGTGCTGAGTGAATACTGAGATCTGTGATGAGATTAAAATGTGCTTTCCTGGTGACGAGAAGGAAGGAAATCCCATATCAACAGCCCCTGCTATCCCAGTGACCCACCTGATTTCTCCTCCAGTGAGAAAGATGCTCCAAGTTCCCCAAATGAAAGAGGCTTTGCCAAACCCCAACTCAAATGGCTTACCTAAAGCAGTAGCTACAGATAGACTCAATTTTTCGCAGAGTGAGTCCATATGCTGGGCATTGCCATTTGAGTTTGTCTTAGTGGGACTCTCACATGTCTTTTTTACTGTGAAGAACCTCCTTACACACAAAAGCACTCATTTCTCTAACAGAAAGCATTCCAATATTGTTCATTTTTGGTATGTTCAGGACAGGGCACCATTTCCCTTACACATTGCTCCTTGTATCTAACAGTAGCATATCTTATCTTCCCAAGACATCTGCATCTTGTCCACCTATGCATATCTAAAACTGTAGGTGGATAGGAAGTGAGTGGCGTTTGCATGAGTAAAGATTACAACGCTTGATTAAATACCCAAGCTTTTGTACAGCAAAACTAACAAATACAAAAGAAGGTATTTAGTCAGCAATACCACCACTGGTTGGTCGCACACATAAATTTGCTCTGCTTCCAAAATTGTATGTATCAGTACTTTGTAATTCTCAACACTATATATCTTTTATCCCTCTCTTTCATGTAATTGTATCTTTATATCTCCTCTATATCTCTTTTCCCTAATTAGCACAAATGAAAATTGGCTGTGACAATACCGTGCTGAGAATGGTCTCCAGTGGCAAACATATCAACCGTGTGACGTTTGAGTATCACCAAATCAACCTGCAGGACACAGAAAACAGAAAGGAGAACAGCATTGAGGAATTCTGCTTTCCTAGTATCTGAAAAACCAGGCCACATATTTTCACATAGCTAATGAAAATAAGGTTCTGGTGAATTAAAAAATACGTATTTTTCCTTTAACCAGCTGGTATAATCAAGCCTTTCTACAGTACAATTGTATTTTCTTTTTTCATGCAGATCAGCCGTTCCCATGAGCAAGCAAGAAAAATCAACCAATATATTAATCTTTGTTACTATCATGGTATTTTTTCTGCAGTATTTAAGCTCATTTGCCATGCCCAACATCAATAGGAAGAACAGAAGGCTATGTTTCCCAAATAAATATTATTAGGAAAACATAAAAAGACCCTCTGTGTATCTAGTCAGAGGACATAGGAAACCTACAATAAGTATGAACTTCATGCAGCAACTTTATCCTTTTATATCAGGTATAAACAAAAAAATGAGATCGTGGAATACACTTCCAGTTTTGTAAGAGGAAACCCAACATTAGTGTGTGTAAAAACTACTGGTTTGTTTATGACTATAAATGTACTATTTATTTCTAATGACATGTTTTTAATAAAAATTTATAGCATGGAAACTTCCTTACATAATTCCAAATGTAAATAAATTCATTTAAAGAGTTGGCAAAACGTTGTTATGTTGTATTTTTCTGAAGAGCTCTTCCAGCATTCTGGTTAAACTTCCCAAGTCTTGTGCTATTTTCTGGAAATGATGATTTTGAACATATGTTACTGTAAAACTGTGGACTATTAAAGTAACATTACGGGCAGAAATTTATTTTGCCAATCTTGTGTACACCTTCAAGTGGAGCATGTTCCAGCTGTACGCTTACTGACACCTTCCCTGTCCTGCTGACCTGTGAAAGCGTGGATGTAAAAGTACAGGTTTGTATTTTACAGACCTTTGGTGACCCGAAAAGGGAGTGTAAGCCCGGAGGGCTCTTGGAAGCACAGTGCAGCAAAGGACCAGGGTTGTATCCTGGCTTGGAGGGAGACGCATGGACTGATCCATATGATTTCTGGGAGCACTACCTGGGAATAATGAGACCAAACTGTTCCTCCTCTGATGTTCAATTAATGGTCAGCACTGATTAATCCAGCTGCATGCTCAATATATTCAGCACTGGTTTATGGCTCTTAATCTCATAGTTAGTCACCAATGATCAAGTGTCTTGAGCGGTCAGCAGCATTGAAGTTAATCCCTCCAGACTGAAGTGGGTGAAAACCACAAGATGCCTCAATCTCTCCTTTTGTAGAGCTTTAAGAATCTGGTTTTGGTGACTGACTCATGAACAGAGATATGCATTTAGCACCATGGTCAGACTCAGGCGAGTGTGTCGACCCTGCAGGGCTGTTCCAAAAAAACCCAGTCAAAGCTGGTGCTGGCTACCATGAGGCATGGAGTTTGGCTCTGGGCTCTGATCCAGCCCCATGCAACCCACCATGGGCTTCCTGGGCCCCCAGTGTGGTGCTGGCAGCACTGGTATGGTAACCCAGCACCAGAGACATCAAAACATAAAAAAGGCAAAAAATAAAAATTGGGACTCAAAGAAATACCATTTTTCCTGAGAAAACTTGCAGTGGCAGAGGATCTCTGTGCCCCAACATCACATTCAGCTTACCCTTTCTGGGTGCCTGTCACTTTTAGGGTGGCTCTTGCTGCATCCAGCCCTGCCAGACTTTTCTAGGCACCCTTTGGTGGACCAGGCAGGTTTCTGGGCTGTACAGTTAGGGAACAGTCTTGCAGGTTCCCATATCAGACTGTACTTATCCACATACTTACCTTAACAGTGGGGAGAGGTAGAGGTCTGTAGCAGTACTGCTCCTTGGTCACTAAGAAACCTCAGAGGAGATGAAATATCAACAACATATCTAGCTCAGGACTAAATTGCCAGCGAAGGCAAACTCACAATCATCTCTTGCTTAGTGCAGTTTGATATTGGTATTTCCCACCTCTCAGCTTTATGTGGTAGGTTTTTTTTTTAATCTTGACATTCACATGCAGGAAAACCAGGGGATCAAACCCAGTCAGCGTGGTTCTTGAAGGGCAGGTCCTGCTTCTCACCATAGGATGAGAACAACCTGATCTCATCTTATGACTAGGTGATCCTTATAAGTTGTGGCCAATGGTATGAGGTTCAACAAGGCAAAGTGCTGGGTCCTGCGCTTGGGCCACAACAAACCCATGCAATGGTCCAGGCCTGGGGAAGAGTGGCTGGAAAGCTGCTCGTGGACAAGCACCTGGGGGTGCCGATTGACAGAGCTGAACACAAGCCAGCTTGTGCCCAGGCAGCCAAGAAAGCAAACAGCATCCTGGCCTCTATCAGCAATAGTGTGGCCAGCAGGACCAGGGCAGTGATCATCCCCCTGTACTGGGCACTGGTGAGGCCGCACTTCAAATCTTGCATTCAGTTCTGGGACCCTCACTACAAGGCAGACATAGAGGTGCTGGAGCGGGTCCAAAGAAGGGCAATGGAGCTGGTGAAGGGTCTGGAGCACAAATCGGATAAGAAGCAGCTGAGGGAACTGGGGTGGTTTAGCCTGGAGAAGAGAAGGCTCAGGAGGGACCTCATCACTCCCTACAACTACCTGAAAGGAGGATGGAGTGAGGTGGGATCAGTCTCTTCTTCTTTCATGTTACAAGCGATAAGACAAGTGGTAATGGCCTCAAACTGCACCAGAAGAGGCTTGGAATGGGTATAAGGAACAATCCCTTTCCCAGAGAGGATGGTCAGGCATCGGAACAGGCTGCCCAGGGCATTGGTGGAATCACTGTCTCTGGAAGTGTACAGAAGTCATGTGGATGAGGCCACCAGTGACATAGTTTAGTGATGGACTTGGCAGTCCTGGGGTAGAGGTTGGACTTGATGATCTTGAAGGTCTTTTCCAACTTAGTTGATTCTATGACTTAAATACCTCCAAATCACCAAGACCTTAAAGAAAAGATACTTATATTCAGAGGGTTTAGATTTCTCCTCCCATATTACACAGAAGTGGAGTCTATTACTAACAAAACTTCCTGTTATAGATGAGGGAGAATGAAAAACAAGACTTGGTGCAGGACAGCACCATGTGTTGCTATTGCTCCATGCATAATAGTCAAGTATTGGTTGACTAGTCAAGTCATGGTTTTCCCAGAACTGGTTGTCACTTCCCCTACTCCTTTTAATCAACATAAATTCAGGCAGCACCACCAATGACATCACTCAAGCCCGTTGCCTATCTTAGAAAAACCCAGACCACAGCCAGTCAGGCATTCTTTGGACGGTGTTTTAGGGCCCCCCCTAATGCAGAAAACCAAGTCACTTCAATCTGTGTACCTGGATTAAAGGAGGCCCTTGCTATTTCAGGAGTTGCAGAACTTCAGTCACAGGAGGTCAGCTTATAGATGTCAAATGTCACAATGCCTCCAGGTTTTAGTTCCAGAAACTAGGGAAATAAGTATCCTCATGGACGAAAAGAAAGAAAATCAAAGCAATAAAAGCACTGTAAGAAGAAAACAAAACAAAACAAACAAAAAAACCCCAAAAATGAAAACAAAAAAAACAAAACCAACAAACAAAAAGACCCAACAAAAAACCCTGACCCCCCCCACAAACAACAACAACAACAAAGCAGAGAAGCAGCTACCAAAAATTTGTAAAAGGAAAAAAAACAACCCCAGGATGAGAAATATGTCAATAACATCAATATATGTTGAAAGATACAAGAAAGTGACTTAGGAATTAACAAGATTGTACCTGAAGGCTTGCAAGATCTGGAAAGACTCCCAAGAATTAAAAAAAACCCAACAAAATAAACAACCAAAACCAAGTCCCTAATAATAAAATGGAACAAAAGACTTTGAAGAGGCACTGTATGGAAATGTTAGCTTAGAGAAGAAGTTGTATGTCCAGAATTTAGAAACCCTGACATCTGTCACTGTAAGCAAAAATTACACAAACCACAATTACAGTTAAAACCTATTAAATTGACAGGAGAAGATATGAGTGACAGGCTTGGTGAAGATTCTTGGTGAAGAATGAACCACTTCACCTTCTTGATTTGGCATCAGCACAGAGTTTCCCTTAGAGAAGTGATGTAAAAGGTGGCATGATACCACAATAATAGCACTACAGAACATAGAAGAGCCATGTTAGATTTAGAAAGAAAAGCACAGAACGTGAACTGATTGGTCAGCCAACACTCCAGAAACAACTGAAAAACTACAGTACCACAGAAACTACAAAGGAACCTGGTGTTAAAAACTGTTGTTTGCAGGAAAAGGAAAAAAATCAGCAATTCTTACTGGAATCTCAATCTTTGAAGACAGAGGGACATAGAACATGAATCAACTCCTGCATTTCTGTACTAACATATAAATCAGGGTGGCTGCTCAGAAAAAACAATGTAGTGAGTTGCTCAGAGGGAGGCTAAATTTCCCACCTTGGGTAAGTTTAAAAGTCTTCTACTTAAACACCATGCAATAAATCTTCAGCTTAATTTTTATTTTCATCTTTACCATGTAAATTAAGAACAACTGCAGGGATTTATCGGAGAGTGGCAAGTCTTTGTTGTTGAAATTACCTAGAAGAGAAGATGGAAATATTCTGGAGGTAGTGGGGAAAAAGCCTGAGCACCCGTTCCTGTAGAAGTGCCCTGGACATTTGAAAAAATCAGTCAGCTAAAATAATATTTATCAGGAGTTTTCTGGCAATTGAAAGGGGAACATTTTTATGGGTCCTGTCACCACAGAGCAAGTGCCAAAGGCCATTTAAAATAGGTCTTGATACAAGAATAGATACAGACTTGCTACAGAGCTTTAGGATTTTTAAGAGAAAAAACCCAAAACAGAACAAATAAAAACTGTTCAGGAATTAAGGACTATTATCAATAAGTAATGGAGTAGTAGAAATGTTTTGTTAAGGCTAGAACTGCTGCCTTTGGAGGTAAAAACTCAGCAGAACAATTGTAACTGAGGACTGATCATAGTGAGATGTTACAAAGATTTCTTGTTTTGTGAGTTGATCGTCTGTTCCCAAAATTAGATTCTTTGTTCTTAAAGCAGTGACAAAAAATCACAGACTTCTTGGCAGTAACGTGCAATTACCCATAATAATATGTAACATTATTTTAAGTTAGAGTAGTTCTGATAAACTAATATTGATTTTTGTCTTTCACTACTGACAATGAGCACTCAGACAAAGACAAGTATGGTCTTTCTGAATGGTCTAAATTACTTTTAAAACATCTTCTAAATATCTGCTCTGCTAACATTGATTTTCTGAAATTGTGCCCTGCTTCCACTGTGGTAAAATTTTGATCAATAGGTAGGAAGAAATCACACAGAGGCTGAATAGTAAGGGAAGTGAAGTTGCAGAGCACATTGGGTGCTTGATCATATAACCTGCTTCCAACTGAATATCTACTCCTGCAGATCTATAATACGTCTCCACAGCCATCACACTGCACTGGCTTCACACGCCAAGTGGATTTTTTGCTAGCTACAGGGACTGCACTATTTTGTGCATATAGGGTACAAAAGGCACTGAACTCTGTTATCCTGCACTGGAATACGTGCAGTACCAATTATGTAACAGGGACCCAACTAATTTTTAGAGCTTAAAGAAATTTCACTTGCCTTCATGAAATGCACACTTCTTAGGACCTCAAAGCTGTACTTACTCAGTTCTAAACACAAGCTAAATTATACTTCAAGGAAGTGATTCATTATAGTCATTTTTATTCAGAGCCTCATTACTTCTGGTATCTGAGTAACTTTCTTGTTGATAAATTGACACAGTTTTCACTTTTTCTCCCCACTTTGCTTCTTATCTTTAAAGATCAGCAACAACTAATCATAGCAACTATGGATTTTGTACGCACATCATTTCCTATTAAAGGAAATGCAGTGTATTACACGTGAGTCACTACAAAATGAAAAGTTTTCATTATCTGTTCTTTTGAATAACATTGATATTCATGATACCGTGCTGCTGCAAATTACCATCTAACCATCAATTACAGCGTTGACTAATAGTTTTTTTTTAACTTTGCCCCTCAACAGGAAAGCAAGCAGTTTTATAACCAAAACTTGCCTTTCAGATACATACTGGTACTCAGCGCTCCTCATCAGGACTAATTCTGAAGGACCCAGGCATGTCTTTCAGGTCAAGCACATAATGGCTGTTTCATGCAGGACATGTTGCTCATGGATGTCCTATCTCTCACAGTCCTACCCTGGGCTGGCAGTTGGAGGTCTTCCAAAGCAGCATTGTGCTTGACAGCACCCCCTCTCACAAGGAGTTGAGACCACCAGAGCTGGAGGAGAAACATCTCTGGCCTTCAAGTTCACAGGTACAGGCCCCCAGCTCTCCTGCTTCCCTGCTGTCACATCCCTGGTTCTGCCTTGTCCCGGCTCCTGGAGCCCCAAGGCAGGAAACTACAGTGTTGCAGCCTTCTGTGCTCCTGTGCCCACAGTGGGTCTGAGCAAACTGCTGTCAACCAAAGTCAATCTTGGCTCCTCTCCTACGGGAGATGTCCTTGCTGAGCTTCCCAAAGCCCTGGGACACGTCCCACTGCTGGCAGTTAAATGGCTGCCACACATATCTTGGACACACACTGCTACAGGCAGGTGCTGGCATGTATTTAAATAAAGCATTATGTAAAGCTCAGCTATTGAAACAGTCCGAGGCAATAGTAAAGGGTATGACTAAGTATCACACAACAAAAATAAAATCATCAAAAAAATACAGAATCATCACAATAGCAGATGATAAAAGGTCATAATAATTTGTTTGAACAACAATCATTCTGTCTTTGGAAAATTCAGCTTTAATTAACTGACAGATATCAGCAAGTGCCTCCAGCACAGCAGAGCTGGCTGTACTCAGATACAAAAGCTGGCTGATGATAACACCTTTTGACATCCTGTTCAGATGTCAGAACTTCAATTAGGCTGGTGGTGAACATTGCTCAGAGTCTCCACTGATTCTACCCTGCTGTCCCCAGTCCCAAACCACTTCTGGTGGTGAGAAGTCGCTGGAGGTGCCTGGCCAAACAGGAGCTGGAGGCATGCATCTCCACACCCTGCAGCTGCCTCCAACTGCAAGCCAATCGAGGCATCTCCTGACATCAGAGGTAGCTGGACATGGATTTTGCAAATCCACGAATGCCCTGCAGTATGCAGCTGGGTGTGTGGAGAACAGTTAAAACCTAACCTCTCTGAGGAGGTTTCACAAGCTTCTTTATTAGGAAGTTTACATTTGCAAGAAAAAAAGACAACATCTCTAAGTAACTCTTGGTTTCAATCCTCCTCAAATTTATGTACTGTAGTAAACTGAGCTTTAAACTGGGCACCTCTTGGAGGTCTGAACACTGACACAGGTTTCTGACTTGTCTTTAAAATATTCTGATTTGGAAACCTGGCTCTTCTGTGAGGCAAAGGAGATTGATGACACATGCTTCCAATTCTGCCATAACTTAATTAGACTTACAGAAAATTCTCCTGCAGTCCCAGCAGATAAAACAATTAATTGGAAGCTGAAATGTCCCAAATGAAAAGATGACCAAATGGGGTCTCTGAGTCAAGCTCCAGCCTCACGTTTGGCCATGCGTAGGCACTTTCTTACTGTACGAAAGATCCTGTGTTTTCATGCTGCTGCAAGCTCCTGGGTTGAGCTGAAGCTCTGAGAACAAGAAACAAGTAACGTTACTGTCATTACGGGTAAAGAAAAGACTGCTCTTAAAGTCCACTGGACTCTTTTAAGTAGGGGAGATGATAAAAACTAGGAAAGGCTGGCTTAGAGGCAGTAAGAGTTGGATCATCAAAATAAGAGGCAAAGAAGCAAATTTGGGAAGCTTTATAGAGCCGCTCCTGCATAATAGAGTCCATTCTTAATGCAGCTGACACATCTATTTATCATCTCGTTACATCAAAACATATATATATCTTTGGAATGAGACTGGTTTTGACTGTTCCATTTGTCATTACAGCAGTATCAGCCCTACCTGTCTGAATAAAATATTTTTTATGTCAGAAATAGATTCCTCACAAAACAGGGAAATTGCTGTGTGTTTGCTATTGTAATTTGGTTGGTTTGAACATAGATAATGAGGGTTACCAAAATAAGAAACCTGCTCATTCTCAGCCCATCTGAGCTGTCAATCTCTACAGCCAGTGGATGGCACAATTCTAAAGGGAGCTGAGGATGCAGTGGAAATTCTGTTTAGATGATCCAACCTAAAATGAAGAGTGAGCTAGACTGAATCCTGGGGGATTTGCCGCAGTTTTGGCTTGTTCTTATTATTCCAAACCAGTTTAATTCAGGAATGTGATGCATCAGAGTTTGTTCTCCTCTCTTGGCTTTTTGGACAGTGGTTCTTACTGTCTAAGCAGCGAAAAGTGGAACAGGAGGGGAAAGTTTTGGCAAGTGCGTGTTTGCAAACTTTACAGAGGACACATCAAAGTCAAGCAGTCTTTGGAGCCTGCACTGCATCAAATGCAAAAGGAAAATCAATTGGAAAAGGCCAGGCTAGCTCATCATAACCCAGGGGTAAGATTATATTACTATACAGATGCAGGAGACATCATGATTGAAAACCCAGCAGTTCTCCATTACTCTAAAAGAATGTTACCAAAAAACTGGAGGACTGCTTAAATCTGGATAAAAAGATCTTAATAAATGTAGATAATAAGATCATACAAATAGGTCATACATTTGCTCATGTTTCTTGTACTATTGATTAATTGCTATGCATAATTAGTTACTGATTACTGGTGGATTCCCTACTAATTCCTATACAACTTACTATCAATTACTGCTATTTTTCATATTGGGATATAGTTTCCTTGATGTTTTCTGATTCACAGAGGTGTACTACCGTATGCAGTAAGCTTGCAAAACTCCAAATTGGAGTAAAACTAACAGCAGAGTAACTTCACAAAAAAAAAAAAAAAAAAAGGAAACAAAGCGAAAGCAGCATGGTTTTGCCATTAAAGCAAGACAGGAGCAGCTAATCTAGTGGGCATAGCGCACGTTGTGAGCCGATTGCGTCCTGGTTTCCAAACTCCAGCAGAGCATCAGCAGGGGAGAGTAGCGGGAAGGTTCATAGTGGAGCAGGGAGAGAGGGAACAACAGCCACAGAGAAATCCTGGCTCATTATTTAAGGGAAAGAGGAACCTTTACCTTTGGTGAGGTGGGGTCAGCTGCAAATGCCAGCCCCTTGCTGGGAAACTTGCACAGACCCTGGCCCAATGGACAACATCTGTGTGCTCATTATGGTCCCCCGCCTCACATAACTGTTTTGGCAAGAGAGAGGGCCTCTGCAGATCATCTGGATCTTTGTGGTTGTGCCAAGTTGCCCAGAGCCTTGACCAGTGGAGGCTGGAGTACCCCATGAAAAGAGAAGCTACAACCTGTCTGCTCAGCCTTATCCAGTCCCTCCAGTTGTTTCCTGGGTCTAAAACACTCTCTCCATCACAAGGGAACTGGAGTATCTGTATATATATACAGATATACTATAGGTACTGTATTGTATACTATACTGTATATGTATACAGATATATTATAACTGGAGTATGAATCAGGTAGGAATCCTGGCTAATGAGTCCCAGCAGACAGCTGCCATACTGGCATAGCATACAGCCAACATCACAGAGTCTCAAAGCACACGGGCAGCTGTGCTGTCCCTAGAGAGTAACCACTTGCCCGTGAAGTGCCAACTCAACGTGATGTGAGAGACAGTCTGCCAGGCAGGTTGGAGAGGGTCCTGATGTAAATCCATTACAGTGGCATCTCAACGTCAGCATCCTGATGCAGAATGGTAACTGGGTGCAGACAGTGATATCACCACAGCATGTGCTGAGCAGAGGCTATGGGAATGGGTTTCCCATCTGTAGTGACCACTGGAGTGATGCTGGGAGATGTGTTTTGAGCCAGAACCTTCTCAAGATCAGTCTGACTGAATGATCTGCATAACTGGGGACATCATAGTGTCAGGGCCATCTCGCTGGTCAACAGGGAGAAGCAGTGTCTGGGAACTGTGGCTCCAGATCTACTTGAAGCAGGCATCCAAAATGGATCAAGTGAGTGGCACCAAAAACCTATCTGCCTGGCTCCGTTGACCAGGGGACTCAGGAGCATCACCTGAGTTGCGTGAGTCCTTGTTTCCCCATGTGCTATGGAGATATTAATCGATTAAGTCACAGAGATGTTTCAGATTTAGACAGCAGTAGATAAGTAAGCTTCTGCACAGCCATAATCATAGAACCATAGAACCATAGAATAGTTAAGGTTGGAAAGGACCTTAAGATCATCTAGTTCCAACCCCCCTGCCAGGGATAGGGACACCTCCCACTAAACCATGCCACCCAAGGCTATGTCCAATCCATCCTTGAACACTGCCAGCGATGGAGCATTCACAGCTTCCCTGGGCAACCCATTCCAGTGCCTCACCACCCTTACAGTAAGGAACTTTTTTCATTTCCCCCACTCAGTCACTTTCACTGCTTTATGGAAAATTATGCCAGATTGAGATTTTTGGAAGATACTGCCTGGTCAAACCCTACAAGTGAGTATTGATATATTTGAAAAAGGGATAGGAAATGCTGCCCAACCTATGACTGGTATATCATCTATAGGAAAGGAGTGTTAATACAGTTCTGTGAAAAAAGAAACTTAAAGAAAGGGCATTGCGCATACATAGAACAAGAGAACTTACGTAAATTCAAAGCAATGTTCTATTTTTGCTGCTGTTAATTAAATGTTATCTTGTGTGCTTCGTGCTTACAAATCACTTCAGCTATTGTCAGATCTCAAGTAGCTTCCCTTCCTTTCTTCTTCTTCAATGAAACCAATTTGAAAGTCTCTTTCAGCGATTTGCTTTTAATTGGAAAGCATTCCCAAATGCAAGACTGAACAATGTGATCACTGATGTGCATTGATACTGATAAAGCATTATTTGTCAAGTCTGTGTTTAAAAGGGAACATCTGACTAGAATCTGTAGCATGGTTTTTTCACCCTTTTGCTTTTTCCCCTGAGATCGGGTAAGCCTCAGGAGCTGTATGAAGGCAAGCAAGCACTGGGTTTGCTGGGGAGCACAGAGACCCCAAACCATGCAAGGTGAGGTGCTAGGAGCCTACATAAACACACCAGCAACTGAGGCCAGTGAGTGAGTTTTGTTCATGTCATCATCATCCCCTCATAATAGCAGAAACAGTGGGGAGGGAGGGTCTAAAGCTGTTTCCTTCCCCTGTAAAAACAAAAGAAACTAGGAAATGAGTAGGTTTTGACTGCTCTGCTGAGCTGTCAGAGGGTGCCAGTGACTGAAGCTGAAGTCAAACTACTCCTCTTCTCCTCCACTTCTTCCTCTTCCTTCTGCCTTCTCCAGCATGTGCCTAGTGCCACTTGCCTGGTTTGCCTGTCACATTAGTCCTCTGCTGAGCCAGGGACATGATTCAGCTAAGTGAAGGACCCAGTGAGCCACTGGAGTCCAAGACAGCACAGGTAGATATGGCCGGGGGAGGGTGGAAAGTTGATCTCCCATTTCTGGCAGTGGCAAGCCACTGGAACAGCCTAAGCCCTTCCTGGTTTGTTGGGAAGAATGGGGAACAAAAGCTGATTAACCATCTGATAGTGATTTGGGATCACACAGTGGGTAACCTTTGCTTTCTAGGGACAATCCATGATACAGCAGGTTGTAAATGGAGTATGTTAAAGATGACGTCCCTTTGTAAGTCTCAGAGCAAAGACTGGGCCCTACCATCTGTTTTGTTTTCTTTGGCATTAATATCTAGGAAAAAGTCTCTGAACCAACATTGCTGTCATCCACTATTTATGTGGGCTTCTCAGGAAAGCTGGAGAAACAAGGAGCACCTTGAAGCTGCAAGTTGCAGATGCCATAAGGCACATGCCTCCACTGAGAAATGGCATATTAACTCATGTTAACTGATGTTGCACTCATTTAACAAGAGCTATCAAGTAGCACAATTTTAATTGAGCACTGGAAATAGGTCTCTTGCTCCAGCTAATACTGGTTTTGTATTAATAGCACTCAAAAAGGTTATCTGGTCTTTTAAAGTAAATGCATAGTAATGATTAATTTTTTTTTTTCCAGAACTGACATGGAGTATTTTTAATTCCAGTAATACATTGCTTTGCGGTAATACTAATTACACAGATAGCTAAAAAGCCACTTGGTCTGTTTCCATTAGAAATTCAGGCAGTCCGTTTACTCATGTCTTCTCCAAATTGCCTTTATTAGTCCTTATTGTCCTCTTAAGTTCCAATGCTCAAAGTATTCACTGATCACGTCAGTCCTGCCTCGCTACAGCGACCACTATCATGGGAGCAGAAACACTTGGCTCCTCATGGACGTACTCAGCACCCACTGAGACCTTGCTCTGTCTCAGCTGCTATTAC
Source organism: Ara ararauna (assembly GCA_028858755.1). Lineage (NCBI taxonomy): Eukaryota > Metazoa > Chordata > Aves > Psittaciformes > Psittacidae > Ara > Ara ararauna. Next base: position 83,379,181 of record CM054410.1, read on the forward strand.
TCACTCGCCTCTGTTAAGGGATTAGTCCCACCTCTGGTTTACCACAGAGTTTTCCCACTGCTACTTACATAAACCATTTTTTATCCCACTGGTATTTGTATTTTCAACATTGTCTGTTAAATAATGAAAAATAGAATCAACTGGTCTTTAATAGGGACCCTGGAAAAGATCTAGAATCTCCCACCCTTCTTCCATCCATGCTGACTTAAAGAGAATGAGCTCAGGGATATAAAGTGAGGTCATATTTTAGCTGTAACGGTATCAGGTTTTTCAGTCCGTTTATTTTTGCTGATACTTGGATAAAGTGGAAGGAGCTAGTACTTTAAGATGTGTGTGAGAACTTGAGTCCAATGGTAGAAGACTTCATTTTTAGCAGCAAAGATGTTTCAGATAGTTAACATAAAATTAATCCAAGCCAAAGCCTGAGTTTATATCCATGACATAAGGTAATTGCAAGATAGAAAAATCTACAGGCCAAAACTGTATGCTGAAATATAACTATTCCTTGGTGGGCAAAACACAGAGAAGCCATCTTTCCACTTTTAAGAGATTCAGTTAAGTGCATAAAGCAGGAGAATATGTGAATGGAATGGTGTAAATCTGGACATTGACTCTTGGAATTCACTGGAAATACTTATATCATTTAAGAAGAGGGTGTCAGGGACCAAACAGCACTAATGAACCACCTGCCATCCAGACTGGACAACTGTTGACCTGCTGCCAGCCTCTGTTTTAGACCAGATCTCTTTAGTACAAAACCTGGGCTTGTTTCAGAGGACAGTTTCTTCCAGGGACCCATCCCCCCTAGGCAGCATGGACCAACCTGTATGGGACTATCTTACTCTGCCAAAAGTCAGCCTCCAGGAGGATGCATACCCTCAGACATCCCTCAAGACACCACCTTTGGCAGCTGTAAAACCATTTTATGATTGTAGGCTAAACTTATATACCCAGCAGTAAAACAGAAAGCAAACATGGGGCTGAGAGACCTCATCCAGCTAAGATTTGTGAGAGGTGCTACCTCCATGCTGTCTCATCTCTTCTGTGCCATTCACATCAGCCTTGCTGAGATACTGCAGCAGCTGATGTTGTGTGCTGAGGTATGTGTGTAAAACGTGGTGATGGGGTACCTGGTACACTCTGGATAAGTCACTGGCCCTGAGATCTGGAGACCCAGGTGGCCTGCTCTAGCCTGGAGGCTCACAGACCAGGGTGGTCTCAGTGACCAAAGCCACCAAGAACCAGCCACTGTGTTCAGCAAGATGCTCTATGATTCTATTCTAAGATGCTGCAAGCTCTTAGAAAGACCTCAACGGGATTGGAGACCTGAGAGGTGCCATCCTCCTCACAGATCTTTTTTATTTATCATGGTTGGTTTTTGTTTGTTTTTTCATTCTGAGCATACCCTAGTCTATGTCTTTTGCCAGTCAGCTGTGACATAGAAGCCCATGAGATGTCCTTAAAAGCTCCATATGAGCTTTGAGGCTACATAAAGTCTAATAGGGTTAGTTTTATACCTGCATTCTGCTAGTAGTGAAGCAAGGAGTAAGACACATGTCACCAGAAACAGAGCTGGGGTTTCCGTCTTTGCCGTTCTTTCTTCTCACAGACTCTGCAGGTTTGTCTTGTCTCAGGCTTCACAGTCAGAAGGCTACCTCCCTAATATTTTCACCCAAAACACCCAATATCACCCATACCACCACTCTGGGAAGTGGAAAACAAGAGACTGCTCCTTACTGAGCCTCTCAACTGATGAGTAAGTACATATGCTAATTAAATGAAGCCAATCCTTGACGTTTCAGATGCCTTTTACTGTATTGGCAGAATAGGGAATGGGAATGCAAAGTAATTTTTTATTTCATAAGAAAGCTGTCCATTAATAGCAACTGTTTTTAAATTACAAAGCTGGTAGAGGTCTCAAACCCTTAAATCTTACTTAACTTACAAAGGAAGTGATCGTGCCAGGCTACTTTATCTTACTGAATGACTTGATTGTGTTTGTACACTACCTAACAAAGACAAAGCTTGGAATAAAAGAGTGGAGATAGCTCACTGCTGTGCTGGCATTTTGAGTACCTGGATGCAATTACTACTACTCTGTAATGATTACAGCTATCACCAAAGTGTTTTTTTAACCAGCTGTTTATATTTTAAGGAACAAGAAAGCTACAGGGTAGTACCTAAACACCCTGTATTTGTCTGACTGCTGGCAAGTCATGAAAATACCTGTTGTTTCTTTTACTGGATTGGGGTCAACAAGCTCCAAGCCTGTACAAAGAGCACTGTAAACAGTGAGGAACATTTAAAACTTGTGTGTCTTTCTAACCACCCCTCAGTGAGTTTCTTAATAAATGTGGCTGAAAGGCACATTCATGACATTTTGATCATTAAAAGAAACAAGTACTTTTTGTGCTTGGGAGTGGGGAGCGGGTGGTATTCAGTGCATCTGAACTGTTACTTCAAATGGATGAAGGATATTTCATGTTCAATTACTTCTAATTTTCTTCAGTTTCAAATACTTTACTTCTAAATTGGCTGTGCATAATATTTCAGTGCCCATATATTGTATTAATTTTTTTAGTCAGAGGTTGAGTTAAAAAGCTAACACAACTCAGGCTTGAATTAAAACATTTTCAATTAGATTATAGCACAGCATCACTGTAGTTAAAAGCCCTGTTTTAAAGCCACTGAGTCACTGAGTACCAGAAATCACCATAATGATAGTTCTAGAGCAGACACAAAAAAGAAACAAAACAAAAGCCAGAAAATAGTTGACACTAGTGGTGGGAAATCAGCCATTTTAGCATCTTTCCAACCAACAACTCATCTTCCTCAGTTGCAAACCAGCCTTTGCACTTAGTGAGAAAGTACTTGGATAATGTGCTAGTACTAATGATAGAGAGGACCCAGCTTTTCTGGTTTGGAATCATACAATCAGGGGCCCTCACCTGAAGCAGATCTTAGTGTTAGATACACTTTAAGGGTAAAACAATATGAGTTTATAGAACAGACAGGCAAGGCTTATGAAATTAGGAATGATACTTGGAGACAGCTCCTGAGAGCTGAGAATCACTGCCCTTCCCAGCCTCATCAGGTCTCTGGGAGGTTCCTGCCTGCCCTCAGCAAGAAAGCAAGACTCCCAGCTCCCAGCTCCCTGCTCCAGGCTCCCCACTATCAGCAGAGTCCCCAAGATGAAAGCCACTGCACTTGCCCTTACCTTCCCCCAAGCCACTGCACTTGCCCTTACCTTCCCCCACATGGCTACTGATGTAAATCCAAATACTCTCCTTGGGAACGTAACCATATTCTGGGACTTCCAGCAGCCATTGGCATTTATGACTGGTCTAGCCCTGTCTCTGAGTCCCTGCCTGGCTGCGTCATAGCAGCAGCAGCTGTTAGGGCAAACCACTTTGAAATCCCTTTTTGTCTGCTGAAGTAGGGCTTAACTGAGTTCATCACCCCTGACATAAGCCCACAGCAAAACTGGAGATCTCATCTAGTTACTTCCCTTCATGCAGCTGTGCTGACATAGGTTTTCATTTGGTGGCACTGTACATCAGAATAGGAAAATGGGGCAGGATAAAAACAATCCTTTTGGTTTTCTACCTATTGCTAGAAAAGATTGGACAGACTCAAACTAGTGGGTACACAATGGAGTAGTAATGTATGACTGTGCGTGGAATGTGGAAATGCTTTACACTGGCATCACAGCAGAGGTCATTGGAAGCTATGACTAAAACAGAAAGTCCTTCCAAAATTCAAATTCATCACTTGGCTGTAGGTATGACAAAGCTCTCACATCCCAGCTGATGTCTTTGCATTGTCTGAAGCACCAAGAACTGATGAGGACTGAAATAAAATAACATCCTGCAAATATAATACGAGCCTACTTCTCTGTCCTTTTTGAATACACCCAAGTTTTTATGACACACTAGCTGTTCATGAGTCCATAGTGTTTGGGGGGGTTTATATCTGCTTCTTTCCTTAAATGCTAAGACGAAAACAAGCAAACAAACAAAAGACAAAAAAAAAAAAAAAAAAAAAAAAAAACACCAAAAAAACCCAACAACCAAAAACCAACCCCCCCCAAAAAAACACAACCCACCTAAATCAGACCAATATTTATTGATTTTGAAGCATTATCAGTCCTCAAAATATCCTTGAAACTGTTCTATTCAGTTTTTCTTCCCACAAGAGCTAAACACAAACAAATGTGTAGACACAGCACATGCAGCAGTGAACCTTCCCCCAAGAGAAATCATGGGCAGTGCTTTGGAAAGATGTTTGTAAGCCTCCCTTGAAAAAAACATTCAAAAGTAAAATGTAAATTCCATATAGTCATTATTCTCTTGGCAAACATATTCTGAAGCTTTTTATTATTAAGTGAAAAAAGAAAGAAAAAGAAACAAACATCCTTGTTCACTGAAAGGGAAAAGCCTTAAGAAATTGTATTTTTGTCAGCTAATTAGCTAAGGCTGTAACTTCACATAACTAAATATATCATGTAAGTTCTGCAGCTGAAGGCATAATTTAGTCATCAATTGCTTTGTGAACACTTTGGGTTTAGCAACTTGTACCTTAAGATGAAGGATGAGGTAGAAAGTATGAAATTTGATCAGTCAGAATCCAAAGAAAACACAGAGCAGGAATGCAGGGCTTTTCCCTTATTTCCTTTTTTTTTGGCCCTCACAGCAGCTTCTCACAAGAGCTATTGAATACATCTTTCATTTTTGCTCTTTTATGCCAGAATCTTACAATTCTACAGAACAAATTGAAAAACTGCTACATACACTTATCAGGTAGTCTGGAAATCAAGCCTGTTTTCTTCAGGTTTAGATAGGATCTTGCACAGTACCTTTCAATTTCCACATTAGAAAAGCATTTAGAAAAAATGTATTGTATTTCTTGGGATGTAGCTGTCACTTTAATATGAATGTTTCCGAAGAAATATATTTATTATATAGCGTAATTATATTTTATCATAGTATCTGCTTCCCAATTCCTTGCACATAGTTTCTGCAGTGCTGCTACTCCTCTGCTGCCTTGGTGATAACTTTGTGATGGCATTGGTGAAGCAGATAAGGTGTGTGAAAAGCGTCTTTACATTTTACACATTTTAAAAATTATTACTTATGTTTCTGTTATCATATGTCTTATGTATGGGCTTTTTCTGGAAACAATTATCTTTGTTACCAGAATGAGATTTCATCTTGAATCCTCTGTGATTTATATTTCTTTTTTACTCACTGTGTACAATAATGAGGATTGTTTTCACTTTGAATAGTTATTTAGAATCATAGAATCTTTGAAAAAGTCTTTTAAGATCATAAGTCTTTTAAGATCATAAGTCCAAGCCTAGCATGTTAAGCAACCTAGCAGTGATAATTCCATCATTAAACCATGTCCCTAAGCCCCATGTCTACATGTCTTTCAAATACCTTCAGGTCACTCAACCACTTTCCTGGGCAGCCTGTTCCAATGCTTGACAGCCCTCTCAGTGAAGAATTTTTTTCCAATATCCAATTTAAACCTCCCTTGGCTCAGTCTGAGGCCATTTCTTCTTGTCCTAATGCTTGTTACCTGGGAGAAGAGACCAACAGCTACCTTGCTACAACCTCTTTTCAGATAGTTACAGGGACCAATGAGGTCTCCCCTGAGTCTGCTCTTCTTCAAGTTAAACAACCCTCTACATTTCTGCACTATTAGAAGCTGGATTTTGCATAAGGATTTCTATTATGACTAATAGATCCCTCAGGTATCTGCAAAAATGTGTAAATTTTGATGTTTCACAAAAAAAAAATGTTTCTAATTCAACTTAGAGAAAAACCTTACCCTGCAGACAGGGTTGACTGCAATTCCCACAGAGGGATTGTTTCAGCAATGGTTCTTTTTTCCTGAAAACTGTTTTTACATTTCCTGACTGGTGGCAAAGGCACCTCTCCACAGCAGCCTGCAGCAAGATGCTGAAAAGTTACATGAAAACCACCAACACAGATCAGCCTTGGTTGTTCAAAATGGCCTTGTGTGTCTCTAGACATTTCAATTACCAATTCAAGGTAATTCCATGAGGTAAAGATATTCTTTATAAGCACAGAGACAGAAGATTGGCTTATTAAAGTTATTGTGCAAAAGGGTGGCATTGGCTCTGAACATTTGTGGTCTGCAGAGTGGTGAATGTTCCACAGAAATTCTCTCACTATCAATATTTCTTCCTGGGCTGTCATTCTAGGCATGCTTTGGTCTCATTCAGCCCTTATTTTAATTAGCCATGAGCAGATGAGTAAGAACTTGAGTTTTGCCTCTGACAAACTTTGTAAGCTCCTTGACATCTGGTGGAGGATAATGATTAAGACTCATGATGGAGCTTGAAATATTTCCCCACTTAGGTCTGAGTCATACCTTCAGCCCAAGATGAGGGTGTGCTTGGTATACAGAAGGTGAACAGGCAAAAGTTGTCTGTCTGCTGCCTCCTAACTTCTAGCATTGGTAACTTCCATCATTAGCATTGCCAACTTCCAGCGTTAGCATTGCCTTTTGCAGCCAGCTGGGAGATGAGTCCTTTGAAGCAGGAAGGGAGAACTCCTTCCCCAGTTTGTCCAAAGATCAATTTCTGCACAGACAGGAAGAGCTAGTGTTGATTTGGAAACGTTTCTGCTCATAATATGTTAAAAATATACCATCCGTAGCTTAATAAATGGAGGTATCTCTCTGAAGTGCCTAAAAGTATAAAATCGTCTGTTTAAGATCATTCCAAGGAAAATTAAAGATGTAGTTGGCTGTGGTGGAAATAGGGTAATAAATTCATAGAACCCTGTAATCAATTGCCATGCTGGACTGTGGTATCAACAACAGACACCTCTGATCACATAGAAAATAAACTGGAAGTCTGTATCTGAAGACATAAAAAAGACATATGTGAGAGCTGTCAAGCCAATTGCCCAGACCTGCTGCTAGTGTGCAGCTCAGAAATATTCTGAGCTGTATAAAAATATATAAAATATTTCTTTCAAGCCAATCATATTAAAGTGAAGCTACATCCCAAGATATACAGTACATTTTCCTAAGCACTTTTGAATGCAGAAATTGAAAGATGCTGTGTGAGATCTAAGCCCGAAGAAAGGCAGTGAGGCAAGGATCAAAGGATGAACTGAACTTAATCTGGTACGAATAAGCACAGAGCCATTTTGTGTTGTGTTTTCCAGTATTTTGCTAACACATATATTAAACAATTTAGAGCAAATTTAGGAGACTGTCTTGCTGAGTGTAGCATCTGTATGTGACCCCCAGACTGGGCAGGATGAATGGAGGTGTGGGCAAGGATCAAAACTAAGGATGAGCTGCACAAACTCTTGCAGAGAGTGGTGCATGTGGAAGTAACTTGACAAATCCCACATAACCTGCTTTGACCTCGTAGCTGACCCAACTCTAAGCAGAAGGTTGCACTAGGGACATTTGAAGGTCCCTTCCAAATTGAATTATCCTACGATCCTGTAATCAAACACAGACTATATGGGTATTATTGCTGTATCATTACTGAAAAGTGGAGACCACCACATTTTTCTGATACCAGTCACCACAACTGGTAACCACTTCACTTTATTTATAACTGTGATTATAACTGTGTCCTCTATTTTTAATCTAGTGTGCAACTACAATTCTGAGTAACAGTGATGACTCCAGTGACGGTTACCTCAACAGACGGCATCTTGCTAATGTTGGAGCTGGAGTCAGATTTGCATTCAAATACTGCATAGCCCATCAGTACCTGTCATGGCTTGACAGAAAAGTTTTACCATATCACAGGGTTTTAGGCATGTGACTGCTTTTTAAGGATTATTTTAAGAAAGGAAGACACCTACATTTGGAACCCTTTTTGTACAATATCTTAATTTAACTTGCAGTTAAAGTATTCAGCTGGAGATTTAACTAGAGTCATTATAAGCTACAGCAGTGGCCTACCTGTCATGCACAGTCTTCAATTCACTTGTGATTGGAAGAAAGTCTCCCCCGCTGATCTTTGGTTCAAATAGACACAGCACAAATCAACATTTCTTTTGGTCTTCCTAAGAGAAGGCAGTTCCCAGCCTGAGCAGCTGGTGTTGGCTTTAAGTCAAAAAAAGGCTGAATGGATGGATTTAGGGACAGAGTCATAAAATGACTAACCAAAACAACAGTGCCTAACTCTCTCAATAGTCACATGCTGTGCTGACATTTTCAGGCAGGTCAATTCTGGATGGCCCAGTTACTTTGTGGCATTCAGATCAAATCTTACAATGTGGCCCTATTAGGGACAATCATTAATACCCATTTTTGACAGTGCTAAAACACTTAGACAAGAGGTCAGGTGACTCTGCAAGCTCTCAAGACAAGAACCAGTAATGAATGGGTGACCTGCTGAGTAATGAGGCCATTTGTAAGTAAAGATGAATGTCTACCTGGGAGCAATCTTATGGTTCACTTCACCTGAAAACCTTCTCAGAAAACCACAGATGCTGCCTTACTGGATTCCAAGGGGAAACATCATCTTAAGAACCCTCCAAGGCTCTCAATTTAAAAATAGGTAGGTAGATAGATAGATAGATAAACAGACAGACAGACAGATAGATGATTGATAGATAGATAGACAGATAGATAGATAGATAGACAGATAGATAGATGGTAGATGGATGAATGGATTTCACAGAGAGAGCACTTGGGGAAAGGACTTTGTACACATCTGCGTGGTCAGGATTTTTCAGGCTTTCTATGGAGCATTTTATTAGCAAAGTTACTGAAGTCATCTTCTCAGCTTTAGGAAAAATACATATCTTGTGGGACATTACCATGTCCCATTACCAAGATGGCTGAAAAGATGAGTTACAGGCACTGATGACATCTCAGTGGAGTACTGAACATTAATAATTTGCAGCTTCTTACAGCAGAGATGGATTTCAATATGCTCTGCATTTTTATTTTGAAAAAGAAGGAAGAACAACCAACAATTTGGAGCTGGAATCTTACATAATGGAGACAAATGTTTTCTATGAAACTTAGAACATACAGAATTGTTTGCATTGGCTTGTGTGGGCTTGTGCAATGACTGGCCATGCTCATGTACATAGACCATGCTTTCTTTCAGCTACTGACACCTTCACTCAGCACTGATGTGTTCTTCCATGTATTTTCATGGAATTTGATTCTTCTGATATATTGTGACCTAGGAAATCTTTGGGGATCAAAACCCATTGGCCATATGAATAGCAACCTCCTTTTCCCTCCAACTCATGCTCCAGCATTCTTTTTTCCTCTTTCAGTCAGTGTTTGTCAGATTTTCTAGCTACAACAGAAAACATGACCCTGTCTACAAAACTACTTTCCCTGTTGTGACCTCATGTGACTGCTGCAGTCCCACTTGGGCTCACGGGCCAGGTGAGGAACATAACAATATCTTGTACATATCCAGAGGAATGAAGCAAGCTCACATCACCTCGGAAAATCATGCTGTTAGCAGCATATGCTTGGACTGCAATCTACCAGCATGTAACAGGTTAAAGGGTTCTTTCTGAAGACCCCAGAGAGACTGCATTTTCAACCACTGTAGTCAGGTACATCAGATATCTTAAGTTTCTATACTATTTACAGGACAAGTATGAATGTCAGTCCTTTGTGAATATTATCTTCGCAAATCAATTCTGTGTAGGGATAACTTTAATAATTAAGTTCTATATAGATAACTTCATACTCAATCCGCTGTTTTGAAGAGAAGGAGGTAAAACTTTTCACTAGATGCTTTAACTAATAGACAAAGGCAGAAGATGCACACCTGTTTGTCACAGGTTTTCAATACTTCAGCATAGGCTTTCTAATCTTAGAATGGGAGCAACTGAAAGTTTATTGCAGCTGTTGCTTGTGTGCGTTGGATGCTCTGCCTCTGAAGCTTTATCTGTGCTGTGCAGTATGTCTTGTATTAGCAATTTATATAGCAGTTGCTAGCAAGCAGGTTTATTTACAAAGCACAGTGCTAGCCTTGGTGGTGTCTCTCACCAGTCTTAGGAGTGGCTCAGCTGTGTTGCTGTGATACCTGACCAGGTTAAATTACATTTCTGTGCATGGTTCAGGTCCAGGCCCAGGCACATTACAGGCAACAGCAAGAGCTAGCTCAGCCTTAAATCTGTCACTGAAGCATGTGGATTTCAGCTAAAGGCAATTTATTTTTTGGCTGGGGTAAAGATCTGGAGTATATGTGTACAAGATTATGCTAATTATTTAAAAACAGTTACTGATGTAAAAACAATGACTGATTATGTCTGCGATGTTTTGAGGTTTAAAAGTTAGGGAGAACCATAGTTCTTCACTTAAAATCTGGGGTTAGTCACAGATGAATCAGGAAGACCAGATACTTAGATACTTCCTGAGTCCAGACGCACAGCCTTGAGGTGCTCAGGTCTGAGCTGCTGTCCTTCATTGCTACTAGATCTTGCACATCACCCTACTTGGTAAGATTGTGCAGCTTTAAGGAGCAACATACTTTCCTCTGAGAGACAAAGCATCTCAGCAGCCCATGTGAATCCTCAGATACTCGAACAGACAAACTGTATTTGCTAGAAATTCCTGAAAAATTCTCATTAATCTCAATTTTACCACAATGTCTCAAGATATCAGGTCTCAAGGAGGGAGAGTCACAAGTCACGAAGAGTGTCCCCAGCATACCTTCAGTATTTGCGTACAGCTACGCAGGTGAAAGGAAGGAGAAGGCTTGCTTGTGTAACTCCAGAAGCTGAAGACAAACTGTGGGAGGTTGAAAAGTGACACAGCACAGCTGCATCAATACTAACAGATTGAACCTGGGGATGGTCCCAAGTGCAGCTCCCCCGGACAGCACCCTCGCACATAGTATGACCCATGTCTGTGGCTCTGCTGCTCCTGTGCGGGAGAGCAAGACCTTGCTGGCCACTCTTGTCCTGGGCTGGCAGGCAGCTGTCAGAGAAGCAGCTCTGGCTGCGGCAGACGTGGGAGCATGAGGCGCATGCAACCACTCAGAAGCTACTCTTGCCTTCCCCATTTGATTTTGGCATGATTCCCAGTTTCTGATGATGACTTTTGAAACAGCTAGTGCTTGGCCCCAGGTTTCAGCTCTGAGCAGTTCAGAGAATGTCTTTTCCATTAGTTGTTACTGCCTGTAGTCAGGGCTGGCAATCCATCTCCAATTCCTCCACACAACCCTGCAGGATATCAGAAAGACTGAAGAGAGTTAAAGGATCAAAGTAACCAGAAGAAAATTTCACCACCCCGTGGCACAAAGTGGTCTGAGAGGCTTGATTGTAAAGAATAATTTTTATGTTGTGAAGTTTTCCAGATTTCTCTGAAGAGTCATTAAACAAGGTGCATGTATCAAAGTCACAGACCTTTGCCACTGGCAGACATCCAGCCCCTCTGAGAGTTTTAATGGCTTGAAAATACATTTATTTCTCATTACACTACAGCTGTTCAAGTAAGTTCCTAATTGTTACCCAATTTCATGTCCAAAGTTACCTGAAGACTATATCAATATTTTTGTATGTGTCCCTGATTGCTACTCTTGTAAAAGATACAGTATTTGTTATTAGAATATCTTGAAAAAATCAAGGTAGCACACGGCAGATTCTTTTCCTCTCGTCTGGAAAGCTATTAGTATGCTCCTCAGGGAACAGGTGATCAACTTGTATTGGCAATGTGGCAATAGAATTCTCCTCTCAGCCCTCTCATTAAGCAGAGGAAAATACAGATGTTTGCCCCAGAGTGATGCTGCTGAGACTAGTTAATGACCAAGAAGACATTTGAACAGATACATGACAGCAAGTAACATTACACTTTCATACTACAGCATTCCTGACATGTGTAGCTGGGCTATGAGCACAAATGTCAACTTTTAGAAATGTTTGTGCTCCATCTGCAGTGAAAAAGAGGGCTGCTGAAAGGCAGCACCGTCAACAGTAGCAGCAGGAAACAGGAGAGTGAAGAAAGAGGGAGAAAGAAGCCAGCGGTGTCATACATAATTTAGGCCTTAATTCAGTTTTGGTACTACTTCAAAGTTGTTTCATCATCACTAATTCAGTGGCTGGATCAGGTATCAAACACACCAGTAACAGTGAGAAGTTTGTCTCTTTGTTGATCTCACTTGTAGCCAGTCTCATACTCCTTCAAAAAGTAGGTGCAAATTTGCACTGTGGAATTTGAACAAGAAGTCCAGAAAGTGAGTTTTGGTGTGGTTAGTAACAGGAGGGAGCTATACTGTTTTTCAGCTGACAAGGATCTTGACAGAAATGTTGTGGTGTTTATGCATACATAAATCGCAAAGAGATTTAAAAGAACATTGCAGTAGAAAACAAGCAGTATAGGCTGTCCATTATCAAGATAATTCTAACATAGGAATTTTGCAAATCTGTGTTCAAAAAGCAAGGAAAGTGGCCACTACCACTTCAGGAGCAACCTTCCTCTACATGATCCTTTTTAAACTCACCTTGAACTGCCATATCCCCTTCTCTGGGAGCTTGGAGGCCAGTGAAATCTCTACTGAGACCTACTGCACAGTACGCATCTGCACTAGAACTACGACTTATTTAAGCCTTAACTTGTTAAGTCTTCGTAAAAAAAAAAAAAAAAAATACATATTTTAGGTAAACTCGTTACCTACTGCAATAAATTTGTACAAACTTTGCATTCACCTCCATTTTTACATTGGAAGCAAACCTGCATTGTGCTGCTATGCTGGCCACTGTATATCACCAGAGGGAATATTTAACAAGGATTATAAAGTTCTGCTTGACGGACCCCATTATACCCAAGGTAAGAGCCACCTACATTAGTTAGTATGAGTTGAGAACAATCAGTCACTGGAACAACGTGCCCAGTGACATTGTAGAGCCACTGATGCTGGAGGTTTTCAAGGTGCTGATTGAACCAGATGGCCTTTTGATATCACTTCCAACCTGGGTTGTTCTATGATTCTACAAAAAATCCAGGAAAACTGCCTGAGAAAAAGACAGCCAAGAAATACCATGTAAAAAGAAGGATCTGGTTAACCCAAAGGTTTGGAAGCAATTGGCTTGCAAGAAGAATCATCATGTGGAAAGAAACCATTGCAACAGCCTCTGAGGAAGAGAAAAAAACATTTGAGTTCAGAACTGCCTTGAAACCGTGGTCTTGGGGGAATTTTCACTGCTAACCTTCCTGCTTCCAAAACACAGATGCATTCCTGCTTACTTTCTGTGCTTTCCTAATAGACAGCAAGAAGAGAACTTTTGGAGGGCTCTGCTCATACTAAAAAAATCCTGATTTTCATGGTTTATTGATGTTTGGGAAGCCAACTAAGCAGAATGGTGAAAAAGACACTACAAGTTCTGTCACAATGCAGTGCGATCCCTCCAAAACACCTGCTACACCTACCTTCTCTGGCTTTTCAGCAGCATTTTTAGTGGTAAGCTGAACCTCAGCTGTTAACTGAAAGTATGGTGTATCTCCTTGAGAGTATAGCCTTCCTGGTGACCTCTTGTGTCCTCCTTGCTCTAAATATTCTTCCTGATCTGTTTTAGACCTTGATGGAAAATTTTGGGAAAATGTTACAAGTATTTCTAATGAGGATCACAGGCAGAAATAAGGTATGTCCCTCTAAGTAGAATGACTAAAAGAATTTCATGATAAAAGCACTAAACCTGCTTAGATTCAAACATGCGTTTGTGACGTGCAAACATAACTTCACGATTAAAGGCAGATACAAACTCCTACAGTACATCCACAAATAGTTCTTTTAAGTTTATACTAAAAGACCCTGTTTCAGAGGGAAAACTCTGAAAAAAAAGTACAACCTGAAAGTTCTCTTCCAGGACACACCAGCTCCCAGAGGAGAAAACACAGGAGAGTCACAGGGGCATAACTGGGAACAGGATATCATGTTGAACATTGCTTATCTGACACAACTTTTGTTCCATTCCAATGAGATGGAGGCTGTTCTGGATGTGAGGAATGAATCAGACTCAAGAGGCTGCTGAGAATGAAAAGAAGAGCTAAAACCCGCAATCCTGAATGTTACTTTACCCCAGAAAAGATAGATAATTTTTTGCAGAAAAAAGTACATACTAGACAAAAATCAGATGCATTGCCTGCATCTCAGCCCAAATAAATGAAAAAAAGAAAAATTTGGCTTCCTGTTCAAACCACTGATAGCCTGGTCATTGAGTTTCATTCGGATTTTATTTAATTATCCAATAATTAATAAGAAAATTTGAAAAATAATTGGGTTTAATTTTAACTGGATTAAATCCAATTTGATTCTTATTCAGATAATAAAGCTATTGAGATAATTTTAATTCATCAGGCTTCGAGTAGATGATCAGGTGTTTTATACCGCATACTTACTAAAAGAGGTCACACCTGATTTGCTCTAATTAAGACTCTCAACCTAATGCATTGCAATATGAATAGTTACATGCATCTCTCCATGGCCATAAGTGACTACAGCAGTTTTTTGATCACTACCCCAGTTATTTTTTAATTAACTGATAATACACCTATAGAATTTCTCATTAAATATAAGCCAACTGAACAAAGCTGCCTGTTTAATTAACCTGGTGATGAGGTTGCTTCCTATCTTCCCTCACAAAACCACCTGGGGTTTTTTTTCCACAGTAACCCTGATGAAAAAAGACTGCATTTGCAAGAATATACCCTTCAAAGACAGCCTTTTAATTGTCAACAAATTGTTTACAATGTATTACAAATTCACACCTGCACACCATCCAATGCTTCTGTGTTCGTTTTGATTCTTCATTAAAACCAGAACTTAAAAAATATGCAACCTGCAGCATGATCGTGATGGGGAGAAGTGGGGAGACTACAAGTTGTGCAGCTAATATGCACGTACTGCACATCAAATAGGCGTAACACCCACATGTTCTCACATGTGATTGGTCATTTCTGCTCTGCTATGACATGATAAGTAAGTCACAGGAAGCTTTCTTGTTTCTGAGCCATTTACTTCTATATTGGCCTGTGTGACTATTTTTCTTCCGGTAACAACCAAAGTCATCTTAATCTCTGGGACATGCTAAGGCCTGCGCATGCTAAAGTCAGGCAGGCAAATGACACACTTCTGTGTTGTTGCCTGGCCCTTCTTAGTCTGAGGTTTGCCAGAGGCCAGGATGAGGAGCAGGAGCAGCATCAGCAGGGCTTGAGCAGAAGTGCAGCTGGAGCTGATGGAAATGGGACTGTACAGGGGTACTCAGAAAGAGCAGGGTGGGGAGGCATGTCCCTTTGGTGCAAGCATACCACAGGCATTAGACACCATAAACAGCATACCCCAGGAAAAGAAAGAATAATCTTTCCTGCAGCTGCACTGACAAGTGGGGCATGTATGACGTGAGAAACAGTCTCTAGATAAAAGCTTTTCTTGTAAAAGCTTGGGGTAGTCACAACAGTGAAGCAGGTATTCATTAATTATTTTGCAAAAGCAGGTGTCCTAACAGGTAGGCACACAGCAAAAGCAAAACTTTGATTTCTATTTCTTATCCCACCCACAAATTTCCTCCCTTATTTCCCCATTTTTGGGTACTCCAAGGTTTATAGCCTGATGCATATAATCTACGTGCTAATTGTCTCGCCTCTGTTTACATCTCCCCTTACATGATTTCATATGCCATTTCCTCTTATTTATTTATCTCCTTTTATGGTTTGATTTCATAATTCTCTGGCATACATGTAGTACCCAACTTACTGTTTAACTACAGAACCAGTTTGCACCGGCTTAGTTTCATAGGTTGTACAAAGATACCATTCTTTTTAACCACAGAGTGTGTCTGTTGGCCAAAGATGACATTGTTTTTAACCATAGAGTGTGTCTGTTTAAGTCATGGCATTTCAAACCCTTTGTTTCACTCCTTTAGTAACTTAGCCCCAGCCCCAATGTTGCAAAGTCTTACTGTTGCAAAGCCTTAATATTGCAAAGCCCCATCCCCAATATGTGAAAACAACGCTGCTTCTCTCACATATGACACAGCTAACAAATCCAGCATGATGATCCTACCAGTGGCATCCTTCTTAGAGGAGGCTGTAGCATCCCAGAGAGTGTTAGCTGCAATAATTTTGGCATCATTAGGGGCAGATGTTCCTGAAGCCCTGATATTTAGCTTTGCTCTCTTCAGGTAACAGCCTACATTTACTACTCTGACTCCTGCCCACATTAATCTATTTTTGCCTTTGCAACTAAGAAAAGTTGTCAGTTTATTTGCAATCACTAAGCAAAGATGTCAGCTTTTTTGCAGCTTTATACCGCTGGAAAAAAAAAAAAAAAGTTGAATAGCCTTTATAAAACATGGAACCAGAGTTAGCATCCAAGCCAAGGAGTTTAGGTTGGTGCTGCCCCTATTACCTTCTCCTACTGTCAGGTAGAGAGTGACTCACAGCAACAGCTCTGTAATTGCATGTGATGTTTGGGACAACCTGCTCGGGGGTAATGAGAAAATGCAGGCAATGCTATCACTTGCACAGCAAGAAGGGGCCACCCATATTTACTTCTCTGCAGTTAACAAAAATAACAAGTTCAGAGAAGAGCATTTCAACTTTGGAGCAACTTGGGCTCCTGTGTTAAGGTGTCTGTTCACTCTACAGCACTAGAGATAACAGATTATTTCCCAGCAGCCACGATTCCGAAGCAGGGTACAAAGAAACTGACTCAAAGATAGGGGACTCTCTCTCTAAGGTACCAACTACTGCAGAGGCAATAGGCAAGCCTTGCTCTATTACTATGCTGGTGGCCCTTAGATTAGATCATCTCAAGGGACAGCAACAAGCCACTGTCGGTGGCTGTCTGCTGTACAGCTGATTCAACAAGCTAAGATTTGCCCTTTTTTTGCACGTACAGGCAGGCTTCCACAGTTATTCCAAGAAAACTTCAGTTCTGTTTGTTTGCTTCTGTATCGATAACTCACTTGTGTGCTCAAGACCAAACTGCATGGAGAGAGAAGAAAATCATGTTAAAAATCCATCATTTTGCCTAGTTAGGCAGTTTTCAGGACTGTGTTTCAGGACATTTGAAAAAAATCAATCCTTCAATGCCATCTAGTGGTAAAAGCTAGTCTGTTTTTACATTTCTGCTTTACAGAGAAAAGGAGCACTGCACAAAGCCATGGTTAGACCTATTCGGATTTTTTGAGTTTCCTTCACATTATTATCCTTGAATGTCATAGAATAGTTGAAATATGTTCAGAAGACTTAAGCTCTGAAGTGCTGTGTTCTGAGACGTTAGACCTGAGGCTGAACCATTCATTAAACAAGAGGTCCGTCTGGAAGCTGGTTAGTTGTGGTGACAGCTGCCACCTCCTTCTTCTTCAGACTTAATACAACTGCACATGGATATTAATCATACTCTGTATACCCCATTCTTCCACCTGGTCTGTTGCTTCCTGAGAGCAAGGCTCAGTGGAACAACAGCATCTCCCCAGCTTGCAGGGATGTACATCTCCTCTACCCTCTCCATTTTCTTCTGCTGCAAACCTTCAGGAACATGCACTGTTTGAAGTGCTGGCATAATTCTTTTCACTGCTTAAACTTCATAATCTTGTTATTTTTAGAATTAAACATACGATTTTCAGATCAAAGGCCTGAGATTAGGCCAATCTTTTAATAATATCTTCTTAGAAAGTGTGATTCCCTGAAGTTAATACAAAACAGTGGATGAACACTCTGTTCTTTCAGAAAGTATCTTCATCCAGCTCAGGTCCTTCTTTACTTATACCAGTTAAGTGAAACCATTATGATATAAACAAAAGCACTACCTGAAACACCTTTTGACAGAGACAATATACTGATTTTCAGATCATAAGACATAACCTTTCCAATGAGAAACTATGGAAGAGAAAAACTGAGGTCTAAACTTGTATTTTTTGTTTTAGCATTTTTTAAGACCTACAGTCCACACTAGAGCTTTATCCCATTTTACACAATGCTGTAAAGACAAGCTACATACATATTTTACACATTTCCTTTCCGTTAGGATATGAATAAATACAGATTTGTCTCTTGCCTGCTCACGTAGGCCACCCTGTGGAGTTCAGGCACTTGGTTCTGGCAGTTTCTGGTCAGTATGGTACTTAATGAGCTGTGCATGTGTGCATGACCTGCTTGCCTTTGCAGTAGAAAGCAGTGTTCCTGCTAAAATGATACTGTGACATGCTGTGATTTTCAAGCTCACAGGTCTTTGAACTTATTATTTATTGGAAAATGGGTCATTACTTCAGCAGCTGTGAGAAGCAACTGAACAAAGGTAGCACCACCTCAGCTTCTAACTCATAGACTAAAAGGGTTATATTATCTGCTGAGTGAGGTCTTTCAGAAGTGCCTTGACAGGCCGCAGTGGCAAAAATTATCACTAACATGATGCTGATGCAAAAGTTTGACAGGCAATAAGCCAGCCCCTTGTAGTCAGCAGCCACAGAAGCACAGCTATGACTTTGTTGCCTGCATCATGACACACTGCAAACTTTAAAGCCCTCATCCCATTGCAAAGTCTTTCAGCTTAGTAAGAACTATCAGTCAAAGGTCAAAACCAATAAAGTTCTATGAAATATACATATGTGTGAGATATATAGAATCATAGAATAGTTAGGATTGGAAAGGACCTTAAGATCATCTACTTCCAACCCCCCTGCCATAGGCAGGGACACCTCACACTAAACCATGCCACCCAAGGCTCTGTCTAACCCAGCCCTGAACACCGCCAGCGATGGAGCATTCACAACTTCCCAGGACAATCCATTCCAGTGCCTCAGGATCCTCACAGTAAAGAACTTTTTCCTTATATCTAATCTAAACTTCCCCTGTTTAAGTTTGAACCCATTACCCTTTGTCCTCTCACTACAGTCCCTAATGAAGAGTCCCTCCCCAGCATCCCTACACGCCCCCTTCAGATACTGGAAGGCTCCTATGAGGTCTCCACGCAGCCTTCTCTTCTCCAGGCTGAACAGCTCCAACTTTCTCATCCTGTCTTCATACAGGAGGTGCTCCAGTCCCCTGATCATCCTCGTGGCCCTCCTCTGGACTTGTTCCAACAGTTCCATGTCCTTTTCATGTTGAAGACACCAGAACTGTATAAAAATATGAAAACATATACATATTACATATATACAAAATATGAAAAAACATATATGCATATATGAAAATATATGAAATTTATTATACATATATATGAAATGCATACATTACTTCAAGCCGTCAAGTGAATACTTCCTCTAAAGGTGGTGCATTACTGAGGACATACCTGCTAGGAGTAGATGCCCATGTATGCAATATATTTGCTGTTGCCGGGTCTAAGAACTGTTAGGCTTTGACCTACTATGTTTCTGGAGCAAGGCACAGAAGTAACTGAGCACAGAGTTAAGATAGTAGCCCTGGATGCTGTTCAGATAGCTACAGTTGCAATACTCTCCAAACACTGCAGTTTGGAGGGATATCCAGTAGTCTGCCACAGTATAGACTGAGAAACGTCAAGAAGGAAAACAGAAGTCCCCAGCAAAACCGTGCTGCACGCTTGCAGAGCAGCGCACGTGCTTTTCACTCCACCGCGTGCTCCAGGGGAAAACCTCACATAATGCCAGCAGCAACACGCCCTCCGGGGCACGGCCAAGCGCCGGCGCTGGGTGAGGCCGTTCACGGACGTCTTAACAGAGCAGCGGCAGCCCCAGACGGCCCCACGCAAGCCCGGAGCCGAGACATCGCCGTCCGCACAGCCGGCACTCCGCGGCTGCTCGGGCTGCTCCGGGACCGCCCACCCCACCGCGTTGCTGGGCAACCAGAATCGTCACTTCCGTCTTGTCGCGGCCCTTTCCGGGTCGCTCGGTGTTCCCGCCCGGCGGACGGGAGCGGGCGCGCGGCGGGGGGACCCTCCGTGTGGCGGCGCCGCCGGGGCTAGCTGTCGCGCGCGGGGGGGGCGCAGGCTCCGCCGCCGCTGCCCAGCCGGGCACCATGGCCGGGCCTTGCGCGGGGGGCTGCGGCCGCAGCTTCGTCGCAGGCGCCCGGTGGCGGCCGGCGGGCGGGCGCTGAGGAGCGGTCGGTCGGGCATGGCCTCCCCTCCCGGCGGCGAGCAGCGGGCTCTGCGGGAGCGGGTGGCGGCGCTAGAGGCGGACCTGGGTGCCTGCCGCGGGCAGCTGGAGCGGGCGCAGCGGCGGCTGCGCCGCACTGAGCGCCTCTACCGCGAGGCACGGGAGGGCAACGAGGCGCTGAGGAGACAGGTACGACCCGGCTCCCGCGGCCCGCTCCTCTCTTCGGGCCGGGCGGCAGCCGGTACCAGCCCTGTCAGGCATCCGCGCTGCCGTCATCCCCCGGCCTGGTATCCTTGGCTCCCTCCGCCCGGGCCGAGCTCATGGGGCAGGCTCTCCTGGCCTGCGGGAGGGTCTTCAGCGACCAGCAAGAGTGCTGCTGCATCTTCTGGCTCCAGTTTGCTGTCCCGAGTCAACACTGAAGGTTTGGCTCGACAGGTGGTGGTGTGGGAGTGGTAACGTCTTCTCAGCCACAAAGTTGGTTTCGCAGTCAGAAGGAAAACTGCATTTAGCAGCAGAAAAGAAGCTTAATAAACAAGGTGAGGTAGAGTGGAAGAACTGTCCTATGGATGCTTATGAGGGTGGTGAGACACTGGCACGGGTTGCCCAGAGAAGCTGTGACTGCCCCATCTGTGGCAGTGTTCAAGGCCAGGTTGGAGAGGGCTTTGAGAGACCTGTTCTAGCTGAAGCTGACCCTGCCCATGGCAGGGGGGCTGGAACTGGATGATTTTTAAAGTTCCATCCAACCCACACTGTTCTGTGTTTCCATCAAATGCAAGTTTGTCACCACTGAACAGTGATTGTTGCTTGAAATCCAACTTTTCAGGGTGGTCATCTTAATAATAACTTTGGTTAAGTTTTTATTTTTCCTTCTAAGTGCTTGCCATTATTATCATACCCTTTGCAAGCAGAAATTGTGTTTTTTGTTATGCCAACCATTCAAGTAGAAAATCATGTGCTGCCACGCAAAGGCTAGTTGAAACACTTACAGTGCAATTGTGTTGTGTTTGAATTATAGAATGTGGAATAACCTGATACTCTTTTCTGATATGGATCCCTAAAATGCAGTGTTGTGTTCTGTAAGATGCTGTTCTTCTTCCAGGTTGAAGAGCTCACTAAGGAAATCCCTAGTAGGAAGGAGAAGGATACGTATAGCGTAGCAGTACAGACAGAGGACTATGCTGCGTGGTCACAAGCAGGTAGAGAGGGTGGTGATTTCTTTAACAGGCATTATCTTATATAAAATAAATTTCAACTCTGCATTAAGCTCAGTAGCCTGACATTATCTTTTGGACCATTTTGTACTTATTCAAGCCTTTCCTTTTAGAACAGGATAAAACGTAGCACAGACTGCAGCAGAGCTCATGTCATAGTAGTCTGTTACATAGTAATCTCATGTATTACACACATACATGTGTTACCAGATTTCAGAGTATATTAAACCAAGATATAGTTTCTTCAGTAAGAATAGAATAAATTCAAAGCAGAGGCACTACCTAATGATTGATTTTCATTAGGCTACTTACTACCATAAATTTCCAGTTTAAGATTTAGAATTGTTAAACTGCATTGTGTAAAATACTGCTTTGGTAATTTATGCTGCTTCAACTTCCTTTCCCTTCTTACCTCCACAGATTATTACCGCTATGAAGATTACTACAGTCACACTGATACTCAGGATTGTGCAGCTGAACTGCCAGTGCAGCACGATCATGGGACTGAAGGCACTGAGCATAATTCCACAGAGGAATTGCAGACAGATGTTAATGTTCCGTTAAGGACAGATAGCACCAAAGTTGCTGAAGGTGGAGAAGAGGAAAATTTCATCCAGAATTCACAGGTTATAGCAATGTTTGGGGTTTTGCCAGTTTTGAAGTCATCACCCTATTGGTATTATTACATTTCAAAGATGTGCTTTGGTCTTGATGTCACTGGGGAGGGAAGGGGAGAGTTGGGGTTTGGCTTTGGGGTTTTTTTGTTTGTTTTGTTTGTTTGGGTGTTTTGGAGGTATTTTATGTGTGTGATGGTTTGATGCTGATAATAGCAAGCAAACATCCTTGTACTGTGTAGCTAGTTCTTTCTGTAGTATGTTCCAAGTATAACATAATCCTAGATTTGTTTAAAAAGAACACAAACAAAAAAACCCCATGTCTTACATAGCCTGGAAGCATGGCATTTTTAAAATCAGTAGAGTATGTTCAAGATGGCCATACTAACTATCTGAAAATGTACTTTTTCTTCCATTGCTATAAGGAGACAACAGATACAGAAAGGAATTTGTTGGGGGGATTTATGTCTATTTTGTTCTGGGGTTGTTTTTGTTGGGTTTTTTTTTTTGTTCTGTTATCCAGCAGGTTAGCTGATTTTGTGCCTTATCATCTAGCAACTGAAATGGAACAAAGCAGAAATCTTTTTCAGGAATGTACTGAAAGATCCTTGCTGTGTATATTTTTGATCAGAACTACTTCTGAATAAAGGTTGAGGAAAAGGCACAGTAGGCGTTTATCAGTAAACTACAGCTAGATTTTTGTCTTCTTGTTTAATAGCTATTGAAACAATCCAAATCCATCAAACACTAATTTGTTTTATTTAAAATAGGGCATTGTAAAGTGCTACTTTTTGGAAGAAAATATGATTTGTTACTTTCTGTTATCAGGAAGCAGAAGATACTTCAGTGCCGGAGGGTTCTTTGGCAGAGAGCTTGAGAGCTGCCGCAGAAGCTGCTGTTTCACAAACCGGATTTATTTATGATGAAAATACAGGACTGTATTATGACCATAGTACTGGATTCTACTATAATTCAGTAAGGATCATTTTCAAAACCCTCAGTGTTTTTTCTCTGTTGCAGAAGTTTTAGTAGTAAGAGTTGATATGAGCAAAGAACTATGATCTGAACTGACTTTGATTTGAAAAACATGTTACTGAAGATGAGTAGTAATGGAAATTAGTTGTTGAATGATTTCAGTAATTTTATTTTCACCAAATTGAATCTGGCTTGCCCATGATGGTGATACCCCTGTCTTTTTCTTGACCTATGAGCTTTTCATCTTATGGCCTCCCCAGTCCTGGTGAGGAGAAGGATTGAAGAGCATGGCTGGACCAGCCTCCAGGTAGTCAGCCCTTGTCAAGCCACCACATATGAGTTTTGTTTTGGTTTTTTTCTTAAAACTTAGTATATGGTTCTTTATTAACTAGGTATTTCTTTGAACAGTGTATTTATTGAAGTGATGGTGACACTGTTCTTTGCTCGTTATAAAGGAAAATCAACTATATTATGATCCAGCAACTGGAATTTATTACTACTGTGATGTGGAAAGTGGCCGATACCAGTTTCATTCACGAGTGGACCTGCAGTCTTATCAGACCTCTGGTACTCAGCACACCAGGGATAAAAAAGGGAAAAAGAAGAGAAAAGAGCCAGAGCGGATTACTGCAGATGACCATAAGGTAAGTTTAGAACTGACAGAAAACGTGAAACCTAGGGGGTTTTCAGGATGCAATTTATCTTGTGGGGTTTGGTTTTATGCTGGAGATGTATGTTTATTTCTAACGGATTCAAACATCCTTAAACTGTATACAGCAGGTTGCTATGTGTGGTTAGTGTTCAAATAACTTTCCCATTGAGTGATTAGGGATGGAACACTAAATTTGGATCCCTTCACTTTTTCGGTGTTATTTTACAGCTGTATAGATCTCTAAAATTGAATGTCAGCAAGCACACCAGAATGAACTCAGGGTACTGTGTGGGCTGGATTTAAATCAGAAAGTCAGTATTACCTCAGTGTCTTGGTTTTGGGGCTTTGGCTTATGGTTTTTTTGTTGGTGGTTTTTTGTTCTGGTTGGTTGGTTGGGTTTTCTTAAAATTCATATGGTGAATCAAAAACTGAATGAAAGTTTTGGAAACATATGGACACACCACCCCTTCTTTGTGATTGTATTCCAAAGCTCACTGCATGGACATTTTACAGTATCTCTGACATCATTTGGGATTGAAGAAACATCTGTGAAGTTCAAATTCTTTGCATATTATGTTCTGCTATTGTTGTTTTATTTGTTCAATACATTTTTGTTGTCCAGAGTGCATGGATAAGCTGTACATCTTAATAAATGCCCACTATAAGGGACTGAGGCCATATTATTCAATGCCTAATTCCATTATGTGGGCCTCAGTCAGGCTGATAGGTTGAAGTCTGAAGTAATCGTATTAGTGTACAGGTACTCTTTCTTACATAACAGTTATGTAGTGCCAGTACAAGGTTTGAAGATTTCGTATCAGGACTGAGTTCTTATGAAAGATTTGAAAATGGAAACTGTTTACATTAAGAACCGGTGAAGGTAGGTTAAATGGATAGCAGTAGTGGAGTGACTGCAGATTTTATAAACAAATAAACAGATGCCCTATCCCTGGCAATGTTTAAGGCCAGGTTGAACGGGGCTTGGAGCAACCTGGTTGTTGTACTGTAGCAAGGACAGTGCAACTGCTCATGGCAGGGAGGGTGGAACTAGAGGATCTTTAATGTCCCTTCCAACCTCAATCATTCTATGATTCTGTGATTATAGCTGATGTGGGAGTTTCTTCTCTGAGAAAACTTCATGCTAACCACTCCGTTCTGAAAGCTTGAGCTGGATACATAGCAACAGTAATCGTAATGATCATTTAGGCTTCAGAGAGGGGAGCTAATGCAGTTGAAGCTAGGAGTTTTACCAGCATCCAGCTTTTGGGCAGGTTGTATACAACTGCTGGATTAGCATTCTGTCGCTCTCAAAAGGCATTGTTAATACAGAACTTCATTCATCATGCGTCCGGAAAGCATCATGGAAAGCTAGTAGAAATAAGGGTTTAATTGCATTATCATATAATGCAGTTAATAAATCTCCTAAATTTAGTCTTGTGATCAACTGTTACTTACCAAAATATACAAGTGTATTTATAAATGTTCTGTGGCACATTTGCTCTCATCTGACAAATAATGTTGACTACTTTTTGGGATCCTGTCAGAGTCTGCTTCTGTCATTCGATTTTTCTAGAAATAGCTGCTTGTCTTTAGCATAATTTATGTAAATAAAATATTTTTATGTAGATGGTTTGTTAACTCTTGTATGAAGCTTTCACGGTCACAAGGTAGGAGGTAAGCATCCACTTTCTGATGTGTTTCACTGATAGTGAGCAAAATACTTCAATTTATTTTGAATTAATTTGTTTGACCAACAAGATAACAGGAAAAACATTTAAGTCATATGAATTAGTGCACAGATCTTTGTGTCTGTGAACAGTAAGTGAAGGTTAGTGTCATAGTAAGAATCAAGACATTTCATACTTTTTTAAAACAAATATGGGGGCATGCAAAGTAAAACAAAAAACAATTACTCTCCACTTTAAATTTCAAGAAGAAAATAATGTCTTTTGTAAATGTCATTTACATAACTGTTAGATTTAGACAAAACGAAGAACCTGTCGTATTTTACATAGCTCAGTTCATTCTTATGTGGTTCTTAATCATATAAGAAATTCATTCCTTAGTTTTTAAAAGATGCTAAATTACTGTAAAAGATTAATCTTTTATTCTAATAGATCTTAAGTTTTTTCTATTATAAAACTGAAAAAAAAGTAGTTTATAAGGTGCACAATCTAGTTCAGAGATGCCTGGTGTTTCTTGGCAATATTACTGTTGTTCAGTTTAGTGAGGTATTGGAAAGGTCACTAATTAGTTCATGCTAGTTACTGTCTTATTTACATCCTGAAGCAAAACCCAAAATGTCCAGTTTTAAGTAGGACATTGTGGTTGAAGAGTTGTCTGTTGAAATGTTTTCCTGAACACTTAGGCCCAGCCTTCTCCTTTTTCCTTCCATAATTTCTGGAAAGTATGTTTTACTTGACTTTCTTTTTCTACAGCCAGTGCAAGTTAGAGAACAGTTTGATTTATTGCCTGGTCTGTGGACCAGTAATTGTGGTAAATAAAGCAATACCAGAGTCTCATTCTGGGAATGTGTCATACACCCTTGAATTTCATTATGCCTAAATGAATATTGGGGCGGTTTATAAGAATATGTGCTTGAAACAAGGAAAGACAGTGAGCGGTAGTTCCAGAATCTCAAGTACACAAAACACTTGCGAAACTTGTTTTCTCTCATTTCCAGTTAAAGAGTTAAATATAAAGAAGTTTTGATAGATATGCAGTATTACTTAAAAGCTGCCAAATAAAAGAAATACAAAAATTTAGCAGCTACATGTGTATATTATCACTGCAGGTATTTCTATGTGGATGGTGCTGATAGCTATATAGTTTTTACAGAAATTGTATGAGAATTTTGGATGATATATTCTGTTTAAACCAAAGTTAATATATTTTTTAATCTAAAATATGGTAACTGGGCCAATCTGTTAACTCTGTTTCTGGTCATAGGAGGATTTTTTAGTTGCGGTTTAGTTTGTAGCTATTGTGAAAAATTTTATGTACTCGGCTACATTACACATAGTATCTATTCATGAGTAGCAAGTTGGGATGCTTAGAAATGCAGAAATGACAAGTGTAGTCTCCACCAATATTGGAGCATTCTTGAAAAAGCAACATAAATCTGAGGTTCTGAAGAATAAAACTAATATGTTAAAATATTATTGTATTTTTGACAAGCTGCACTAAGAAACAGAAAATACTAGTGAGTGTCTTCTAAAATGAATGTACTTCTAATTGTAAAAAACAAAAAGCAGAAAGTAACTCACGTGATTAGTATCTCCTGGGGAATGTTCCTGATTTGTACAAGTACTTTGTGTAAAGAGATTCTTTTCAGTCACCAAACTTCTGTATTACAAACAGTTTTCTTCTGACTTGTGAAACTAAGCATGCTGCCCACATGCTTGCTTCTAATAGATGATGAGGGATTTTATTTGCTGGCTTGAAGTATTAAGTAGCCTCTGTGCAGCTCACATAAAAGTATTGGTGGAATACATTGGAACTTTCAGGCATACAGTTCAGTTCTGATACCTGTTTGTAGTGGCAGACCAAAAAAATGTGGGGCAAGAAATACGATGTGATCTGCTGTACAAGAAAAACCTTTAAATAAGTAAATTTGGAAAAGTAAAAAAAAAAAAAAAATTAAAAAAAAGACAACCATGAGGTTGCATAAATGATACTGTGATCCCTGGCCCAATATCAAGATCCAGTGCTTCCATACAGGCTGGATAATAGAGTGTGTGCAGTAGCGATCGTGTAGTTCTACTTGTTGTACTGGGGACATTAGAAATACAAAGCAAAATTTAGATGTGGGGTCTGTCATACGGCATTTTTTTTCCCAGAAACTGTTTTTGCAGTTTATTCTTAAACTCCTAATAAATTGTATTTCAGTGTGATGCTCAAAATTAACTTCTGCAATAGTCCGTTCCATTATGGATACATCCTGTCTCGTTCTGTAGGAAAGACAAGGCTTTTGTAGTAGTATTTCCCTTAGAAATCTTCAAGCAGTGATTTTTTTCTTTTTCTTTTTTTTCTTTTTTTTTTTTTTATCACATGTAGTTTACTTTTGCTGATATTCGTCCCGTCTTTAGGTACGTCAGTTGACAGAAACCATGGCTAATCTGAAGATTTCTTCTTTTGGATTGGCAGCTTCTGGTGAAGGTAGAGTTGAGACAACAGATGCATTAGTCTGTGGATGTTTACCTTTAATCTTGATACTTTTATTAAAGGAAAACTAATATCTAAGATACCTGTTTTCCTAAAGGAACTAAGTTTTTGGAAGCTATTTGATCAAAATCAGTTCATCTGCAAAGTAACTTTGAAATATATTTGAAACACTGTATAAGTCAAACATCTGAAGAAAACTTTGATGACAATTCTAGAATATTTGGCAAGAGACATTACTGTATTAATGTACAGTGTCCTAACTAAACAAACTATGCATTCTTTAAGTGAGGCAAATTTATGTTTCCTGTCTTTTCAGAGCTATCCTCCTGTGTTTAGAATGGCTTCTTTATGATACAATAAGAGCTTTGCTCTTTTTCTGGCTTTTAATCAGACTTTTTTTGCATTGGAAATTTAAGTATTGTGTAGGGTGGAAGAAAGTAACTGAAGTACTTGTGAAACAGTGCTAGCAAGTAAAAGCTTAGTCATCTGAGTGAAAGAGTTATTTAAACTGTTTGAAAATGTTTTAGTAAAATACTGATTTTTTAAGATTAATATTTCAAATTGAGTCAGTGCTAGAGTTCTAATATTCAACCCTTTAGTTGAGAGCGCTGAGTGCTCATGATTTCATTAATTCATCTACTGAATTAGCAAATGAAGCAACAGACTACACATTTCTGAAAAGTTATATTTGTACATACTTGGTTTGTTTTATACAAAAGAAATTGATTTATAAAACAATAGTTTAAACAGTGCACTTAAAATTAAGCTAGTTATATATGCTAGTTAAGTATATGGTCACGGTAATTTTTAAGTTCTAATTTGTAGGCATGCTGATGGATTGCATGAACATGCATGTTGATCAGGTATAATACAGAAAAATATGAAATTTCAAAGGATAAAATATCTTGCTCTGTCACAGTAAGGCAAAAACTATAGCTAAATGCTTAAAATACTTTAAATTTTTCATTAAAAACACTCATGACTGTGATCATTCATGTATGTTTTGTAAGATGGTCAGTCTGCATTTCAGAGGGTTGTTGTAATCAGTAGCTTGTGGCCTATTCTTTATAAAGCAAAACCATCAGTTCCAGTCACATTAGCATGATTCATAACCATGAATTCTTACAAGATCAATCCTCATGGGATACATAAAAATCCTGATTTCACTTGCACTTTTGGATGTCTTTTTATCAGGGATGCCGAAATTCAAACCAACTCAACCCTGTAGTCAAGAAATAGTTTATTACGGAGCAAATTCATCCTACCTCTCAATTTTGCTCATGCTTCATGAGAGAAAAGTCAGAGATCATGTGGTGATACCCAACAGATAAAAAGTTTCTCAAAATTGAATCACACAGAGGGCATCTGTATCCAACATGTGACTGTAGGGTAGGTCTACTGACTATTTAGATTTATTAGGCAAAGCAGCACACAAAGGAACATGTATTTGCTTAATATAATGATGTAGAGAGCATGGTTATAATGAGCACGTACTTGCATACTTTGTATGCTGTATCGTGAGAGTTCTGTATTGGAAATGGAGAAACTGGCTGCTCGTGGCCTGGATAGGTATGTTTTCCGCTGAGTAAAAAACTGGCTGGATGGCAGAGCCTAAAGGGTGGTGGTGCATGGTGTTCCATCTAGTGGTGTCCCTCTGGCCTCTGGTGTTAGGGCCAGTATTGTTTACTATCTTCACTGATGATCTGGATGGGGGATTAAATGAATCCTCAGTAAATTTGCAAATGACACCAGGTTGGTTGGGAATGTTGATCTGCTGAAGAACAGGAAGGCTGCAGAGGGATCTGTATAGGCTGGATCGATGGGCTGTGGCCAATGGTATGAGATTCAACAAGACAAAGTGCGGGGTCCTGAACTTTGGCCACAACAACCCCATGCGGCGCTCCAGGCTTGGGGAAGAGTGGCTATAAAGCTGCTCAGCAGAAAAGGACCTGGGGGTGCTGATTGACAGAGCTGAACATGAGCCAGCTTGTGTGCAGGCAGCCAAGAAGGCCAGTGGCATCCTGGCCTGTATCAGCAGTAGTGTGTCCAGCAGGGCCAGGGCAGTGATCATCCCCCTGTACTGGGCACTGGTGAGGCCGCACCTCAAATCCTGTGTTCAGTTCTGGGCCTGTCACTACGAGAGAGAAATTGAAGTGCCAGAGTGGATTCAAAGAAGGGCAGCAAAGCTGGTGAAGGGCCTGGAGCACAAGTCTGATGAGGAACAGCTGAGAGAACTGGGATTGTTTAGCTTGGAGAAGAGAAGGCTCAGGGGTGACCTTATCACTCCCTAGAACTACCTGAAAGGAGGATGGAGTGACATGGACGTCAGTCTCTTCTCCCAGGTAACAGGACAAGAGGTAATGACCTCAAGCTGAGTCAGGGAAGGTTTAGAATGGATATTAGGAGAAGTTTCTTCACTGAAAGGTGGTCAGGCACTGGAACAGGCTGCCCAGGGCAGTGGTGGAATCACTGTCCCTGGAAGTATTCAAAAACCATGTAGATGAGGCCTTTAGTAGTTTAGTGGTGGATGTGGCAGTTCTAGGGTAAAGGTTGGACTTGATTTTAAAGATCCATTAAAATCTAGTTCATTCTATGATTCTTTGAGTTTGGCATGAAGAATAAAATATCCTGGCAAAGAGAAATGAAGTGCATTGCTAGTATTTGTTCGGTCATTCAGAATGGTATTTGCTGAGTATTCTGTTTACTGCCAATTGCTCATTTTTTTAAGCAGTGGCTATATGCAGGCAAGATATTAGGTGCTGTTAGCATAGTTACATGTTACATGTGTTGTGTGTAAGTACTTGTCATATATAATGCAAAAGGATTTCTCCAGCATAAGAACCCATCAAATGCTTTAAGAATTTAGCATCCTCACTCAGCATCCCCAGGCTTAATCTTTAGACCTCGCCAAGATGTGTATTTTAATACAGATCTGTGAAATCATAGAATAGTTAGGGTTGGAAAGGACCCAAAGATCATCTAGTTCCCCCCCCCTGCCATGGGCAGGGACACTTCCCACTAAACCATGTCACTCAGGGCTCTGTTCAAGGCCTGACCTTGAACACTGCCAGGGATGGAGCATTCACAGCTTCCCTGGGCAGCCCATTCCAGTGCCTCACCACCCTCACAATAAAGAACTTACTCCTTATACCCAGTCTAAACTTCCCCTGTTTAAGTTTTAACCCGCTACCCCTTGTCCTATCACTATAGTCCCTAATGAAGAGTCCCTCTCCAACATCCCTATAGCCCCCCCTCAGATACTGGAAGGATGCTCTGAGGTCTCCACACAGCCTTCTCTTCTCCAGGCTGAACAGCCCCAACTTTCTCATCCTATCTTCATACAGGAGGTGCTCCAGTCCCCTGATCATCCTCATGGCCCTCCTCTGGACTTGTTCCAACAGTTCCATGTCCTTTTTATGTTGAGGACACCAGAACTGCACACAATACTCCAAGTGAGGTCTCCCGAGAGCAGAGTAGAGGGGCAGGATCACCTCCCTCGACCTGCTGGTCACACTCCTTTTGATGCAGCCCAGGATACGGTTGGCTTTCTGGGCTGCAAGCGCACACTACAGCCGGCTCATGTTCATTTTCTCATCGACCAGCATCCCCAAGTCCTTCTCTGCAGGGCTGCTCTGAATCTCTTCTCTGACCAACCTGTAGCTGTGCTTGGGATTGCTCCGACCCAGGTGTAGGACCTTGCACTTGTCATGGTTAAACTTCATCAGGTTGGCATCAGCCCACCTCACATGCGTGTCACGGTCCTTCTGGATGGCATCCCTTCCCTCCAGCGTATCAACCGAACCACACAGCTTGGTGTCATTGGCAAATTGCTGCGGGCACACGCAATCCCACTGTCCATGTCACTGACAAAGATGTTGAACACGACCGATCCCAACACCGATCCCAACACCAATCCCTGAGGGAAACCACTTGTTACTGGTCTCCAGCTGCACATTGCGCCATTGACCACAACACTTTGCATGCGGCCATCCAGCCAGTTCTTTATCCACTGAGTGGTCCGTCTATCAAATTGCTGTCTCCCCAATTTAGAGACAAGGATGTCATGTGGGACAGTGTCAAACGCTTTGCACAAGTCCAGGTAGATGACATCATCTGCTCTACCTCTGTCCATCAGTTCTGCAGCTCCACCAGATTGGTCAGGCAGGATTTCCCCTTAGTGAAGCCATGCTGGCTGTCACCAACCACCTTGTTGTTTTTCATGTGCCTTAGCATGCCTTCCAGGAGAATCTGCTCCAAGATTTTGCCAGACACAGAGGTGAGGCTGCCTGTTCTGTAGTTCTCTGGGTCATCCATTTTCCTTTTCTTGAAAATGGGGGTTATATTTCCCTTTTTCCAGTCATCGGGAACTTCACCTGACTGCCATGATTTTTCAAATGTGATGGACAGTGGCTCAGCAACTTCCATTTGCCAGCTCTTTCAGGACCCGCGGATGGATTTCATCAGGTCCCATGGACTTGTGCACATTCAGGTTCCTATGAGGATCTCAAACCTGATCCTCTCCTACAGTGGGCCTAGAGTCTTTATTCTTCCAGTCTCTGCATTTATCTCTCAAGACTTGGGTGGTGTGGTCAGAGCATTTGCCAGCGAAGGCTGAGGCAGAGTCATTAAGATCCTCAGCCTTCTCCAAATCCAGGGTAGCCAGTTCTCCTGATAGCTTCTGGAGGGGGCCCACTTGTCCCTAGCCTGTCTTTTATTTGTAATGTACCTATAGAATCCCTTCCTGTTATCTTTAACATCCCTAGCCAAGTTTAATTCTAAGTGGGCCTTAGCTTTCCTAACCTGGTCCCTAGCTTCCCAGACAACATCCCTGTATTCTTCCCAGGCTGCCTGTCCTTGCTTCCACCTTTTGTAAGCCTATTTTTTCCCTCAAATTTCCTCAGCAGCTTGCTATCCAACCAAGGAGGTCTCCTGGCCCTCCTGCAGCACTTCCTTCTAGTTGGGATGTATCACTCCTGAGCTTGTAGCAGGTGATCCTTGAATATCAACCAAGAGTCTTGGGCCCCCCTGCCCTCTAGGGCTATATCCCATGGAATCTTACTGAGCAGGTTCCTGAAGAGGCCAGAGTCTGCTCTCTTGAAGTCCAGGGCAGTGAGCTTGCTGCACGCTCTTCTCACTGTCCTGAGGATCTCAAATTTGACCATCTCATGATCGCTGCAATCAAGGCTGCCCTGGAGCATCACATTTCCAACCAGCCCTTCCCTGTTGGTGAGCACGAGGTCAAGCATGGCACCTCTCCTTGTCAGCTCCTCTATTGCCTGCAGAAGGAAGTTGCCTTCCACACAATAGAGGAACCTCCTGTATTGCTTGTGCCAGGCTGTACCATCCCTCCAGCAGATATCAGGGTGGTTGAAGTCCCCCATGGGAACAAGGGCCTGTGAGCGTGAGGGTGTTCCTATCTGTCTATGGAGCGCTTCATCCACAGAGTCCTCTTGATCAGGCAGTCGTAACATCATAACATGCTTAAAATCCGTATTCTTTAGGAATGCAATTTTAAATCCTCAATTTTGTACAGGGATTTCAAATTGTGAAGATTACATTTTTATCAGTATTTAACAGAGCTACTTAGTTTATTTGCTTTCTTAACAGTTGATTATAGCAATAGTGGAAAAAATAAACTGCTGAGAACTGGTTTAATGGTGATATTGGCAGAATATATGTACAGAATGCTTTGTCTATCTATAGAGTTTTTTTAAATTCCTGTTTTCAACCTGGAAGAGAGAGTGTACTCTTTAGTAACCAGGTTTTGAAACAGCAACTTTTTATTTTGTAATCTAGAATATCTGAAGTGATACCAAAAATTAGTATCACTGGATTCACTGTGGAGAAAGACCTGAATGGTTGGAGTATCATACTTGGGCATCAGTGCATCACAGTCACCTCTTTCTCTGCCTCAGTTGTGATTTGAGTAGACCATTTAGTTTCTCTGTTTTCAGAGTAGATAAATAAAACTTTGGTAGGTCACAGTATTACGGGAAAAAGTACATTTAGATTTGAAGAGCACGTTGGTGTATAGGGTATTGTTCTAATATATATATATACACCAAACATATAGACAAGGGTAAATACACTGGAAAAGGTCTTTCATAAAAATGAAAATCAGATTTGCCAAAAAGATTACTTTTGGCAAGGTTACTGTATCTCTTATTTAAAATAAACATTAGTGGCAGATGACCTGGTGATCTTTTTCCTTCCTTGTTTTGATACTTCAGAGGACTCCAGGAGGAGAGCTAGTACATTATGGAGAAACCCTAACCAAATCAACAGTCCTTCAGTTAAAGCATGAAGTCTTTTAAAATGTGCTGGGTTTTCTGACAATCTGCTGTCTTACTGAAAGTATTTCAAAAGTACACTGTAAAGTCCTATCCAACAGCTCGACTGGTGGGCACAAAGGAGTTTTTTTGTTTGTTTTACACCCATGCCACTGAAGAGGTTTTACAATTCTGAAAATTGAAAGTGCTTTTATTTCCATGATGTTAACATTCACATTAATGCATGTATTTTGAAATGTCAAATGCTGTATATGAGAACTCACTGAAAAAAAGTTGAAGGTTTTGTTGTTTTTTTTTAACTGATGTGTTGCAGCATTTGGTACAGTTCAGGGCAATTGAATGCATTCATTTTGCGTTTAAGATGGTAAATAACTGAAATATGAGGGGTTTTTATTTATCTTTTCAAGCCAAGCCATTTGTGTTTATTTTTCTTTTCCTTTTTTTTCCCCCCCTAAGGTGATCATCAGGGTTAATAGATTGAGAGTTAAATTTTCAAGGTAAAAATTACTCTGGCAAAATTAATATGACATTTTAGATTTCTCACTTAAAAAAACGTTGATGTTCTTTTTTCTGCTGATGAAATGAAGTGGTAAGGATCTTAATCTGTCTGTCATTCAGTGGGGAAATTTGTTGCAGTACAAAATGGATTCTCAGTAGAACTGTTTCACGTAGCATAAATTAAATTCTCTCCAGTATCTTGATGAAAGGCTTTTTTAAAGTTGAAATTATGAAGGGAGGAAGAACAGGTGATTAGGCAAGCATGGGTGGGCATTCCAGATATTCTGGGCCACTGTGGGGAAAATGTGAGAAGACAAAAACAGGAGGAAGATGTGATGAAGATCAGTTAAAGAACTTTTAAACAAGTTGCAACAATTGAGTGAGAGAGGGACAGAAGTAAGGATCATAAAGTCGAAATGGAAAAATATTCAAGATGCTGTTGTACCAGTTTGAAAGTGAGGACAAGGATCTTGAGTTTTGTGTGAGAAAACAGGAAACAGTAAGTGAAGTTTAGAAGAAGAGTGCAGTCTCCCAGATAGAAGATGGTCTCTCTCAGTCATGCCTGACAGGACGTGAAAATGTTTCTACCGAAATGCTCTGTTGACTGCATATGCAACGCTTCCTGAAAATCTAACTTTTTCTTAATAGTTGTAAAAATAATTCTTCCTAGTGAAGAATTTACTTCCAGGCTGATAGCAGACTTCAGAATTACTCGATCTGTAAAGAATGTAACATTCTGTAACTCCCCTCCAGGACTTGGACACAGAAGAGCAGAAATCATCTAACAGTCTGAATTGCTTTTCCACTACTGAGCAAGTAAGTTCTACTGAAGAAGAGGAGTCTACAAGTATAAGAAAGAAGACTAAAATGGACACAGAACCACAAAACAGTCTAACAGCCGAAGAATCGATTTCTACAGACAATATAAATTCACATTCTTGCAAAAGTACACCAGATACTGCAGCACATACAGATGACAGTAGAACAGCAGACACAGAGAGTGAGCCAGAAGAAGGTGAAATTACAGATTCTGAGTGTGAAGCATACAGCAGTGAGGATGAAGTAACAAGTGAAGAAACTGCTTATTCAGAAGACTCAGAAAATGAAGGTGAATTATTATGGCTTTTATGTATGATATTACAGTATTTTTACAGGAATCCATTAAGAACTAACTACAAGAAAACAGTTTGGATTATTTAAAAAGAATGAATACATAAAAGCATGTGTCTTAAGATACTTTGAATTAAGTTATATATATGTTACTAGCATTTTTTTCTTCCTTTTTACTTGCACAGAAGTAAGTAGTGGTGTATTTGTAAAAGCTCTTTAGGGGTATAGTGTCCTGTGCTTGTGTAGAAACCTCACCAGAAGCATAAGATTTGTTTAGATTAGCATAGGGACAGGAGAAAAGAAAGTTTGTTGTGAAAATAGAGGTTCTAGTACAGAACTCACAGTAATTTCATATATTAACTCCAACAAATGTATGATATTTTTGATATTGTATATAAACATTCATGTATCATTCAGTGTGACTCCACCATGGTGAAAAGGATGTGCATGGAGTACTCAGTACTAGTTGAAATCCCAGTTTGTCTGTATTCCAGTGGCAACTTGCAAGAAATGGGTATAGAGAGGAAACCTGTGAACAGTTTTGTACCAGAGGTGTTCTCCTCAAATTGAACTGTCTTTTGCAAAAAACAAACAAACAAACAAAACAAAAAACAAAACCCTGTGAAAAGTATAATGCAGCCAGTTGTAACTATGTATATGCAAAGGATACATGCAAGCAAATGCACAGCATGAAATACAACCTCCAGAACTCTCTACTGCAGCCTGTGCCCTGCTCACAGTTAGTCAGTTTGGCTCTTCTGTTTTCATTACTTTACTTACTCAACTACTTAGATTCTACGTGATTAATGCCATTCAAAATGTGCTTCCTCTCATCAGGCTTTCAGATTTCCTGCCCTTACTGTTTTCTAATAAATTCTGCAATAATGCTGGAGTAATAAAAACTGGAGACAGTTTCTCACCTCTTTGTACCTTGTGAGCTAGAGTCTTCCCATCTTATCATGTCCATTGCTAACTGAGATCACTGGAGACTGTTTTTGCAAATGTACTTCCCAAGAACAGAATTTATAGAGCTGTTGAAATATAATTACTTAACTGGGGCAAAAAAGCATAGGTATCTGTAGGCTTATCTATTATATTTTACTTTTTGTACTGGTGCATAGTGCTAATAAGAGTAAAAACTAGTAAAAATACATTTGACATCTAAATTCTCAAATATGAAGTTCTCTATGCATTTGGTTTGTGATGTGGTGAACAAATAGGTGCTGCCTTTTCTCAAACTAAAATTGTATTCTAATCTGTTATCACTAATGATCCATAAACTTACAGTATGAAATTTTATGAATGTATTTGTATTTTATTGCTGTCACTGAATAGTTGTGCACATGTAAATAACCAGAATTAGGAGACCCTTTTTAATAATTCAGTGTGCAGTTAGAAAGCCTTTGAAACAGTAGTCTCATCAAAGTTTTCTCAGATGTGGTTATACATTTCTTTTTCTGAAAGTTGCATAGGATTCAGCCACATCATGGCTGAATGTTTATCAGTTGTTTGAAAGCTATGGGCTATAGGGATAAAACTGTGATTTGTAGGTAGTAACAGTATTGGGTTTTTTATATAATTACAGATGAAGAAAAGATCTGGCCTCCTTGTATCAGAGTGATTGTAGTAAGATCACCAGTTCTGCAGACTGGATCACTGTATATTATCACAGCTGTGAAGCCTGCTACAATTGGAAGGTAAAACTGAGTGGAATTTGTTATATACATATACATATATATATATAATATATCTCTCTCTCTCTCTC
Organism: Ara ararauna; assembly: GCA_028858755.1. Lineage (NCBI taxonomy): Eukaryota > Metazoa > Chordata > Aves > Psittaciformes > Psittacidae > Ara > Ara ararauna. The sequence continues at coordinate 83,416,508 of CM054410.1, forward strand.
TCTGAAATTGTACTTTGCTTTGAAAGCTGTGGAAGCCAGTCAGGATTGCCTGTCCCTACTCTTCATGCTTGTCCTCCTAGCATGCAGTTGTGAGGTACTCTGGAGTTAGGTTAGCCCACATTTAGGTCATGTCGCTTAACATCATGCTGGCCATGATAATAGCATACACAATTATAGCTCAGCAGTCATGAAAATTGTTAGTGATAACTTGATCTTGTGTCTGAGTCCTAATGGCAGCATAACTGCAAGTCATTCTTAGAAAACTGTTGTTTTCTAGAAAGTAACTTTTTTTCAGGACCACTAATAACTTTTTCAGAAATGGAAGAACACACTTTAGAAATTCAGGATCATGAGGAAGCATATTCTAGAGTTCCTCAACACATTCAAATTCCAGTAGGGTTGGTTCATCATTTTTAAATAGTAAAATGGGTTTTGTGCTAGCCAGTATGTACTTTTTAAGTTCTACTATTAAAAAAAAAAAAGTTTGTTCATTGTGGGTGATGAATTTAATGATGAATCAATGTTTTCTTCCCTGTTTATTGAAAACCTCACTCCTTTTCAACTGCTCTTACCTAATGCTGAAGTATTTTGATTCATTCTTACATCTTGAGTGTTCTAGGTACATGTATGTAAAGATTAACAAATGATAATTCTTGTATTTTGCATGTAGGTCATTTGCTAGCTGTCTTGCTGCTTCATCCCCTAGTATAAGGAACTAATACACAAATTCTTGCTCTTACTTCAGTATCTTTGATAAAAAAATTATACAGGTTACTCTTTCATTGCTTGTATTACCTGCTTAATGCTTCCAAGAATTCAACTTCAGCATTGAATATTGAATACCAATGCCGGGATTCACTGAAAAGCCTAAAAGATGCCGAGTTCAGACTACTACTTACAGGCATTGTATGAATATAAACATTCAGATAGAAATGACAAATTTATAGATAAAAATATAACAGTACAGCTTGATCATATATTTCTTGTCTAGTGTGTATAGTTTATAGATGGAACAAGGGACCTGAAGCAAGTACTCACATGGTCCATATCACAACACAGTGGTTTATATCTGTAAAGCTCCCCAATAGCTCAGAAGGAAAACATAGTATTAAAGTTCTAATGAAATGCACTTTTTGTAAGCCACTTACTAGACATATTTTGAATTTGTTGTGATTTATATATCGACTTGCCTTTTCAGAGAAAAAGGTGTTGGACACACACTTGAGATTCCTGAAGTCGGAGTCAGTAAGGTAACTCCTGTTTCTGTCTTCTGAAAGACAGATCATCATATGAATGAACCTTTATGTTTTTAAGTTCTTCAAAACCTTACATTAATTTTCTTAAGAACTTTCAGAATGAGATATTTGAAGTTAGAAAAGGGAAAACATACAGTATTTTCCTGAATGGGAATTTAACATGAACAGCAGTGAGAGCTCAAAGTCTAGAAAAACTAAATTTTTATTTTTTTTTTATTGGACTTTTACTAGTCCAATATAATGCACTAGTGTAATGCACAGTAAAAAAAATTCTTTGAATCTTGCATTTATTAGTTGTTGAACTGGAAGAAACCTTACTGCTCTGTTAATTACAAATGGTATGTAGTATATCGATGTCACCTAGTTAGAACTTTGTCATAAGTAATCCAGTCCTTGCAGTTGAGGTAGACTAACAGGTTTTATTTCATGTATCTTAAAAGCAACTGTATAAATATGTAAGTGATGTATAGGGAGTCTGAAGTTTTAACATCATTTCTTTCAGTGACAGGTTTTAATGGAAAACTTTTTGTCCAGCTAAGAAGGATTAAAAATAAATTAATGGCTCTCTCAGAACAAAAATACAGCACTCTTAATAAAAGAAAATCTAGATTGACAAACACATGTCATCCAAACCACAAAAACCCCCCCCCAAAAAAACTGTCTGCAAAGGCAACATCTGAAATACACTTTGCTGTTGCACTATGTCTGTTCCAGATGCTAGTTCTGATTAATCATGTATCGTGTATCATATTTCATACTGAATAATTTTCAGAACAAATCTTTTCCTGCTATTAATGACTTTTTTCAGGCATGTATTTACAATTGGGTGCATGAAGAAGCCAAGTGTCTTTTATTTTTCTGTGATGCTGCCATTTTAGTACCTGCCTGTTTATATGAGAAGTTACTTCACTTTGCAGATAAGGACTCAAAAGCAGGAAAATAAATGACAGATCTGTAGAACCAAAAAGTTGACTACTAGTTTGTTTACCTTGCTATTCATAGTTAACAGCTGTGTATCACTTTGGCATTTTCTTGAGTGTAAAGTGAGATTAAAAAAAAAAACCCACTGCACCCTGTAGATACAGCATCTTTTTTTTATTACTGAATGTAGAAATTCAGTTATTGCTCAAAGATAAGAGATTTGGTTTTAAATGAACATCTTCTTCCCAGATTGATTCCTGGTTTTTTTTCTCAACTGTAACAAAAGGGAACTTTGCTTGTCACAATCAGAAGTGTTTTTAGACTTCTGGTTTTTATTGAGACCCTTAGAAGGCTGCAGAAGTTGATGTTTTAGTTTGCTCAGTGGCCATTTTTGGAGGTAGAGTATATCCTTGAGTTTGGAGTTGTGTTTTCTCTGTTCAGTGTCTATATAAAATTGCAACAACAAAACAAAAAAATTAGGTTGTTAGTCTCAATATCAGAAAGGATATAAAAGAAACAGCAAATGATGGTTAGTCATTGTATCCTGGGTTATTAAGAGTACCAGAGCCACTAATTTAAAATGTATTCTGAAATCTTACTTTAAAATAGCATATACATTGTTAAGTATTTCCTTAATAAGAACATTTCACTTAGGCTTCTATTTATCAGTTCCATGCAGAAGTATATTTTGACCACGATTTGCAAAATTATGTTCTTGTGGATCAAGGCAGTCAGAATGGAACAGTTGTTAATGGAAATCAGATTCTTCAGGTGAGTACCGGTTGTTTATAATGCTACATTGAAGAAAACTTTAGTCATATGGGCTTCTTAAATATATTATGGCAAATCACTAACAACATCATTGTATGGCTTCTTTCATACATTTGTCTTTTCATTGTTTCCCTTCTGGTTTTAGGGCCACTTACAATATTTTTGTGTTTTCTTTGTATTAGGTTGCAACGGTTGCAGTTGCTAGTGTGAAATAGCCACTGCAGTAGAATACTTATCTGTATTTGTCAGACCAAGTTGAATTAATAAATTATGAGACGTATTCATGAAATAGAATACCTTTAGAATAGAAGTACCCTTCATTAGTAACTAACATGGCTTTCAAAACTTTCTTTTGCTGTAGCCTAAAACAAAATGTAATCCCTACATCTTGGAGCATGGAGATGAAGTGAAGATTGGTGAAACTGTGCTTTCTTTTCACATACATCCTGGCAGTGATACGTGTGACGGATGTGAACCAGGACAAGTCAGAGCACATCTTCGCCTTGACAGGAAAAAGGAATTTTCTGGTTAGTCATGTTATTGCAAGATATGTTTTTGGTTTTTTTTTTGTTTTATTTTGGCTCTTTATTTTTATGGCTATTTATTTTTATAAGCATAATGATTTCTTCAGTTTTCTTACAGTGTTTTTCTTACCTGGTAATAGTGCTACAATACGTGATGATGTACTTTTTTCTTGGTTTGTGTGTCCATGTGTAGTAATATTAGAATAAAAATTCTCACAGTTGTCTTAAGTTTCAAAACATTGTTACAATGTTAATTAGAAAATCAATCCTGTGTTCTTCCTTTTAGTTTGCCCAGCACTTAGCAAAGAAGAGAGAGAGTTAGTCAGGAGAAAAGCATTAAAAAAAATACGGGAAAAATATGGTTTACAGGTGAGTTTACAGTAAAAGTTGATTAAGGGTTTGATGTCTACATCTATTTTGTGATTCCTATGTTAAGCCATAGACTTCAGTGAATAAGGAGAACTTTAAAATTAATTCAAACTTGGGCCTGGTGATGATGATGGCAATAACCTCACACACATACCTTACAAAGTATGGCTGTAAGGTAAGAAACCACTAAATGAGAACTATGCTTTTTTTGTTATAAGATGGACCTGGTAGTTTAACTCAGGTTTGTCTTTGGTACACTAAATAATAATTATTTACAAACCTCTACAGAGAGAGATGATAGTAACAGGTGACGAAAGTTCTGTTAAAAGTTTAGGAAAAGAAGATTCATTCTTGTGTGCAAGATTCTTCATCCTTTTAAGATTTTTTTTTTTTTAAGTAATTTCAACTTTTTTTTCTGCAAATTAGGTTTGCACTAAATTGCAGTGCTGTTTTTATTTGGAAAGGAAAAAATAATGAGCAACCAAAAAAATTTCCCTCTTCCTTCCATCAGTTTTTAAGTTTTTATTTTAAGTCTGCTTTGCTATAGACGAAAGCCAACACGAATGTACAGGCAATATAGTATGTAAGTATTCTAGTTACTTCTGGTTTGAAGATTATTTTTATGGGGTTACATTTAGCACTTGTCTTAAGTATTTGTGTAGAAATCAGAATGACATCATTTCTCTCAAATTCTTGAGGTACCAATACGGCATCTATACACACGCGTAGTTCCGTCACCTATTCTGAAGAAATAATTGCTGAGGAACAAGCAAAAGTTTAAACAGAAAACATGTCTGTATAGTTTTCTGCTTAATACGGAGAGATTGGTTCTTCATACCAAGTGAAGATTCAGGAGAACCTGTTAATTTATTTACAGCCTCTGTGAAATGAATGAATTTGGCAAAATTAAATTATTATGTGATGATGGCAATGACATCACACACAACTTACAAAGTGTGGCTGTAAGGTAAGAAACCACTAAATGAGAACTATGGGGTTTTGTTATAAGATGTAGAATTAATGAAATGGACTGAAAATGCCTTACTCTTGGCGGAAGCAGTGAAATTATCAAAAACAAAGAATGTAAAGTCTGCCTTATTCTCTGATGGTATTTAACCTGCTTATAAAGAACACAGAGTATGAAGACAATAAAGCAGTGAAAAATCCAAAGTACAAAGACAGAGCGGGAAAACGCAGAGAGACCATTGGAAGTGAAGGAACCTTCCAGAGAGATGACAGTCCAGCGTCTGTTCATATGTAAGTTTGGTGGGGGGATGGGGAGACTGGTATGAGTGGAAGGGAGGCATCCTCTATGTCTTCAGTGAATCTTAAAAAATTACGATAAAAGAAGTACTAATTTGTTACTAGGATACAGTTTGTTAAGTATTCACTACCTATATATAATGTGTTAGGAGATCTAAAAAATAGTAAACTATTCTCACTTAATAGTTCATATGCTCTTTCTCACCTTCCATACACAATTCAATCTGGCCGTAAGAACGGTTATATCACTTCCTTACCAACACAAAACAGAAAGAACTCCCCAGCTGCACTACTGACACCTTCAATATTGTCTATTTTTCAAGTGCCTCAGTTTCTGTTTTTCTTATCCAGTCCCACTAATGGTACACATGCAGATTTTTCACCTGCAGTTTCTTTCGGTGTCAATACTCAGCCTATCTTAGGACATGACACTTGCTTTAGTCTTCCTCTTTGATCATTCCTTTGTTTCTGTAGTTGTAGTAGGGTTTTCTAAAAAAAAAAAAAAACAAAAAACCATGAACTTGTTGGTTAGTAAAAGGAAGTATGAGACAATGAAATGTGTGATAGGATGATTTGGTGGTGAGGCAGCGATACTGTCTTTTACCTAGTGCAGTCAGTTTCCACCCAGAAGTTAATTCCAGAAATAATCAAGTAGTTCAGAAGTACTTTTATGTTGGTATTGACCAGAGCCTTGAAATACCTTGGTAATATTCATGAAAGAACTTGCAAAAGCTAGCACTAGTGTATCCTGCATAGCTCTTTGTGGAAGTAGGAACAGTATCATACTTGAGTCCTGGTTTCTAGAGCATGCACATTTCTGTCCTTCTATATTTGGGTAGAGAGCATACTCTTCGTATTAACTCTTGCTTACCAGTTATCTTAAACTTTCTTCAAAAGTGAAATCAGCAACAGCAATAAAGGACATAAAATGTTGGAGAAGATGGGATGGAAGAAGGGGGAAGGCCTGGGCAAGGATGGTGGCGGTATCAAGGATCCGGTAGGTCTTTCTGGTTTTCACTTGGAGCAAAAAGGAATAGAAATGTATTTGCAGTGGAAAACGTGCAATTCTAAGCCACTATTCACTTAAAATGTTTTAAATTCCTGGTTAGGAAGGAATAATCTCAGTAGGGCTAATCTCAAATCACTTGATTAATGAAGTATTTTGAAATTTTTCAGTGATTTTGTCCCTTAAGTAGAAAATGCCAGTAATTATCTGTGTTTGGTAGGAAACAAGGGAGTAAGGCAGCTTCTAGCAATTAAAAGATCTCATAACTGAATACAAAGTCTGGAGGAAGATTGAAATAATTTTAAGTGATAAGAATTCAAGATGGATTTAGTGGAATTCTTCACTTTCTGAGGCTGATGTGGCACAAAATCAACCTAGGTGATGGACCATGAGGAAGAAACAACTGCCTAAAGTCACTGTAGCCATCAAGTTCTGGGCCTCTGTGGCAGCCCTGTTTTTGTTCACCAGGGATGTGCTGTCTTTTGGCAGTAGTGGTGCTCAGAGCCACGCTGTACCTTTTGTTGTCAGGCTACCCAGCACAGGGATTATACACTACTGACTCAGTGAGGAATACTTTGCAGTTGGTGGCAGCTTATATCATTCAGTACTCCAACTCAGAGTTCCAGAATGGTGATTTGACACATCTTTTTAACAGTACTTTAGATGTCTGCATATGATCTAGGTATATTCTTCACTATGAGGGTGGGCCAGTGAGGCACTGGCACAGGTTGCCCAGAGAAGTTGTGGATGCCGTATCCCCAGCATTGTTCAAGGCCAGGTCTGATGGGGCTTTGAGCAACCTGGTCTAGTGGAAGGTGTCCCTGCCTGTGGGAGGGGGTTCCAAGCAGATGAGTTTTAAGGTGCCTTCCAACCAAAACTGCTCTACGTTATTAGAGGCTTAAAGAAAAGAGCTTGGGGATGGGGGTTGGAAGTAGTATCGTAAAACATGATTTAAAAGTATTTAGAATACCTAACTTGCAGTTACCATATTTAATGTATTTGACAGATCCACCTTCAGTTACATAAGACGCATGCAGGTTTGGGTGCCAGTAGACCAACCTCAGCTGAAGATGTTCAGATCGTCCAGAGCAAGAATAAAAAGAACTGGGATAAAGCAAGAGAAAGGTTTGCTGAAAACTTCCAAGAACCAAAATCACAAAAAGATACACCTAAGATTATACCTTGGGTTAGAGGGACTGTAGAGTAAAGTCCCACAGCAGGGTAATTCCTGTGTGTAAATAGCTGGGAGAGAATTTATTTTTATTCTTTGTTTCTTTTGCTAAAGCAGAAGTTTGGCAATATGTAAAATACAGCTGTGGAAAAAAATACACAAGACTAACTCTTATGAATTGGTTTTCTGTAGTTTTCATGCTTTTATAAAAACACATTTTTAAGAAAAAATGAATGGAAATTAGGGGCATATTCAAATTAAGTACTTGAAAGTGATTATCATCATGAGCAGGATGTCTTCTCAGTTGTGTTTAACACAGTTCTTCAGGGAAAGTCAAAACATCTGTTATATTAAAATATTATGTACCTTTAACATTTGAACAGTGATTAAAAGGAAATAAAACAACAACAACAAAAAAGAAAATCCCCCAGGGCCCTACTAACAGAGTATCATATTGCCCTTTTCCTTTCCTCTATTTTGTGCTTATTCACAATTGCCACAAAACGCTCAGCAACAGGTACACCACTCTTAAATTCATACAGTTTAGTACTAGCTACATGTCTCAGCTAAAGAGGGGAAAACCCCCTTGTTTTTAAGTAATTCATCAATACTGTTCAAAAATAAATACTCCAGAAATAAACCACCAGGTAGCATTAGTGAAGACAATACTGTTCAAGAGACTGCTTGTAGCCAAATTTTCTTCTATGAAGAACTTCCTCGAGATTTGTTTAGTAAATCTCATGCCTTTAAAACAGGAGATATGTTTAGAATACAGCAGTATTCTGTGGGTGTGCATATTATTTATTAACTTCTTGTTCTGATACATCCATTGCTGGCAATGGAGTTTATGCCAGAAAAATACCAACCAACAGATTTTTGATGGGGAAAGATTGCCAAACTGAAGCTAAGAGCTTGGTATTTATTGAATGTTCCTTATCACAATAAATCACTGTTAATTTAAGCACTGTGATTCTTGCTACTATCTTCTGCATATGCGGGATAGGAGTGCCCTTCTAAAATGAGAAAAACTTAATCCCAACTTAGTCAAGTTAAAGTTCTGGTACTTGTCCAAGTACTGGAAACTTGGTAGTCTCAGCATCCTATTGGAACATACAGGCAACTTTAAGCACTGTTGAATAAAACCAGGACAAGTTGCCATTTATCTTGATGTACTTTAGACACGGTGTAAGGCCAAATATTCAATACATTATTTAGATCATTAAAGCACACACGTTTAACAACCTGACGCATGCTTTTAGCAGTAGACAGCTGAAGATACAGTTATAAGCACTGGATGCCTGCAGCAGTATTACTTTAATTTAAATCAGTTCACTGCTTGCCTTTGTACAAAGTTGGGTTTTTTTTAGTCATAGGTATGAATTTTTGGCTTACTTTGCTGTTGCATTCCTTTATATTGACAGCTTCATGTTTTCAGAGGTTACGTATTTATTTCTAGCTGAAAAAAAAAACTTTTTGTCCCATCCACCACTTTTAAGTTGACCTCTGTAGTCTTCAGAGTAGATAAAAGAACAAATCTTGGGTTTCAAGGGAGAGCAGGACATCCTGAACATACATTAGTAGGAACCTTAGCTTTCCCTCTCCCCAGTTATTCAATAACAGTTCTAAGTAAAGTCCATAATTCTTTTATTGTTGCCTTGCAAAGAAGACACTTGAAAGGATGTAACTGAGTTTGCATTTCATAAAGCTTTTGAAATAAGACATCATTTGCCTTCTGTGAGAGGCATGGTCTCATGCAGTCAAGCCATGACTGCTTTCAGTACTGTGGCTTCCTCACAGTACCACTTCAAGTACAGTGCCACTTCAAGGGTTGATTCTTAGTCTCAGTTTACCATTGGTGTGACATATCCCATTATCTCTTCAAGCTGCCTAGGAAAGTGGAAAAAGTGGTGCCATTAATACACACAGCATTGTTAACAACTGAATATAATGTCCAACTAATCCTCATCAAGCAGCTGTGTACCTTTATTGAATACGAAGACTTCACTTGAGCTAAATAGCTTTTCATCCCCTGCCTTAAGTGACCTCTTAAAATGTTTTACGTAAGTTAAGTGAAAGCTACCAATGGTGGGTAAGCCTTATGTGCAAATGCAGTACTGCCTTCCCTCATGTCAGGAGGGGAACATGAGTTGCCATTGCACTATTATAATGTTGGAGGCTATAACCAGTAAAGTACAGCATGAAGTCTGCCTTACCTTCTCAGTCCTCCAGCCATCCGGTTGTCTTTTCCAACTTGTGATACTTAATATTGATCACTTAGATAAAGTTGCTTTTCTATACATCCAAAGTTTAGTAATTGATTGTGTGTATGTAAATACTGCTAGTGAATATATATAATCTCAAAGCTGTTAAGACTAACATTACATTCATCAGTTCATATAAACAATTTCTTTTCTGTAGTCCCAACAGTGAATTTTGCAAAGCACTGACACTGCTGATATTTAAAATAAACTAAAAAGAGTAGATACATTCATATTTTCAGTGCTTACTAACCCAGCTGGCAAGTAAAAACAGGGAGCGCATTCATCACTGTGTGAAAACTACCAGACTAAACACCTCCTGGCTCTGAACCATTGTATATATATGAAATATTTTTACAAAACATACAATAGATGAACTGGAGTTTCTGTTCTAGCAAGAACACACCCTTGCCTGCTGCAAGTAGCTGTATGAAGTACAGCTGACAGGGCCGTTCTGCCAGTATGTAACTAACTCGTAACAGCCAGAAGAGATGTCAAAAATGGCATCCAGATATGATCAAGATGTATTTAAATGTACTTACCAGTGGGCTTTGTTCTCTATGGAGTTTATATAAGTGCAGCATATCTTTGTGACCACTAAATGTGGCATTTTTATGTCACCCAGTTGTTGCTGCCTTCTATGTGTTTCACCTGCATCTTAGTTTAATCTGGCAATGCCACTCGTTGATGAACATATACCTGCATACTAGTTTCCATGGCCCAGCCAGCACTTGGTGCAGCCCTGCAATGCAGCAGGGCACCATCCACTCTCATCCATTTGTGCCGAAGGGTCTCTTGGTTACTTCAGTGCTACTATAAACAAGGCACACGCCGCTTATCCTGATGGTTCTCAACCTCCTTGGTTAAGACAATTTAAAAACCGAGGTTATGGCCTGGGCTCCCGTCTGGCGCGACCCTTCCAGCGCGCACTCGCGGCTCTATGCCGGGGAGGCCGGGCAAAGGTCCGGGCCCGGGAGCACCTCCCGCCGCTTCTCCCCAGCCCCGAACCAGCCGCCCGCCTCAGTACCCAGCAGGGAGCCCGGCAAGCCGCGCGGCCTTGGCGCCGGCCCGGCCTGCCACGGCCGGCCTTTACCTCCCCTCCGGGACCGCCGCCATCTTGTCTCGCCTCGTCTCGCCTCGCCTCGCCTCGCCTCGCTCCGTCCTGCAGCGGCGGCGGCACCGCGCGGGGGCGGCCGAGGGAGGAGCACCGCCCGCACACGCCGGCGCCGCCACGACGTATTCGCCTGAGCCCTGTGTTTCACCTTAGAACTGCCCCCTTGCTCCTCCTCTTCTCGTCCTGCCCCCGCCGGAAGAGAGGTGGAGCGCTGCTCCCCAGAGCGAGGCGGTTTTGTGGAGCCCTGCAGCCCCGGGGGAGCGGGAGGAGGAAGGAGGCCATCACAAGATGGCGTGACCACAGACCCCACGGACAGAAGAAAATTAGGTCTATACATACTACCTTTAAAATATATGGGGTTTTTTGTCGGGTTTTTTTTTAAGATTTAGGATCAGGAGTGATCCTAAAAATTAACGGGTGGAGTCTCAGTGATCCTGAGAAGGAAACGGCAGGAGGAGCCTCAGCCAGTTCGTGAGCCAGCAGAGCACCTCATCCCACAAAGAGCCGACTTCATCGGCCGTTCCCTGACCCTCGACTGTAAATGCCTTGCAGACCCCATCCCTCAGCCTCCCCCATCCCTCAGCCTCCCTCTGCTCTTTGTCTTCCCTCCCTCCCTTTTCTAACCACGAACAATGGTGGACTGACTTTGTCTTAGTAGGTCAAGCCTTACTGCTGCTGCAGACAGTAAGTATGCTTTGGCCAAACCTCAGCTGTTGGACTTTGTGAGACTAAAACGTCTGCACAAGGTAATCAGGCTAGGCTTAGCAGCACCTTGTCTCTTGCACTAGCACTGTTCATCTTTAACCTTTTCCCCCTTAAGTCTTTCACTTACTTCTTGCTTTTTGTTTCCTCTGTATTTTTCTATGACATCACCAGGTTTTAGCAGGGTTTTTTCTATTAGATCACCAGGGGTTTTTTTCATGTGTTTGCTTTCTACCCATTGGAAAAAATCCATCAAACAAAGTGTTGGTTAATAAAATAAAAAGGTGATGTTTACTTGAGTTACCACCAGCACGCTACTCAGTATATTTGTTTTTCCAGCTTTAATCTTCTTTATTCAGCCTGTACCACAAACAGGCAGGAATAGTCTCTAAAGTGTTCAGCAGTGTTAAATAAGGCTTAGTGTGAATGAAAATTATTGTTGTAGTTCCTTCCTTGGAAAAACCCTACTTTTTCTGTTTGATTCTTTATCTCTACAGTGGGTATAAATGGTACTTGTTTTCACTCCCTCTTTAGGGATACTCAAAAACTGACTAGGCACAGGCTTGGGCAGCTGGCTGTAGGTTGCCCTGCTTGATGAAAGGATTGGACAGGATGAGCTCCAGAGGTCCTTTCAAACCTCAGCTGCTGTGCAGTTCTTTGATTACTACAGAAGATGTGGTGAAGAACTGACTGGCAGCTGGATACAACGGGGGTGGAGGCCACAGATGTGTCTAGGAAGGCAGAAAGAAGGGCTGAACTAACAACAGCAAGTAAACAAACAAAAAGCCCAAGGAGAGTGAGCAGTTTGAGACTAACTGGGAAGAAAAATTTGCTGTTCAGCCTCCCCTTTGCCAGCCATCCTTGAGGTCCAGATTCATGACCCAAAAGAGGTGAAGCTGCAAGAAGAAAGAGCAGTTGTGATGACTGAATGGTAAATATTAAACAGGAGTTTTGGAAAGTACACAGCTGGCTCTTTAGTGTGAATGCCAGCCTATGGAGTGGAAAGGCTAGAAAAAAACTCCCAACACCTGCCCAAAGCAGTTGGTGCTGCCATGGTGGCAGGCACTGTAGGCCAGCACCCTCCTCCAGCTTGACATGCCCAGCATTGCTCTAAGCAGCATAACAAAGAAACAACAGGTTAAAAAACAAAGTGATACAATGCACAAGTAAGTGTCACAGTGCTGGACCGTTTCAGCTGTTTAAAATGTCATATGCTTTATAAAGAGCAGTTCTCCATTGCATGACATTGTGCAAAGTCCTGGTATTCCTGAACCTTTGCTCAGAGGCAGGTCTGTCTATTCAAAGACGATTGCTCAGTGTGATGTAGGTACACTGGTACAACACAAGTGCAGTGGCAGGGAAAACAAACACTGCTGAGTTGTTTCTAAGGTGTGTTTTCTGTTTGGAGATTTTTTTTTGAGAGATTTTCTGATCCATGTTGACCTAGAATTTGGGGTAGGTTTTTTGGTTGTGATTCACGTGGGTAGAGCAGAGCTTCTGGCTGGCTGGGTTATTTGACCATTAACAGTCATTAAACTTTTTAGCAAGGAGGTCAGTGTTGTCTGAAAATGATAACCAGGAAGGACCAGAGATGGGCTTTTGTGTTTATTCTGGTTCAGTGGACAAGCCCCCATCCAGCTGTTTTGAGCTTGTTTAAAGAATTTACAGGATTGGGAATGTAGTTGGGAAGTTCTTTACAAGTATGATTTTTGCGAGACTGTAGTTCCATTTTTCATTTTACCGTATAAATGCGTCATTTTAGACATGTCTTTAGACAGCAGACTCAACTTGGAAATTGCGTGCCATACACACCAGGAGGAAAATTGCAAGTTCTTTATCCACTGTGTGTCTTCAGTGTCAAATGTTGGAGGTATTCAAAGAAGGATAGCTCTTCTGGTTAATTTACAATATTTGGGGTTTATTGTGCATTAAGGTATTTTTTGTATGTTTTAACTTGATGGAGAGATATTTGTGAAAGATGACTGCAAGTTTCAGCTTTATTTGTTTTCCCACATGTCTGTAAATGTTGCACCCTGAAGAGACCCTGCCCCTGGACTGACACTTGAAATCTATGCCTTGCTTGCTCAAATGCTGATTTAACTTGAATTTTGCCACAGGCAGAGTTGAGTGAAAATTTAATGTGGATTTAAGCTTGAAACCATTCTGACTTTGGGTAGCCACTGTTTGTTCTTTCTCAGACCTTCTGGAAATAAATGAGGTTAGCTGGTTCTTCCAAGGCTGTATCTTTGGAGTTATCCGAGGTATAGTGGAACATAGCAAAAATGTTGAAACAACTGTCTCCAAAATGTGAGGTGAGCCTCACCTGTTTCCTTGCTGCCCTGAGACCTGCATTCAGGAAAGTGTTTCCTTTCCCCTTGACACTACTGAGACCTGGCTGTGGTGATATTACAATTACCAGTATTCACCATTAAAACTAATGAACTGCTGAGGCCTGAATAAATCACTGAAGTTGTTGCAAATAAAGATTAAGAAGGCTTAGCTGAGTAAGGCTCATTTTTAAAATGCTGCAGTGGATGCATTGTCAGGTGACCTTTAAGTTGAGATCTCCGTACACTTAAAGAGGCCTCCTGTAACAGCTGGCAGGAATATTAATAGCTGCCACAACTGACTTAGAATGTGTTTTCTCAGGGGATTTTAACTAATGAGACGTCACTTTGCTCACCTTAGGTTTTGTTTTGCTTTAAAAGGAAGAAGTTTTTGTTATGCAGATATGGATACAGACAGTGTACCTGGGTTTGAAAGCTTGAAAGTGCAGTTTACAAATTCTAGAATGTAAGGGCAGGAGTCTCAACTGGGATGTCACCATGATTTCAGTGGGTGTGTGCTAACCTCCAGCAGTAAATAATCTGGACCCAGATGCTCATGGGCCAGTGTTAGTGAATAGATAATAGTGTGGGTACTGGTACAGCAGTCTACACACATATATACATGCCCTAACTCTGCAAGCTGGAGGATAAATTAAAGTATTTATGTCAGACATTGAAGGAATAACATAACCCCGAACTGAGAAATGTGTTCCTCTTTCACAGCACCATTCTCCTGCCAAACTGTGCCTGTGGCATCACAGCAGTAAGCCAAGGAAGATCTTTCTATTGTCATTCATTTAGAAGCCCTGGTATGTTTGCTCACCTAAATGAAGCATTTAGCCCCTGCTTCTATTCAGCATTTTGGGTGACAGCTGCACTAATAGTTGGCATAATCACAGTGCCAGCCAAATTGCAGCAGTTTTACAGGTGTCAGGATGCTTGCTTATTTTCAAAACACTGCACATTTCAGATTGTGCATTTCTCATTTGAATAATTACATGTTTTATATTCTTTTACATGCTGTTAAAAATAGTCTAGAGCCTTAAAATCCATAACTCTTGACAGCTGCAGTGGCATGATTTTTTACTGGCTTCAGTTAGAGTGACTCAATCATCTGACAGTTAGCAATGATTTTACAAAGCATATTTTAGAATCTACAAGGCTCATTTAGAGTAAAAAACCCATTTTCTGCAAAATAAAGATTGCACTCTTCACTTCAGGATTTTACAGTGGTATTTTTTGCCAGCTACTTGCCACTTTAAGTTTCTGTTGATTATGTAAAAAATAGGATATCATTTCATTCCGGCTTGCATCTGTTGTTTTTTTTTTTTTTTTTATGACAGTGTCTCTTGGAATTTAGTGCAGTTTACTTGGAGTTTACACTAGTATTAATAAGATAAATAGGTCCCTGGTCCTGGATCCTCAGAATGGGAAGTACTAACCAAAACATGGCTGAGAACACTGATATATCACACACAAAGTCAACATGAAGAGTATGCTGTTAACATTGTGGTCAGGCTCTCAAGTGTTGCAGAAATGCAAGAATCACAGTTGCCTGAACATTTATCAGGATTTCCAGCCGTTGAGTGCTTAACTGCATGATGCTAATGGTGTTGTTTCAATGTAGTTTTCTTGCTTCACAATTTAATGTATAGTTACATTATCATGCCTTCTTTACTTCCAAAGTCCCTCTACAGCTTTTATTGCACAGGAGGGAATGTGCTTAGCTAGCAAGCAACTGTATCAGATATTTTCTCTTAACTTCCCCTTTCCTTATTCATGACTCCTCTTCCTGTCTTCTGGCCTGCACTAAAAATCTCATGTTCTTCCTTGGCCCATCTTCTCATCGTTAAGATTCACATGCTGCCTGCACTGCACCATCTGTGCTACAGCAGCTCAGTTACAACTAGTGCATGAACATGAGGCTGAAGAAGCTGCAGCAAGAGGTGCCATCAGTTGAATAAATGACTTTTTTATGACTTCAAATATAAGTACATCAGTCACCTACTTTTCAAGTCATAGAATCATAGAACATATTGGGTTAGGAAGAACTGTAAAGATCATCCCATTCCATCCCCCCTGCTGTCAGCAGGGACACCGTCTACTAGACCAGGCTGATCAAAGTCCCGTCCAACCTGACCTTGACCACTGAGAGGGACAGATCAGCCACAACTTCTCTAGGCAACCTGTTCCAGGATTTCATCACCCTCACGCTGAAGAATTTCTTCCTAATATCTAATCTAAAGCTACCCTTTTCCAGTTTAAAGCTATTCCCCCTTGTTGTATCCCTACATGCCCTTGTAAAAAGTCCCTCTCCAGCTTCCTTGTAGGCCCCTTTAGGTACTGGAAAGCTGCTCTAAGGTCTCCCCAGAGCCTTCTCCAGGCTGAATAAGTCCAAGTCTGTGAGTCTTCCCTCACAGGGAAGTGCTCCAGTCTCGTGATCATCTTTATGGTTCTCTCCTAGACCTGTTCAAGGAGGTCCATGTTTTTCTTACACTGGTGATCCCAGAGCTGGACACAGTAGTCCAGATGGGGTCTCACCAGAACAGAGTAGAGGGACAGAACTGCCTCCCTCGACCTGCTGGCCACACTTCTTTTGGTGCAGCCCAGGATACAATTGGGCTGTGAGCACACGTTACTGACTGGCTGGCTCATATTCAGTTTTTCAGCCACCAGTCCCCCAAGTCCTTCACCTTTGGGATGCTCTCAGTCCACCCATTACTCTTATAGTTTCCATGTTTGGGATTGCCTCCATACAAGGGCAGTCCTGCAGTCCAGGTTCAGGACCTTGCACTTGGCTTTGTTGAACTTCATGAGGTTCACATGGTCCACCTCTCAAACCCGTCAGGGTCCCTCTTGAGCATCAACCACACCACTCATCTTGGTGTCTCCAGCAAAGTTGCTGAGGGTGCACTCGGTTCTACTGTCCATGTTCTGACAAAGATGTTAAATAATACAGGGATCCAAATATGGACCCCTGGAGAATGCCAGTCATCACTGGTCTCTGCACAAACATTGAGCTGTTGACCACAACTCTTTGAGTACAACCATCCAGTCAATTCCTTATTCACTGAGTGGTCTACCTGTCAAATCCATGTCTCTTGATTTTAGAAGCAAAGACTTTGTGCAGAACAGTATAAAATGCTTTGCAAGTGTCCAGGAAGATGACATTCCCTTATCCACAAATGCTGTAACTCTGTCATAGGAGGACACCAGATCTGTCACGTATGATTTGTCCTTAGTGAAGCCATTCTGGTTGTTGGTTATTCATGTATTTAAAGTCAGTCAGTATGCTTTGGTGCTTTCATATCCAAAGCCAATCTCTGGAGGTTCTGATCAGTACATGGCCAGTGACTTGACTGTGCTCAGAAGAGGTGAAAACCCAACATCTTAACTTCTTTAGGCTGTTAAAGTTTCCATAATGTTTTCAGCACACATGGAAATATTTTGACCAAATTCCAACCTTGAGAATCGCAAATGCATACAGTTAATTTTTCCCTGCAGTAAATTTTCTTTATGCTTTTCACTGTTGCTTCTTCTCAGAAGTGGTCATGCAGTAGCTATGGACTGGCACACCATTGCCTTGTTCCTGTTGGGCACCAGCACTATTACCAGGAGTGCAAAAGGTACAGACCACTTTATCTTCAACACGGCTACATCAGTGGGGATTACAGTCAGAGCAATGGGGGTAGAGGAGAGATTTCTGCACTGGCCTGACATGGGCTGTTATAGGGAGCTGAGGCAGAAGCAGACTGAATGGGTGCAGAGCCTCTTCTCACTAATCTGGTGGATTCCACACCCTTTATAATTGCAGTCACAGTGGAAAATGCAGCTGCCTGTGTGGCTGATGATTAGTGTTTCCTCAGATTGAAAGAGTGACTTAAACATCTCTGCCCTCATGTTTACACTCAACTAAAGCCCTTGGTGTGCATGTAGGAAGAGTGCTAGAAGTTCTGTGAAGGCTGATTTCACCAAGTGAATGGCAGTTGTTTTCCCAGTTATTTACAGCTTCATCTAGACAGCCTGAGCATTCATTTGGCCTTCAGAAACCCCTTTTTTCAGTGCACCTTGCACTGTGCCAGAAGTTGGAAGTAGTCTGGAGGGCCATCACACGAATAACTAGAAGACTAGAAGAGCTTGGTTTGTTTGTCCTTAGGGAAAGAACAGGTATAAGTGAGTCTAATATGCAGCAAAACATGACTGGGTTTGGAAAACTTTCGCCCTTCCATGGGCCAATGTTATGAGATCTCCAGGCAGAGTGCCCATTTGTAACAGTGAGTTGGACAGCTGTCCCCAGTGGATCTAATCTTGTATCAGGTCCTGCCTCCAAGAAAGCAGCCAGGGTAGATGTCGTGGTTTAAGTCCAGTCAGCCACGCAGCCCATTCTCTCACTCACTTCCCCCTCTTTCTTCCCCCAGCTCCCAGAGGGATGGGAAGGAGAATCAAAAAGAATGCAACTCCCACAGGTTGAGATAAGAACAGTTCAGTAACTAAAGGATAACACAGATCACTACTGCTACCACCAATAATAATAATGACAAGGGAAATACAAGGAAAGAAGACAATTCTCACCACCTAATACCAAGCCCGACCACGCAGTGCACCCCCCACCCTTCCGGGTCTCTGCTCTCTGCTTTCCATCCTGGGTATGACATACTGTGATATGGAATAACCTCTTTGGTCAGTTTGGGTCAGGTGTCCTGTCTCTGCTTCCTCCCGGCTTCCCCTCCTACCTGGCAGAGCATGAAACTCAGAAAGTCCTTGGCCAGACCAAAACATCACTAAGCAGTAACCAAAACACTGGTGTTATCAGCGCTGTTCCCAGGCCCAAAGTCAAAAACACAGCGCTGCACCAGCTACCAAGAAGGAGAAAAATGACTGCTGCTGCTGAACCCCTGACAGTAGATCTCCTGAAGCTGCTTCCAGTCCTGTTATCCCTGCTCTTGTGAGCTGCACGGAGTGTGTAGGGGAGCAGTCTAGCAATGTTGTTGGATCACTCAGGTAGGGATCAGCTTGTGTGTCAGGTTGGCATAACACCAGTTCACCTTTTGAAGTGCTCTCTGCCCTCAACTGTAAATTTTAGAACACTTGTGTTTGGGGTTTTTTTTTAACTCTGCACTTTATCCTGTTGTTGGTACATTTCTCAAGATCAGCTGCTACAACCATTTGCTAAAGCAAAGCAGCTTTTACTATTCTAAAGACTTTTTCCAAAGTTAGAGGAATTCCTATGATTTCACTGGCTTCCATACCATGCAACCATTGCATCTTGATGAAGTCAGAGTCCCTGTTTTGCATTTCATTTCAGTGCACTCTGTGAGACTTAATTAGAATTTACTAGGGAATTTTTTTCTAAATTATTTTTCTAATTTATCTTCCTTGATCACGTTTTCTATTTCTTTTGATAGAATTTGCAAAAGGACAAAAAAAAAGGGGGATTTGAGACAAGGAGGCACAAAATGAAATACAAACCTTTGTAAATAAGTAGAATCAGTTCTAAGTAACTTGTAAGTTTGATGTAGCAATGGAAAATAACTGAGGTACATGTTTCACAGAAAAAAAAATAGGGTGCAGCTAGAGAACATAATGAGAATTCTTGCATAAGATAAATCGTTGTAGTTGGCATAGTTTTAGGTCCTTATGACCTTAGTGAAAAAATAAGTGTAAGAAAAACAGCATAGAAAAACAGGACATGTACATAAAGAGTATCAGAAACTAGCAGATGTCCAGGATGGTCTGCAGCTAAGCTAACTGGTAAGTAGGACAGGATGATTATGTCTGCAGTATTACCGAACCAGTTGAGCTGGTGTAAGCATTATCTACAGCGCGTGGTTCAAGGGCTGCGGGAAGTGATGAAGATTGTTGGAAGAAGTAAACGACCCCCAAAGATCACCACCACATTTTTGTATGCATGCAGGGAACGTTCTAGAAGAATAATGCAATACGTAAGTAGCATCATGAATATGCATGTATGCACGTAATGAATATATATACTTAGTGACTATATAAGGACGGTTTGTGTAGCAAGTCGGGAGACACGCTAGGAGGAGCTATCCCCCGGGTCTACCGGCGCTGCCATAAAGAATACCTGCTTGTCAACTTAAAACTTTGTTGTCGAGTTCCTGGAGATTTCCCTGAACCAGTAGAAACAGAACTAAATGGCAAACGTTTCTCTTCAGTCTCCTCTTCACATTAAGAAAAAATCCCTAGCAACAAAACAAATGCAATCTTTTATTAATCAGGAGAGAAAGTGTCCTCAGCAGCCTCTCTTCAATCTGTACCTCACATGGAGGTTGATACAACAACTTTCAGTAATGATTTAAGTGTCACATCTGTTACTGAAAAATAAAAACCTAGTAGGTGAGCATTCCTCCATGAAATGTTAACCCTTTTGTAAAGACCTATTTACACATCAAAAAAGACCAAAAGCATTTTTTAGCTTATGTAAATCAGCATAGGCCCAGCTATGCATTTTTACCCACCTATTCTGCTTTACACCAAACACTCTCCATATTGGCAATCTTGCCTCTGGCTACGTAGAACTATAATCTGTAGATCTGTGGATTGGCACCTGTGGATATGGCCAAGCAATCCTCAGCAGGTTAAAAGCTGTGGAGCAGGGTTTTCTTTCTAAGCAGGCCTCTTTCTATAGACCTACCCTTTAACGTTGCTCAGTTTTGATTACTAGCTTCCTAAGATTGTTCAGGATGAACAAATCAAACAAATTTTTCTTCTAATAAAGCTGCCAGGACTCATGTTGCTGAGGTCCTCTAAGAACCTAACATCCCTTCAGAATCTTCACAGAAAACTGGGAGGAAGTGAATTGCGAGCAGAGGTTTTGCACCTATGGTAGCCTGAAGTCCATTGCCTCTGCAAGACATGGGAGCAGGTCCTGTCTGCACATAATTGAGTGGGTTAGTTAGAGTACTGTGAGCCTATAAGCAGACATTACTTTGGGGTGAATGGCATATTTCAGCTTAAGTCTGTGCCTGTCTGACCTAAACTGAATGAAAATAAGCTGAGTTTAAACTAACAGATGACTGATTTTTCTGGGTTTTGCACTAAATCAGCTACATTAGGTTTTAAAACACACTTTGAAAGAAGACGCTACAACTCTGCATGCAGGCAAGCCTTTAAGCTTCAATTTGTTTGTGTGATATACTGACCCGAGAGTACAAAGGGCATCTTTGTTCTCCTCCCAGCTCTGACCCACACATCTCCTTCTTTCTTCGCTGTTATTTTCTGCTGGACCCATGAGGTCATCTCAGTTTGACTATTCATTTGTGACTGCAATAATACTTTTTTAGAAGATGTCACATGAAAATTCCTATCTGAACACTGTTGACAGTATGGTGAAAGACAGGCTGATCTTCACCTGGCCGGAGCTGGAAGTAGATTCTGGAGGTGCTGTTTTCCTTATCTGGGACTAATTTCAGCCTGTAGCCTGTGAGATGCCATCAGATTTCCAAAATACTCGATGGGAGGATTTGTGCTTTCAGCTGCACACTGATGAGTGCCCCCTCTGATTCCCCTCCCCCACCTCATTAGCATGCATCTCTTCCCTTATTAGTGTTCGTCATTATGTGAACAGCTGGTAACTGTTCTGTTTTCCTTCTCATCAGAAAGAGGGCTTCACAGCCATGAGGAAAATTAGTATTAGGTACAAGCAATTTTTAATACTGACTCCAGGTCCATTAATTTTTTCATTATCGTTATCATCATCACCATGGCAAGGGTGGGCAGGTAGGCTGCAGGCCTGATTCTCATCTCACTTGGAGAGTATAGAGGGAGTAAAACTCTTCCAAAGGTGGCAGTGTTACACCAATGCAAGCTGGGGTAAGTGCAGATCAGGGTCTGACTCATAACTATTTTTTTTCATGGCTGCCTTTAAAATATGAGTAGTTTCTCTTCAAATCCATTTAATTGTAATTAAGTGTAATGAAGTTTTTTTTTTTTTTTCCTGATTGTATTTCTCAAATACATGCTCCACCAAAGATTTTAAATGACTCCTCTGGCTGCATATCTTATGATCAATGTAGAAATTATTTCTCTCACGTATGTAAGGAGAAGATGAAAAAAAGATAATTGGAAACTAGATGTATTTGCTGGGGTCCTTACTTTGGTTTTTTCCTTCAATAGATGACTGGTTAGGATGGAACAGGCATTTTTAGTGGATCATGGTTATATTCAATACTCTGAGCCAGGTCGCAAGGCTTCATGAACTGTCTGAAATATTCCAGAATTTAGATCTCCACCTTCCCTCTGTATTGTTATACTGGCTTAATATTTTTCATTTTATTCTAATCTCACATTCTGAAGAAAGTGAGTTTAAAACAAATCAATGGAACACTTTTAAATGAACAGAAGCCTTTAACCAGTCAGATGATTTGAAAAATTAAGGAAATGCTGGGAACAAAATGCCAGGACATAAATATCAAAACTGGTTTTGAACGTTGAGTTACTTCCCTGTCTTCCAAATGGAAGCACACACAGAGTGATTAATTGCCTGAACAAAATAAATTAAATGCTACATCTTCTGTTTATTTTTAACCTTTGGGATCACGTTTTCATTTCTGGAGTTATTCTTCTCAACCGTGTACCACTAGAGGGTGCTCAGATAGCAGTATTTCTGGGAATTGATAAATCATCATTTCTGGAATTTTTTGCCTGTATGCAACTAGGTGTGGCTGTAATTCTCATCTTCCTACTGGATCTGGCTGGTCTGTTTGTTTGCTTGTTTTTTTCCCCTCTGTCTCTGTTTAGAGCTTCTGCAAGCTGAGAGACTCTTGAATGAGTTTGTAGTTCATCATCTTGATGCTATTTTAATAGCATTCGTCAGCACAGCACAGATAGTCTCACTGCGTCGCTCCTCACATCATGGCCAAACACAAATTACTATGCCACAGACTTGAAACCAGCATTAAACATCAGCTTCCAAGTATTTAAATTGGATGTGGTGGAGTCTGGGGATCCAGAACCATTTCAGGGTAAGCAAATCTGTGGAACTTGGCTCACTGCCTATTCTACGCCCTCCCAAAACAAAGCATATTTGTCTTCTCTGGATTTACCAACTTCCATTTCTCATGCAAGGAGACATTCCATGTCTAAAATTACTCACTTTGTCACCCATACTAAAAAGTCTAAGCAAATACACACCATTTGCATAAGCCTCATGCATGATGTGTGTTGCAGCTCTTCCACTAAGTACATTTCACTGCTGTGTAATATCACCATCCTGTGTCAAAAAACCTCCACCAGGTGAGAGCCTTTGTGGTGAATCTAGAAATCTTACATATAGACTGTTTATACACTCTCTAGGGACAAGGAGAGGATATTTTCCACAATCACAAGAGGTGAATAACAACCAGCCTTGTAGCTGAACTAGGCTTTAGCAGCAATTAAGTAATCTGTGAAATATCACATACTTAGAAAGTGCCAGCAAAACCCAAACAATGTTAGATTTTTCCATTTCTGCTCCAGTCTATAAGATAGGTCAAGACGTTTTCAAGAACAGTTATTTAATTAAAGGTAGGTTTGAGAGATTATAGCTTAAAAAAACCCCAAGCTCACCTTTTAGGGGATTCCTGGAATTAATAGGTTGGAAAGAAAGAGAGAACCAGTTGGAGAAGAAATAAAGCATGTGTGACTGTGGACCATTCACTATATTCAGAGATGGATGGGGAAAAAAGAGATGGTCTCCGTAAAGAAAGAAGTCAGGAAAAGTGCCTGACCACCCTGTGGAGGCTTATCTGAGTGTCTTTGCTGTTTACAGCTCTGCAGGCATGATGTGGATGAAATTGGTCCAGATTAAGCCAAAGTTTTTACATAGCTGGGCTAAGAATGTAATCTTTCAGGGACGAAGACCAGGAATTTTCTCAGAGTTTCAGTGAAGTCACTCCCTTAGATGCTGTACCTCTGATCCTTTTTGTTAACCTTCAGCTGAAGCAAGTGTTTCTGTATAATGGTGGTCTTATTAACTGCTAGCAAATGCTTAAACTCCTCCTTGTACAAAAGATCATGAGAAGGCAATCCACCTGCCTTCAATATTTCCTGTCTGTCTCATTTCAGAGCCATGTGAGTAAAAGAGCAACAGTAGCTGCAGATGGTGACCTTCCTGCAGCGGACAGGAACATCATATGAATGCTGATAGATTAATTTCAGTTTGATCATCTGGTTACTTTTCGCCATGAGGTAGGATGAGCATATGATAATGGCCATAGACAGGAAGAGGCAGAACTGCTTTTGGATAGTTTTGCTCCCTTGGTTGTATTTGATCATTCCTTGTTTCCAGTTGATGTCTCTTGTATGTAGAATCATACTTCTGGTTATGCTTAGATGACTGAGTGATCCCAATTGTCCTTTGAGTGAATGGTCACTTGTCACTATTTACTCTTCCAAGGACTCCATCAGATAGATGGAGAACATCGTCAGCCTTTAAAAGAACGATTTGATGGAACAGGGAGAGAACATAAGACAGAGACATGATGTAAGGGGTCACCATTTAATTGCAAGACAATTAAGCAGAGCAAACAAACAGCATAGTCCACAATCCTGAAGGTGAAAGGAGGATGGTGAGAGAAGGCAGTAGTTAGAAAAGCAGTTATTGCCGAAAGGAAAAGGTGGCAAACTGTTTTTTTAAATAGAAACAGGGTGTATCCCTGTAGGCAGGTGGGGGAAAAGGGCAAAAAGTGTAAGAAAGAAACTCTCTAAAGAGAGAAGAGGACAAAGATACAAGGGAAGAAGTAATGGGATTAATTTTGACATTTGAAGGGAAACTGAGGCAGGATAGTTTCTGCAAAAGTACATGTCTCTTTTAATTAAAATTAACTGGTACTGTCTTAAGTCTTAGGCAGAGTCATGTTTTCTTGGAATTTGTTTCCTTCTTTAGCTGCAGTTGTGGTATTTCTTATTATCTGAAATTACCTACTATGGAAAAATAATTACTCTCAAACAGTACATTGAGAAGCCCATTATGTCATTTTAAAGGTCAGATTTTAAAATTGATTTGAACTTGATTTATTGATATAAGCCTGGAAACATTGCACACAGTGATTTCTGACTGCAAATACAGAATATTTTACCTGCCTAACTTGTGGGTGAAAATGGTCTAGATCAGCAAATGAGTTGCACATATCTGTATGTGGTTGCAAATGGTCTGCACTCTAAATTGCAATGCAGAATGCAAAAGCCTGGGGTTTTTTGCATTTGGAGTTCATTACGTTTTCTAGAAAGTGTTTTCAGGAGCTGGTAGGACTGCTCTCTGACCTGCGATTTTATGTGGTCATTCTGTTACCAGAAAAATGTTGGAGAGGAGTAGTAGCTTTCATATCCTTTGTGCTTCACATCGGAAGCCTTCACTCAACTGCGTGGTGGCTTTGCCTTTGTCTGTGACTTTTGTCAGGATTGCTTTGCTTTGGAGATCTCATGACCTGTGTGGAATAACTAGCATATACTCTTTCCAACCTAAGGGGCTATAGTATAAGCAGATTGGTTAGTCTGCCTCTTCTAAAGGAGGACATGCAACTGCTGTGACCGCAGCAGCTGATAGAGCCCAGGGTGCTCTGCTATGTTTCCAGGAAGGAAGCTCATATATACCTCTGCAAGACAGCCATGTAGAGCACATGCAGCAATCCAGCATGATGGCAAAGATGGAAGCAAGGTGAATAGGAGCTGGTTTCTACCTCTCCAGCAATTCATCCGCACCTCTATGCAGTCCAATGGCTGAATGAGCTGCCGCCTGCAGCCAGGCTGGGAGCCCTAGGCTTGGCAGATAACCATGTTGCAGTTCCTGACAAAGCTGTTCCTATGCAGCCTTCATTGTTCTGCACCTCACAGGTTTGTGAACTTCAGGCTACCTTCAGGACGCTGTGCCTCTTCATTGCTGCACTTCCAGCGTTGTGCCTTGAACCAATCACAGCCTTCCATACTCTCATTTGCTCTGTATGAAAGACTTCTCTGCCCCTTGTGAAGTCGTAATTTTAACACCCCTAGGAAGAGGTAATTTTACTGCAGCTGAGAAGAGAGGCTAAACTATGGTGAAGACTCTTGGATGCTTTCAAGTCACATTCATTGCTGGAAATGAGCAGATTTCAGCAATTTGCCTCAGGCAGAATTATGTAGTTCTGAGAAAAAATGTATAGTTTTGCCACAATATTCCTTCATGAACTGGTATGTGTTATTATGGTTTTGGTTTTGGTTTTGTTCTTGCTTTGTTTTGTTTTTTAAATTGTTGTTGAGCCTTTCTATTCATGCTCTGGAAATTGTTTTTCTCCAGGCCTTCCACAACTACAGCTAACTTTGTAGGCACCATGAGACAAGCATGGGCATTTTAATAAAGGATATACAATTTTATTGTGACACAAAGTAGAACAGTTCAGTGATTTTTTTCTCTGGCAATTGCTGTATCGAGTGGATCTTCACAACAAGGTTTTCTAAAATTAAGTCTTTCTAGTCATTCCTAAAGTAATGTAATGTTACTCTTTCTTGTAGGTGCTTACATTAATTCAGCAATGCATATAATAGAAAGTAAAAAGGCCAAGAAGAGGGCTGAACTGTCTAAACTGAGGATATTTGTAGATAGCCATGACTTGCAGATCTGAATATTGATATTCTGATGCAATGGCTCTGGGTTAGACACTGTGGCATGCAAATACAAGAATTCTTCTGCTGCATCTGTCTCCTTAGTTGTCAAGGAGTAGTTGTGTTTGTGCAGATTCACAGCAAAGAGATGAAAAAATCAGATTATTTCTATGCAATGAGCTGGGTAGTGGTTTCTCAGTGCTATAACACTGGAGAGATTTCAAATGTATCCGTTAAAATATTTATATTCTAGCAGGTGCAGAAACATTAATTTGTGAGTATCGTATTAACACATGTTTTGTGCAGGCATATTGTCTTTTGTCCCATAACCCCAATGAGTTTTAAAAAAGTTTAGGACTCATGAGAAGTTTTTGTTCATCAGCTGCCTTGGCATGAGCCCTGGGCCTGTCCATCCATGCACCGGTGTTGCAGTCTGTGATGTAATCACCATCTTTGACAAAGGATTGCTTGCAGAATTGTCCTGCTATGTACTGCTCTAAAAGAGTGGAATTCATGTTTGTATTTTTGAAGCATTAACCTGAGGTTTTACAGGCACAAAACAATTCATGTCACGTCCTTCTTTTGTGCCCATGCCAAGTAGCTGACTTCTGCAAAGTACTGTAGCTCTTGAAAGCCATGCTCATGTCTCTCCAGGAGGGAAGATATCTTCAGGAAGTACACAGCCTGCCAAAATGAAACAAGAGGAATTTCCCTTTAATGGCTAAGATGAATATTATTTTATAGCAAAACACATGTCAATGAATACTCAACAGCAAATTCCCAATGCTATCAGTTAGTGTTTGCTTGTGGAAAACAGTAAAAAGTGTAGAGAACTTTGCTTGAGCTAGAGAAGATTTTTATTTCGCGCAGCTTTCAATACGAGTTTGGTCTGCAACACCTAATTTTTTGAAGACACAGCAGTACAAGTCAGAAATTATTGGGTTCCATAAAGCTGTTTTCCAATTAGAGAATGCCTCCTTCATCTGATTTTATTAGTGGCACTGTTTATTCCAGAGTCACGAGATGACCATGTGATCCACCAAAGCCTTGTGTTGCCTAATAACGAGAGAACACAAAAATGTCTTCATGTGAACTTCCCTGACAAAAATACCTGCCCTTAGGTGTCCTAAATATATTAAGGAAAATAAAATCTTATCTGAAATATGTGATGAGGTGTATGTTCCATGTTTTAGGTGCAAATGGCTTAGTGCTGCTTAGTGACTCCTTGAGTTGAGTGTTTAGCTATCTTTAGATCTTCTTCAAAATGTGGCGTAGTGTTCTCTTGTGATTTGTGGTAAGTCTAGAAGAAAGTGATATCCCTCATGAGTGTTTGCTTTGTGTGATGTTTGTGGCCTTCTGGCTTGTAGTTTACAAATTCTCCACTGCTATTTTTATACTGGTTTTATAGTTCATTTTATTTACCTCATAAGAACAAAAAAGAGTCCAATCAAACTATCAGTTGAGGACAGATAAACTGATTAAAAAAACCCCTTAAACAATAAATTGATTGTCTGCCAACCAAATGAACCACTCCAAAGCAAAACAAGGAACCACTGTACATATCAACTGATGCAGTTTGTAGGATCAGCTGATACGTACTTAAAATGTTATAGCATTGACTACATACAAAGATTACACTATAAAAGTTTAAATAGGGCAAATCAAATAATTCATACACTCTGACACCTATAGATAACACCAGAATTAATTAAGGATCCTGCAGACCTTTACTCATGCTAGCAGTCCCAGCAAAGCCAAAGGCTTTCAGGACTACCTGAAGCCTGCTGAAAACTCTTTGAACTGAGACCTCTCATTCTCAAGTGGCCAGTGACCATTTCATGCCATGACACAACTCCTCTATGCTTTTTGGTTTTTTGTCAGAAAGTCCTCTGAGATGTCCAGCAGTGTGGGACAGAATTAGCCCTTCATTTCATCTGAAGGCTTTTGAAGCAGAGAAAGAGCTTGGAAAGCAATCTTCCAGTGTCTGAAGAGGGCCTACTCTTGCATGCTCTTCATCAAGTACTGTGGCAATAGGACAAGGAGTAATGGGTTTAAACTTAAACAGGGGAACTTCAGGTTAGATAGAAGGCAGAAGTTCTTCACTGTGAGTGTGGTGAGGCACTGGAACAGGCTGCCCAGAGAAGTGGTAAATGCTCCATCCCTGGCAGTGTTCAAGGCCAGGCTGGACAGAGCCTTGGGTGATATGGTCTAGTGTGATGTGTCCCTGCCCATGGCAGGGGGGGTTGGAATTAAATGATCTTAAGATGCTTTCCAATCCAAACCATTCTATGATTCTATGATTCTATGAAATAAGATGTGTATACAAGAACCAGGCACCTAAAATGCAACATAAAGCCCAAAGTAAATAAAATCTATCATTATTACTACTACTACTACTACTATTGTTAAATGGCACTTCCATTCTGAAGAATGGTTCTTTCTTGGCCAATGACAAAAGCAATGAATTTCTGAGTACATCTCACAGGACAAATTTCCATCAGGCAGAGTCCTATTCACCCAGCTGTGCCCTGCCAGAGGGTATTGTTAGATATTTATTTGTCTCAGCTTCTAATGTCAACCTTTAATGACAACCTTTAATGGTTGGTGGTTTTTTTGCTGTTTGTCCTTGAGATGACCTGAAAACCTAAGGAGAGATTAAACCCAAGACAGTGTATAAGGACTGGCTTAAAAAGAATATTGAAACAGCGTTCTGTACTCCAATTCACCTTGCAGTCTGGAAAATTGTGGCCTCTTCAGGATTAATATTCTAACCTATATGTGAGTTATATGTGTTCAGGGATGAAAATTCTTAGTTCATTTTAAGCAATGCTAATTTTAAATTATTTCCTCTCTGTTAAGATCTGGCAGCATTTTTAATGCTAACCAAATATAAATGAAAAAATAAAAAAACCCTTTTTGTCTAAGTGGCAAAAACATCCTACTCCTGCCTACTGTGAGATCAGTGGAGGAAATTCTGATGGCAGAGAGGTGACTGAGAATGCCATTCATGGGACCGGATCTGTCTGCAGGACCAGAAACATTTTATTGTGAACTTTGCTAATGCCAAACAAATGGTCAAGTACAAACTTAGTCTGCCTAAGCCTAGGAGGACCAAGCTCTGGTCCTTGCAATTGGGTCAGGAAGGAGTGTCTGGGCAAGGACACCTCAGCTTGGCCACCAGCAGTACCTAGAGCTTATCTCTTCACAAACTACATGTGGATGCTTTGAGCTGAAGCTACAGCCAGGCTGCAACCAGCTAAAGAGGCAGAAAGAGATTTTGGACCTTGCTGTACCTAGACTTACTGGTCTGCTGCTGGAGTTTGACATTTGCTTCTGTTGACTGGGGAATTCACCAAATAAAAGCAGTATTCTGGATCTTATCTGTGACAAGTCTTGGATACCTCTTGCAAGAGTTCCCAAATCTGTAGAGCAGGCATTTCACTTGCCTAAGAAACATGAACTCTACTGCTGTCACAGTACAATTCAGGCACAGAATATGTATTCAGGCAAGTCCACTCAGGCTGATATGCAAACACCCGCTTTCTTACTCTTTGTGTGATTGCAATATCTCAGAAATGGGCTCCTCACAAACAGGTTTGTGGATTACAGGAATTTTAATGACAGATTTATGCACAGCAAAGAAAATTGCAAAGGCCAAATGTTTAGAACCTAACAGGCTACGTGCAAGAAAGAGCAAAGCAGGCTGCACAGGAAAGAAATGGGTGAATTCAAGAACAATGAAAATACTGAAAATCACCTCCTTGATACTAACAGAAGAAAGTCCCAAGAAATTAGCATGAAAATGCAACCTGAAGGAGGGTTGAAGTCTGCATATGTTACCCACTAGGAGGCACAGTGTTTTCATACTAGAATTAAAGATGCTATTCAGGAGGGTGGAATGTACTTACGATGTTCTCAGAACACTGCAAAAGCAAATTAAGAATGATGAAATAGATTAGTAAAAGAAGGAATAAAAATCCATAAAGTTCAAATGAAGGACCTAATTCCATCCCTATTAAAATATAAACAGCCACGTTCCCATTAAGTTCAGTGGGATTATTACAATGAGCCTGAGGTCCTATAAGGACTCATTGTAAGGGTCCTTAGTACATGCTAAAATCTACACATACGCAAAATGTACTAAAAAAACAAACAAACAAAAAACCCCACAGGCAATTTATTTTTTGTTTTACTTTTACTTCTAAAAGAAAAGTAGGCAGAATCATCCCCTATATTTGGGTTGTTTTCCCAGAAACAGAGATTGAGTTACCTTTATCTCCTAAAGCACTGCAATGAGTGTCAGCAGTCTGGTCCCAAGTCACATGTGAATAAAAAGTTGAAAGGACCTGTGTCTGTGCTCTTTGCTGACAGCACGATTGCTTCAGGATGGTGTCCTTCTTTCAGAGTGCACACAAAATGACGATCGTCTGCCACATACTAAGTTGTTAGTGATGGGGCTGAACCTTCTGTTTTTCTCTTGTCAGCTTCTCAGGGCTTGCAAAGAATTGATGCTTTGGCTGGTCTCAGCATTCCTCTAGTGAGTCTTCAAAAGCCATATCAGCTTGAAGGGGATGGTACAACGAGAAATGCAGAGAAAGTCCTGCATGGGAACTGCAAACAGTCTATGTGGCTGTATCCAAAACAGCTCTGGGGACACGTTTGAGCCCTTGTGTCTATGTGGGTACCTCACCTTGATCATGATGCCATTTCTGGGTGAGATCCTTCTTCCTTTTCCTGGATCTTTATTGGGAAGGCAGCCTAGCTGCACAGAATTGCAGGAATAAGATACATGCTTTAATTAGTCACTAATTTGTCCCGCTGGGGAAAGTAGGGTCCCCGGGGCAGGCTGTGATGCTTACTTGTCTGACAATCCTTTGAAATAACTGGGCAAAGCCAATTCTGAGGTTTGCAGCTGGCTGGTTGACACCTGGCACTTCTGCAGAGGTGCTGGAGAGGAAAGGTTATACCTCCTCTGAGAATGTACCAGAGCCGTAGTTCCAGGTATCCAAGAATGTGACTATGTGCAGCTGAGGCTGTAGCAAACCTCCAGTCTACCTCATCCATGCAGGACAAAGACCTCTGGGAGAGTACCAAGGACATGAGCTCCCAGACAACTGTTGTTGCAGATGTATAGCCACAAAGGGGGGATGTTGAGGACATCTCAGTATGTGCGCTATCTAGAATTTCTGGGGAGCTCAAGGACTGTTTGCTGACTGTGTGTCTTCACCCCTGGAAATAGGGCAGCTCTTCACAGTCCTTAGCCTCAATCTGACAAAACTTGCTGACCCACCCTGGTTCTGCTTCTCCTCTCTAGAAATGATTTTCTGCACAGGTTCAGCACTTTGGTTTTATTTTGTACTGTGGTCTGTGGTTTTGTAGGGGCAGCTACTGTGACTTGATAATTACTTGTCCCACAGCTCCCAGTCATCTTTAATATTACTCTGCTTTTGTGCCATTCAAGTACCGTCCGCTATCTTGTCTGCAAGCCTTTGACCTTTTTGGGTAAGGATTGTTTTTTATTGTGTGCTGAGTGTCATGTAGAGCTCCCTCATTGAGGCCTTGCATACCACTACAGAGCAATGAAAGTAATGATGTTGTTAATAAACTCTCAAGAAATAGCGGTACTCCATAAAGAAAACAGCAACAAGCTGTTCTTAAAGCATGAAGGAAAGAGCAAAAAAGTGAATCATGTCCAGTCGAGCCCAAAGATGTCATTCCCAAGATGATGTGTTCCACCTACCCAGTACTTGCTGCAAACTAAAACATCCCAAAGATGAAAATAGGCTGCTCGAAGCATGTCTCTGGTCCAGCCTCTGGCAGTTGAGATTTGCTACGAATCAGGGCCATGCTGCCCTCTCTCAGCCCAGGGCAGTTTGTCTCCCTTCTCCTCAACTGTCAGGCTGGATTTTGCCCAAGGATCCTGAAAACCATCACCAAACAGCTATTTGCTTACGGATGGATTTATCACTCTCTCTAAGTGGTTTGCCTCCTTCCGAAGGCTGTGTAACTATTAGCATACTGAACCAAGCCAGGCTCAGAGAACACGGTTCATCTTGCTTTCCCCGAGCGCTTTTCCCGTTACTGGATGTTCCTGATCGGGGCAGAAAACGATCTGTTCGGGGCACTGGCACGGGGAGAGGCCGGGGGCCGGGACAACTCTGTGAAGCCGGTTTGTCCTCCTTCGCCAGCGGAGCCCCGGCTCAAGGGCTCATTTTCCTGGAGCGCTTCCAGCCCGGCGGCGTGGCGGGGGGGCTCCAGAGGGGAAGCCCGGCCTCGGGGGAGGTGCCGGCGGCAGCGGCGGGTCCCGCCCCACTCACCTGGGCAGCCGCTCCGTAACGCCGGTCCCGCTCCCTTTCGCTCCTTGGAGGATGAACGGGCCGGGGAGGAAGGTAAGGGGGAGCGGGCGGGATGGCGAGGGACCCCCCCCGGGGCTCCCAGAGCCGGGGCACAGCGGCAGCGGGTGCTGGCACTCTGCGGGTGACCTCCCGCTCCGGGCGGCACCCCACGGCCGGTGGAGAAGTGTCCGAGCGCTGGTGCTGCCGCAGCGCCTGCTGACCCCGCCCAACACGGCTTGGCTCGCCCGAGGCTGCGCTCGGCTGTGCCCGGTGCTCAGCGCCTGAGGCTCCCTGCGCATGCAGTGGCCACCGGAGCGCGCTTTGCTGCCCAGGTACTCCTGCAATAAATCAACGGAGTTGTGTTACTAAAGGAACGGCGAGCAAAGAACAAGATTCCTGTGAGGAAGCGAAGTCTTGATGGAAGACTTTTCAATGCTGCTAGGAGAGCCGCTGTCGCTTTTCTTATCTTTTGAATGGTGTGAAGTACTTGATTCAGTCCTTCTCTGTCCACCAAAGCAAAGGGCTTGGTGAAGAGCAGATGTCTAAGCCTTTTAAATGCGATCGGATCTTGTTGTTGTAGGAAATTTTCTTGTAATCAGAAGTATTTGTCCTCTGTCCTGCAAAAAGTTGAGGTCCTCAAGGGGAATAATGTTAATGCACAGGGCTACTGCCCGTGGCTGAAGCCTGTAGTTACTGTGTATTTCTGTGTGTTACTCTTCCTCTTCAAAGCCGTGTAGGAAAGGGTTGCTGTGTCTCCCGAGAATATGCTGATATTGACGACAGTGGCCCGTTTTAGGGAAAAGGACTGCAGGTGTCTGTCCCCAGGAGGGTATCTGCATCCCTGGGGCAGCTCATCACCTATCAGCAGTGAGCAAAAGCCCAGGACTGCATCTTCTCCTGCCCCTGGAGAGAAGCAGCTGCAGACAGAGGAGGACAGGACCTGTAGCTCTTCCCTGCTTACACACAAAGGGATGGAGAGGCAGAGTGCAGAAAGGTGGATGCCCCTCCCTGCGCTCTCCACAGAATCTGTACCTCATTGCATTTGCAGTGGCACAGACTGCTGGTGGAAGGGGAGCCAGTCTGAGTTCCCTTTTCAGCTCTGCGTCTTTGAGTGAGCTTGCAAAATTTCCGCAGAATCATAGACTGGTTTGGGTTGGAAGGGACCTCAAAGATCATCTAGTTCGCACCCTCTGATACAGGTAGGGACACAGTCTAGAGTGCAAGTATTCCACAGACTTCTGGGGAAAAGTGGGGTAACTGGCGTTGTCCAAGCCAGTCAAAATCTGACTGTAAGAGAAGGCCAAAGATGGGGTTTGTGGTGTGATTAGCAAGCAATCCCAGCAAAACCTTTCTGTCTGAGCAATACCTACGCAGGGGAATTTTGTTGTGGAGTGTTGCTATTGGGAGGCTGTTATTCACAGCACTCACAGAATATAGCGTGCAAACGCAGTCTAACCAACCCATGGTAAATTAAAACACAGCTTTGCTGCAGTGACTGATTTTTCAAAGTTATGAAATGAAAGGAGTTTGGGCAGGAAAACAAAAAGGACTTGATTTTGCTTTTTGGTTGATTTGGAGAAAGGTGGTTGTTTTCAGTGAAGTTACTCTTGATCATATTGGTGAGATAGTCATTGGATTTGTGAGCTGAAAAATACATCCTGCTTTTCCTCAGGCAAAAGAAATAACATTCGCTTCTTGTATTTAATATCTTTCTGCTTTCCGAGCGCCAACATTTATTGTATTGATGAGTAAAAGCACAAGGTTAACATTTGGTAATCTATTACCAAATTATTGTAGAGGTGGTTGTTTTTTTTTTTAACAAAATAGAGGTATACAGAGAAGAGTTCTATTCTAGCTGCCATGATTATTATTTTCCTCGTATCTATTTTAAGTTAAAAACATAGCATGTAGTCTGGATAATTTAAATAATTTCTAGGTATTTACTTTGCTCTAATCTGGGAATGCAGCATGTTAGATTTTGACTGTAGTTTAGAAATCTTTTGGACCAATATGAAAAGACACAGAAGCTGTTGAGCTTCCCAAGAGCCTAGGTTTTGTTTTTGGTTTTGGGTTTTTTTTTTTTTTTGTACAGGCTTATTTACACATTCTTAAACTGGTTTTACATTAAATGAACCATGAATAGAGGTAACTGTCTTCAGTAGCTGGTTGTCAAGTACCAGATTTTTAAGTCTCTGTAAAATGTGACCTCTGAAGTAGTATATTCTTACTGCAATGAACTGGGATTTACAGATATTGCTTCCAGTAATGCCAACATAAACTTACCAATCTACTCATAGCATAGAGTGTTAATATTGAGGTCAGAGTGAAGTCTATGACTGACTTTGGAAGGGATATAAAGTTTGGAGGAGTATATTTTCTTCATTGTGGAGGGATTTGCAGGTGTAAACCCCATAAAGAATGTATATCCACTGGTTTTACTGGAAAAAAAAAAAAGATGAGACACTTCAGGATTCCACTGACGGCTTCCAGAATCACTCATGCACTTCATAATGCTAAAATTAGTCACGTGTAAGGAATTGGTTTCCTGTGAGCATAAAATTGTTAGGATTTATACAGTCGCAACTAAAGGCAGTGAAGGCTCTTTAGTAGTGCAAAAACTGGTGCATGTGAATATCTTCCAGAGGATTTACTTAATTCTTGGGCCATGCTAAGTATGTATTTCTGAGGGCAGAGTCTGCTTCAGTACATTAACTGTCCCTCCCGGAAGTCCCTGTTTGAATTGGTGTGTGCTGCTCACTGTAAAGCCTTCTGCTTTAGTGAGCATCAGTCAGGGAAAGTTGCAGCAACACAACTGCAGGAGCATGACTTAAGTATGCCATAAAAGGTGGTGTAAGTATGCATGCATGTGTTTTACATATTCCCTCTTCCCTCCCTGTCCAGTAAATCCATGGTTGTCCTCTCACAGGCAAGGTGCAAGACAAATACCATTGTTAGGAAAATTAATCTTTAATTTTTCATTTCTTTACTTCCTACTCCAGCAGCAGACAGACATCCCTCTCCTTTGCACCCACTCACTCTGACCCATTCCAGCCTCTGCTTGTGCTAGCACCACTTGCTTGTTCCACCTCTCTAAGTTCCTTCTGAGCACCACATACATGAGGAGAAGCTGAGACAGCTGGTGCTGTTCAATCGAGGAAAGAGAAGTCTCGGGGGCATTTCATCGATGGGTGTAAATGTCTGAAGGGAGGGTGCAAAGAAACAGAGCCAGGTCCTTTTCAGTGGTGCCCAGTGACAGGACCAGAGGCAGTGGGCACAAACTGAAACATGGGAGGTTCCCTCTGAATATCAGGAAAGAACTATGAGGATGACTGAGCCCTGGAAAAGGGTGCCCAAAGAGGCAATGGAGCCTCCGTCCTTGGGCATACTGAAAAACCACCCAGATAGGCCTTTCCTGAGCAGCAAGGGGATTGGATCAGGTGACTGTTCCAAATTTAACCATCCTACAGTTGTGATTCTGCTGTCAGACAAAGCAGTAAGTTATTCTCCCCACTAATCTGTTGCTTTTCAGCAGTCCACGTTCCCATCCTGCAGCCTTCACTCCTCTCAAACACTTTGGCACTGTGCACAGGCAGAATCACCCTCTTCAGTGGTGATCCTTCCCCATTACCCAAAAGCAGCCAAGAGCCACATTTAGCAGACATTCTCCAGAGCTGTGACTTTTTATTCCTACAACTTGTTTTCTGACATCAACTCGACCTAAGCCAGGGAAATCCATGTAAGCATGGGCAGGTGCCTACAACACTGTCTTGACAATATAGCAATGTTGTCAAAGTATTCAGTGGGATAAAAAGCCTGAAAAAAGAAACCCGAGTGCTGGGATGTTAAGGAAACTTAGATATTGATGGGTGAAATAACTTATCCTTGATATCTATTCAGAAAAATGGACCTTGAATAGC
Organism: Ara ararauna; assembly: GCA_028858755.1. Classification (NCBI taxonomy): domain Eukaryota; kingdom Metazoa; phylum Chordata; class Aves; order Psittaciformes; family Psittacidae; genus Ara; species Ara ararauna. The sequence continues at coordinate 83,453,018 of CM054410.1, forward strand.
TAGTAACACAGTTTAGGATGTGACATGACATTTTCACCAAGCTCAGTCTACAAAGTCAAAATACTCCTTCGTTTATTAAAATGTTAGGTGCTGTTGATACCTGAGGCGGGTAAATTCCTATGAACAAAGTCTCAAACTAGATAGTCAACAACCCTCTTGGTTTTTTCGGGCAATGTCATTTATACTAGTATATGTGTCCCGAATGGCATTCCTGAACTCCTGGCTCTGCTGCACATCCAAGGTGTGGTCTAGGGCAGGTAACTCAAATCCCCAACTTCAGTTTCCAAACTGTTAACAGAAATTAAAAGGGACTTGAAAATATTGCAAGGAATATATACAACTTCTTGCTCTTTTGTTATTAAATGCAGTTTTAGGATACATTAATATGCAACTTAATGTATTATGCTCTGGGAGACTGAGAGCTCTCATCCAGAACTGCAGCCTGAGCAGCAAGAAGGGCTGCATGGTTGGGTGATGAAGTGCAGTCTGCCTCATTTCACTCATACTAAGCCCGTCTCCAAGGTAGTCCTCAAAGACAGCTACCAGCAGAGCAGTATGGTAGGATTTGAGTCATGACTTGGGTTGTGAATATCAACAACTAAAAGGAAAACTAGGGAGGTTTTCTTTTGTAACTGGAAACCCATAGTTTGTTCAGTAGATTGATCTCGGTGCAGCTGTTGATGGATGAGTGAATGTCCATATTGCCACAATTAGAATGAGCCATGGTCTGGATCGGCAGAGGCTAAAGGCTCAAACAGTCCTCTAAACTGAGGTGTTTTAGCTGTGAAGCTACCACTTCCGAATAAACTGGTCCCTAATCCATGAAAGCAATCCAGGAGCCTTAGGAACCAAAATAATACATTCAAAGAACTTTGTCATTCAGCATTACAATCCTTGCACCAACTGTGCTTCACATTTGTAGTATTTTTATATCACTTCCTAAAAACTAGATGGAGAAACACTCATCAAACATCCTGTAGTGCTCCAAGGAGAAGAAAAGGTGTATTCACAAGTGTTCATTGGTAACTGGGTGTCAGGTAAATGCTTTATTAGGCAGGCAGCATGCTGCTTGGGTGACATGACCAATTCTCGAAGGATTTACAATGTGCCATTGGAAACAGGGAGATTTAAACTAGAATCATGCAAAGGCTTTAAACCCACATGTTTAGCTTTACACCTCATAGGTAGTGTCGCTGAGGTCAATGAAACTATTCACTGTGCAAAGCTTAGAAGGTGTGTAAATCTCTGCAGCATTAAACATTTTGCTTGATTGTCTCCCCAGGGAGTGGAAACAGGGATTGCCAGCTGTCAGACACATAGGCTAAAATAGCAGCTCGTGCCTTTGAATTTTGGCCTGATTGAAAAACAGCATTAAAAATTGTGGTATAATCGTGGCCTTTTTCCTAACTTGCAGTGGGTGCTCTGTGGCTCTGAACTCCCCCCAAACAATTGAAATTTGCTCACCTGATGCTAAGAAAAGTAGGTGCATTTTGACTGACAAAATAAGTATTTTTTAACTGCTTTTAAGAAAAGAAAGGAAAAGGTACTTGTCACAATGGGGACATGGGGGGGGGGGCGGATGGTGTGATGTTGTGCTTAGGGAACGCTTGCAAGCAGACTCTCTGCCTGGGTCAGGAGGGGGCTGCACCACTGGTGATTCTTCTCCTCCTTCCCCCCCGCCCCCGCGGCTCAAGGACCCGGTGGCCGCAGGCGCTTCGTAAGACACCGCCGAGAAGGGGAAGGGTCTGGGGTCCCTGGGGGCGGCGCGGGCTGACGGGCGGGGGTGCCGAGGAGGCGCCGCAGGGGCGGGAGCGGTCGGGGCAGCGCCAGTGGTGGGGGGTGGTGCCGGAGCAGCCGCGGGGTGCGCGGCGCAGGGGCGGCGGCCCCGGAGCCCGCTCGGGCTGCAGGTGGGAGCGGAGAGGAGCGGAGCGGGGCGGTGTGCCGGCGGTGCAGCGGGGCGGGGAGGGGAACGGAAGGGATGGGCTGCGCCCCCAGCATCCACGTCTCTCAGAGCGGCGTGATTTACTGCCGGGACTCGGACGAGTCCAATTCCTCCCACCAGACCACCACCATCTCGCAGGGCACCACCACCCTGCACGGCCTCTTCATCAAGACAGACGCGGCCGACTCCATCCCCTCCGTCCTCGCCTACCAGAGCCGGCAGCAGCCGCCTCCCTCCGCCGGCCCTCGCCGCAAAGAGCGCAGGGAGCCCGGAGCCTCCGCCCGGGCCAGGGCCACCCGCTGCTGCGGCGTCGAGGCGGAGACCCAGACCAGCAACGCCAGCGTCAAGGTACACCGCGACCGCTCAGGGAGGAGGGGGCCCCGGTGAGGCCGGTGTGGGTCCTCCCTGCCGGTCGCAGTAAAGGGAGGACGGAGCCGGAGCATCCCCCGCCTGCGCCAGGGCGGGAGGTGATGCTTCCTCGGACGGGATGCAGCTGCGGGGAGCTGCTGCTCTGGCGCCCACTGACTCACCGCAGCTGCGGCGGCCGGGCCGGGCTGGCACTGCTGCGAGGGGGGGCCGCGCCGGGGCGCGCCTGGCCCAGAGCACCCCGGGAGGCAGTGCCAGGCCCCTCGGGATGCCCCGCGCCCGCAGCAGTGGGGTGACTCCGGGGATCCCCTGTGCTGCCATCGCTCCCCGAGTTACAGCGGGGGGCCGGAGGGAAGGGTTCGTTTCCAGGTTTGTGGCTAATGGCAGGGATTGGGCGTCTGGGAGAGGTGTTAATGTGGCGGAATGAAATCCCCCCCTGCTCAGTTCTCAACAGCATAAAGCCCTTACTTGCTGTTGGGTTTTCTTCATCCCCTTTTTTCCCTCTTCTTCCCCCTTATCTGGTTAAAATGAACTGTTGCTGCGAGGCGTGGAACCGAACCCCTATGATCTGCATGCAGGGAAATAACGCCCCGGTGGTGTAGGGCTAGGGGATGATCCCGGGAGGGGCAGGCAGGGGCTGTGCCAGTAGGATCGTCTCATCCACATCTGGAAGGCTTGAGTCCCTCTCTCAGTGAATACGGCAGCACTGCTGTAACTGCAGGTCAACTTCCTCGCTGAAGTTTGCTAGCTAAAAGAGATGACAGCTCTGGCGGGTTTGGGGGGCGGAGGGGAGGTGGTGTATTCATTTTTTTTTTTTTTCTTAGTATCAGGGTAGATTTCATTAATTTCCCTGAAAATTTTCAGGTCAGAATCAAATTTTACTTTGTTGCTGTATTCCAAATCTTATTATGAAAACAAATGGTGCCTTGTGATCCCACTGTGCCTTGGGTTACTCTTCTGTTGTACTAATAAAGCAGGATGTCATGTCACACAGTAATTCCAGGGGATTACATACATCCTGATATTTTCTTAGACTACAATTAAGAAATTAAAAGCTTGTATAATCTTACATAATTAAAAAAAGGCCAAAACCAACTCCAGATATCATCTAAGGAAAACACAAGTGAGAGACATCACAGAGAAAGTAAACCCACTTTTTTGGATTTAGGCATTTATTTGGGGTTTTTTTCAGAATAGAATACTTTGCTGAAATATATTGTGGTTTGTTTGTTAATGTGGAGAAGAGCAAAATAGGAATTCTTGTGCAATTCATTAAGTTGAGATATGGAAAAAAGGAAAATTCTTTTAAGTGTTAATGCCCCTTTTTGTTCTTATGGTTTGTTTATTATCTGGGATTGCATCATGTGCTCTTATAAAACACATTTGTCAGTTTTCTGGTTATTAAAAGTGGGCATATTTTAGATATTTTTGAAGTTCATAATTGCACTGTAATATTACTTTGAATAGTTTCAGTTCTTTTTAGAATTTTAGAGTCCAAGCACCTAAAGGGAATTATGTGGGTTGGGTTATCTATTTATTTAACAACTGCTTTAATGATACAGTAGAAATGTTCCCATTCTCATGAGATTTAAGGTAATAAAATACTTTATTTATTTTTTTAAACTAAGCTGGTGCTTCCATTCTTGCTGGTATTTCTGACACAATTTCCTACAGGTTAATATCATGTTTGTCTGTCCAAAGCAAGGCTGGAGTATTGCAAAACTATAATGGAGGCAAAATAGTACACGATACCTGATGGGCTATAAGAAATTGAAAATAATGGATATATGTTCTCCGGTATTACGTGGTAACAATCTTTATTTCAATTGAAGCTCAAAATGAAGAAAAATACTAGTTTTTTTGGTGCAGAGAAAGTGTCTAGTAATACCACATGGTTTTAATGGATGTAGTGCTTGGTTGCATGTGCTATGTTGAAATGTCATTGAACTGTATTTAGGGGACAAAACAAATAAACGGACAAACAAGTTTTAAGGCTCTTGTTACCTGGTGGGCAAAAAAATCCCAACCCTTTTCATACTTCTGTTGATTACTTTATCTTACTTTTCTCCTTGAAATGACAAGTGCAGCTAGTGTGATGGTTTGATTCTTCATATACTGTGTTCTTTGTGGAGGAGAAAAACCTGTCCATGAAACTCTCTTGAAAGTCAGTCACACTAGGAACAGGTTTTGAGAGGTTTTAGTTTTTTCTATAGCAAAATGAAATTTCAAAGTAAAGCTGAGAAATAAGAAATACAATGATACAGTATCTTTTACCAATGTTGGTATGTCTTAAGTTCCAAGGTGGAAGCACTGAGGAGAAGAATGCACCCCAATAGGTGAAGCACCTAGCTTTTATGGGGCTTTTAGATCTGGGGGAATAGGGAAAAGGATGCAGCTGCCAAATGCAAATTGCTATGGAGAGCACTGAGAAATCCAGAGTTGCATCAGGTCTATGGGTTCTGGAGAAATGCAACCCTAAGCATTGCCTTGATTTCAGATACAGTTCTTCTCTTTAAAGCAGTATTATGTTTAGGAAAAGTCACTGTAGTTCTCACTTCTTGTTTTGTTTGAAGTGTATTGCTGTTCAGCTGGCTGCTAGTATGTTCTGCAGAACATGGAGCATACCAGATATAGGGTAAACTTGGAAAATAAATCTCTCAACTCTGTAACTTAGTGTGATCAGGGTCCATTTCACAACTCAATAAGACATCAAAGTTCTCTTGAACGTACTCTGGGGTTCAAAAGATTTTGGCAGACCAAATAGAGTTGAACTGTGATACAGTGCAAAGTATTTTTAGTTTAGGTTAGCTGCTCTCTGAGAGATGGTGGCCTGAGTAACTCATACCATAAAGAAAATTGTTAGTAGAGGGATGCTTTACTTGGGCAAAGCCCAGACTTCTTGTATTTTAGTGAATACACTAAAAGGACTTTGGCAAAGGATTTGTGGCTCTGTATCTGACCTTTCAATTTCTTTTTCAAATGGTGCAGGTAACTGTAGATGTGCTTTTAAGCAACTCTGGACAGGAGAAGTGTTACTGAATGAAGAAAACTATTTCTTCAGAAAATAATGTATCAGCTGGCAAAGGAAACTGAGCAGCCTGGTAGATTAAACTTATTTGGTGTTGAGTCACACAGCATTCTGGATGTCCACAACTGTTCTGAGTGATAGGCATTTATATAATAAAATATAAAACGCTTGCTTCTCTTTTTTCCCTGCCTTCTCTTGGTAATAGGAAAAGAGGAGTGTTGGAAGCTTGTCAGAGAGCAATGAGCCTCAGCCATTTCAGCACTGAGAGTCAAGAGGTGCCTCAAGGACCCGTGCACCCCTCTAAGTCCTCCAGTAAAAAGTTATTTTAGAACATTTGCTTTCAGTGCCCAGAACACCAAACGTTTGTAGGTGAATTGAGCATCGATAGTATCTGTTTTCTACTTTGTACCATTTGCTATGCGCAAAATAAGACTCTGAGGTTTTACTGTCTGAGGAGCTCGATGTGGATTTTTTACACAATTTCTAATGCTCGATGATCATACTGAATGCAGAGCAGAGAGATTTCAAATAAAACTAACCTCATGGCTGAAAGACATAATGAAAGCTGAGAAGCTGGGTCATATACCGTGGGGAATAGTGTATGCTCTTGGGATGAAGGGGTAGGTTTGAATTCTGGCAGCTGAGAATGCTTAATGATTGTTAGGGTGTGATACAGAAAATGGGCACATGGTTTCTCGTATCTCTCCTTTAGCTGAGGAATAATCCAGTCATCTATCATCCTTTAAGTAGTGGTTTAGACAGCAGAGTAATTGAGCAGATTAAGGTTGTGAAATTAAGCATCGCACTTGCCCTGCAGGTAGGCTGAGAGAGACAAGGCTACCAAACATCTCTTGCACGCATTTCCTTTCACGTAGCTTTAGTGTCCCCTCCATGCCTTGGACATTTATGATACTAAGATGATGAGCTTGCTCTATTTGCTGTAATGAACATTTGAGCACCTGACTCATGAAAATTTTCCTGTTGCTGATGGGGTCCTTCAGCTTCTCCAGGAGTTTGTTATTTCAGACAGGTTGCTGTACCTCTTCTAAGTCCATGGTTTCCTAGATGAGGTGTTTGTACCAGACTGGCTTATACAGCCTAGGCATTCCTGAAGTAAGGAGTAATGCAAGCACATATTTGTAATAACTTGGTAATGTTCTGTGAAGCACTCCATAATTTTGTGTAATGATATTTAAAGCCTGCAGAAGTTAAAAAGAGTATTATTTATACTCTAAAAGAGATCATAGTAATTTCTGAAATGCAGAGTGCTCATAGAAAGCTTGTCAGATTAATGCAAGCAGAGCTGGGGACATTCATAAGCCTTAGTCCTATGTGCAAAAAAAAGCAGAACTGAGGGCTTTGGTTTGGTTTTGTGTTTGGCTTTTTTATTTGGGCTTTTGTTTGTTTGGGATTTTTTGTTTCTATTTTGTGTGTGTTTCTGGTTTTTTTTTTTTGTTTATTTGTTTTTTTTTTTTTTAATCAAAATCTTCATAGCACAAAGCAGACATGCTATTTGCATGAGCACTGTAGTCCCATTTTGGATTGTCTGTGTACTCCTTCGAAAGATTCGCTGCTTGAAAACTCAAGTCCAGAGGAGTAAGATTTGGTGAAAGTGTAAGTAGTAGTGTGAAGTGGAATGAGAGATGGAAAAGAAACCATGCTTTGGGTTGAATTCTTCTCTTACACCACCTCCACTGCTATCAGATCTCAGTGTGCTTTAGTTTCCATGTTGATCATTCTCTGCTTGTATTTCCTGTCTGCTTGTTGGTCACACCTCTAACTTTTTAAAAAGATTCAAGTCTCTCTCCATTACACGCTTTTTTTAGTGTAGCTCAAAGTGAAAGATGCATGGTGTATGTGAAACCTGTAGAATTATCTTTAATGTAACTTCTCTAAAACTGCCTTCAGTGAAGGCTGTACCTATGTGGTTGCTAGGAAATAGCATGTGAAATGTTTTATGGTGTAGCAGAGTTTAACTCTTTAGGGGGAGTATTGTCATGGTAACCAAGCCCAGTATTTTCAGGACTTCAAAATAAGTCAATAGCAGAGGGATTATGGCTTCAGAAAATCAGCAGTTGCCTTTACCAATGTAAAGATATATATGCCATTATCCCATTGTGGAACACAGGTTATGTGTTTGAAGGGCATGAGCTTACAGTAATGACTGACACCTGATGATCTCTTGTGTAGTACTGTCTCCCTCTGGCCTAGTTTAGTAGGTGCATTTCTAGCCCAGTAAGTGACCAGGCTTACCAGGCAGCAGCAGCTGATTGCCCCCTTGCTTCTCTGAGAGTATCTTTTTTGGGACAATTCTTACAGGCCATAAGGTATCTTGAGCTCATTCCATGGGAGCTCCCATAACTCCCACAAAACACTGGTGCTTTTGGCTTGTGCAGCTTGAACAAGGTTTCCTATTGTATGAGAAAGAAGTGCTGTCAGAGATAAGTTATGAGTTCCAAGTAAGATGGCAAGCTGCACAGGCTTCTGGAGATAAGTGTCTAGTGCAGATAAGTTTTTTCACTTGAGAAGACCATTAGTCTGTTTGCTCATGAGCTTTATTTACAGGTCAACCAGTTTTGTCACTGCCCCAGCCTTCAGCATCCAATTACTTACAAATGTCTTTCTCTCACCTGTAAAAAGAACAAAACATGTTAGAGACATTCGGTTCCTTTGGGTTACCTCTGACACAGGGAATAGAGAGTTACTCTGGAGAATAGTTAAAAAAAAAAGAAAAAGCAGCCCTGTGTATCTCTGCCGACTGATTTGGATATCCAGTGCCAAATATTTAATATGTTTAATACCATAGAATCATAGAATAGTTAGGGTTGGAAAGGACCCGCCATGGGTTGGGACTCCTCCCCCTAGACCATGTCACCCAAGGCTCTGTCCAGCCTAGCCTTGAACTCTGCCAGTTCATTCACAACTTCCCTGGGCAACCCATTCCAGTGCCTCACCACCCTTACAGTAAAGAACTGCTTCCTTATATCCAATCTGAACTTCCCCTGTTTAAGTTTAAAGCCATTGTGTCTTGTCCTATCACTGCAGTCCCTAATGAAGAGTCCCTCCCCAGCATCCCTATAGGCCCCCTTCAGATACTGGAAGGCTGCTATGAGGTCTCCATGCAGCCTTTGCCTCTCCAGGCTGAACAGCCCCAACTTTCTCAGCCTGTCTTCATACGGGAAGTGCTCCAGCTCCCTGATCATCCTCATGACCCTCCTCTGGACTTGTTTCAACAGTTCCATGTCCTTTTTATGTTGAGGACACCAGAACTGCACACAATACTCCAAGTGAGGTCTCACAAGAGCAGAGTAGAGGGGCAGGAACACCTCCCTGAACCTGCTGGTCACGCTCCTTTTGACGCAGCCCAGGATACAGTTGGCTTTCTGAGCTGCGAGTGCACACTGCCGGCTCATGTTCATTTTCTCATCAACCAACACCCCCAAGTCCTTCTCCACAGGACCGCTCTGAATATCTTTTCTGCCCAGCCTGTAGCTGTGCCTGGGATTGCTCTGTCGCAGGTGTAGGACTTTGCACTTGGCATGGTTAAACTTCATGAGGTTGGCATCAGCCCACCTCACAAGCATGTCAAGGTCCCTCTGGATGGCATTCCTTCCCTCCAACGTATCAACCGAACCACACAGCTTGGTGTCATCGGCAAACTTGCTGAGGGCACACTCAATCCCACTGTCCATGTCACCGACAAAGATGTTGAACAAGACCGATCCCAACACCGATGCCTGAGGGACACCACTCGTTACTGGTCTCCAGCTGGACATCGAGCCATTGACCACAACTCTTTGTATGCAGCCATCCAGCCAGTTCTTTATCCACCGAGCGGTCCGTCTATCAAATTGCTGTCTCTCCAATTTAGTGATGAGGACGTCATGTGGGACAGTGTCAAACGCTTTGCACAAGTCCAGGTCGATGACATCAACTGCTCTACCCCTGTCCATCAGTTCTGTAGCCCCATCATAGAAGGCCACCAAATTGATCAGGCAGGATTTCCCCTTAGTGAAGCCATGCTGGCTGTCACCAACCACCTTGTTGTTTTTCTTGTGCCTTAGCATGCCTTCCAGGAGAATCTGCTCCAAGATTTTGCCAGGCATGGAGGTGAGACTGACTGCTCTGTAGTTCTCTGGGTCATCCATTTTCCCCTTCTTGAAAATGGGGGTTGTATTTCCCTTTTTCCAGTTGTCGGGAACTTCACCTGACTGCCATGATTTTTCAAATATGATTGACAGTGGCTTAGCAACTTCATTTGCCAGCTCCTTCAGGACCTGCAGAAGGATTTCATCAGGACCCATGGAGTTGTGCACATTCAGATTCCTGAGATGGACTCAAACCAGGTCCTCTCCTACAGTGGGCCCAGGGTCTTCATTCTCACAGTCCTGTGTCTGCCTTCCAAAGGCAGAAGTAGAGTAGAAGTGTTTGGAATGAAAGAAAGATTTGTCTTGGTGTCAGAGGATGCCAGTGACACTTGGAAGTCTTGAGATATGATGGTCTGAATCTAGTGATTTCTTTCCAGATCTTATAGCTACACAACAAAAAATATGCAACTCAGTGCTAAGAAATTTTGTGGATTGTAGCAATTGTCTTGAATATGCTATTTCTGGATTTTATTTGAGCTAGTCTTCGTGAGCTTCTAATACAATTCAGTCGTACATTGGTTTCACTGCAACAGGAAATGCCTGCATGATGTTCTGTGCATAGAGTTGTAGTAATGTGTCCGCTGCTGCTTAAAGTCACCTAATAGTCTGTGGTTTTATTTCCCACCCCATCACAACAGCAGAGAATGCCTATGTAATGTAATACTTGAAAGCAAGAAAGAAGTATCTAAAATTTGTCTAAACAAATTGAAGTCTACTGACCATTTTGTTTGCCAGTGTGAACTCTGTGCTCTTGAAAGGAAAAAAATTCTTGGCTTCACATAGTTTTTTCCTTCTTGTCTGGAGTGCTGCTCCAGACAAAGTATGCTGGTTTGTTGTAGTATCATGGTGGCTGGGGAAGAATGCTGGTAGCTAATTAGTGCTTTTACTATAAGGCAGGAAAGGGAGCTTGCTGGGAGAGTCTTGTCCTGAAGGGAGCTTTGACACAAGGGGGGGAAGAAGCTCCAACCTCCCCCCCCAGAACAAAGCAAAAAAATCCCCAAACAAACAAAAATCCCTGCCAAAACAACAACAACAAACCACCACCAAGCAGGGCATAAGTATCAAAATTGTTATAACATGGAGATACTTCTGGTACAACTTTGTGATGACAGCATGCATGCCTACATTCCAAGCTCAGGTAGGATATTGCCAGGAGAGGATCCAATCTATAGTCTATTAGAGCAAAGTCTGTCAGTTTTGTGGATCAATGCATGGGAATGAATTTAATCTTAAAGGCACTTTTTTCCTTTCTAAAGTGACTTTGTATAAATGTCACTTTTTTTGGAGCAAGTTTCTTTGGTGCATTCTGGCATTTTTGTTCATTTCAGTGTATAATCTGGTTGTTCAGGTGGGCTTGGAGTAAGCAACAGAGCTTGTTTGTTTTTCATACCATCAGTAGATTGAAAACTCTTGAGTTTGATGTTACTAAAGACTCAAGCTCAAGACAAGTTGTGACAGTCTTAAAAATAATATATTTAAAATTTCATAATTTTAAATTAGACTCTGCATTCTAGTGCTGGAGATATCAGGCTTTTTCTTTCAGGTATGAAGCCAGGTGTTTAAAAAAAGTGAATTATCATAAAATTATTTATAGCATAAAAACTAGTGGGGCTGATCAGTGTTGCACTCAACCATAAAGCATTAGGATAACAATAGCATAGTTTGGGTTGAAAGGAACCTCCAAAGGTCATCTAATCCAATCCCCCTACAATGATCAGGGACACCTTGAGCTTGATCAGGTTGCCCAGAACCACATCCACCTGGCCTTGAATGCCTCCAGGGATGATGCAGCCACCACCTCTCTGGGCAACCTGTGCCAGTGTTTTACCAGCCTTGCTGTAAAGAATTTCTTCCTCACATCCAGCCTGAATCTCCCCTCTTTTAGTTTAAAACCTTCACCCCTCAGTCCTATCACGAGTCCTGCTAAAAAGTCTCTCCCCATCTTTCTTACAGGCCCCTTTTAAGAACTGACAAGCCACAATAAGATCCACCTGTATGTTCTCTTCTTCCAGCTGAACAACCCCAACTCTCTCAGCCTTTCCTCACAGGAGAGGTGCTCCAGCCCTCTGATCATTTCTGTGGCCCTGTTCTGGATCCTCTCCAACAGGTCCATGTCTGTCCTGTGCTGAGGACTTCAGAGCTGGCTGCAGTATCCAGGTGGGGTCTCAGCAGAGCAGAGAGTCAGAATCACCTCCCTTCCTGCTGGCCATGCTCCTTTGGATGCAGCCCAAGATATGATTGGCCTTCTGGGCTGCAAGTGCACACTGTTGACTCATGTTCATCCACCAGTACCCCCAAGTGCTTTTCCCGGGAGGTACTCTCAACCCCTTCATCCGCCAGCCTGTATTGATATCGAGGGTTGCCCCAACTCAGGTGCAGGACCTGCACTTGCCCCGTAGAACCTCATGAGGTTGGCATGGGCTTACCTCTCAACGCTGTCCAAGTCCCACTGAGTAGCTTCACATCCCTCAGGTGTGTCACCTGCACCACTCAGCTTGGTATCAACTTGCTGACAGCACATTCAATCCTACTGTCCATGTCATTGATGAAGATGTTAAAGAGCATTGGTCCCAGTACAGACCCCTGAGGGTGCCAGTTGTCACTGGTGTTCATCCAGACATTGAGCCATTGATCACAAGTCTCTGGATGTGACCGTCCAGCCAATTCCTCGTCCCCCAAACAGTCCACCCATGAAACCCGTATCTGTCCATTTTAGAGAGAAGGATGTGGTGGGAGACTCTGTAAAAGGCTTTACACAAGTCCAGATAGACAACAGCTGTATGCCTGGTCAGATCCTTCAGTGAATTAGATCTGTATACTGCTTTTGGGGGTTTGGGCCCTCACAGATGTATATGGAAAAATCTTGTGTGTTCAGTGTGTTCTTAATACCTACGATTTTTTCCCAACACATAGTTCTAGAGTTTGGGAAGAAAAGCTAGCAGGTGGTGAGAAACTCTTTTTAAAAATAGTCTGAACCACCAATTTTAGACTTTTGACTTACATTTGTTTGTTTTTTTCCTACCTTATCAACTCATAAGGTTCTTTTTTGTCAGGTTGCAAATATGTATTAACTGGAACAGCCAATGCACATGTAGTTCTTTCTTGGCCCTCTGGCATTTTAGTGGCTTAGAAACTATCCATGCAGTTCAAAGAGTTCAGTAATGAATCATCTTCAAAGAAGGGAATCGTTTTCATGGGTTCCACGTGATTTATACAAAAGGCTATTTTTAGATCAAGGATTTCCCCCCCCCCCCCCCCCGTTAGAGCTATGAGACATCTATGGCCTCGTCTTAGGTTTGAAAAATCTGCTGTGCTGAAAGTAACTCCTTTAAGGCCATCTTTTCATGTTCGCTTTGTTGTTATTTTTCATTTGATTGCAAATTATCTGCTGATTGCTTAAAATTAAAAAGGGCTCTATAGTTATGTAACTCACAGGTCAAGTCTTACCAGAGAACACTGTTTTCCAGCATTGTTAATGGGGATGGTTGCCTGTGAAAGGATGACCCTTCATTACCATGCTTACACTTACTCTCGGGTGTCAGTACATAATGCAGTTTAACTATCCAAGTCTGAGATATGCGTATGTTTACCAATTGGTGTTTTATGATAGACATACAGTTTCTGGCATATAGCATGTTAAACACCTGTTGAGTAGAGAATGCCTTCAACATACCCTTGTTTTATTTGGGAACTCAGGTAGGACAGCTGCACAGGATCCACTGGAACAAAATTAAAAAAATGAAAGAAAATGGAGGCAACTTGCTCACAGTTGCAAGATGTTTCAGTTTCTGTTCTGTAAAATGGATACAAGATATGTATGATCTTCTTTGGGTTAGAGAGCTACTCCTACAAGATACTGTCATTGGGCAGATTTAGGAATATCTGGGTGGTAAAGAGCGGCTATAAACTCTTGTGCACTTCAGAAATTTTTATGAGAGAGACCAGGTCAACTCTGTGTGCACACCTTGTAAGAACATTTAACAGAGATAGCTTTCTAAATGAACATCAGAATATGAAGTATGATTTTCTTTTAAGGTACTCTTAAGGTACATGAAGTACTCAGGATTTTTTGTGTAACACTTATCATTGAAGGAAGAACAGCATTTTATTTCAAAACCTAATGAAAGAGCTTAAAATACAAAACACTCCCTCTCTTACAGAACTCTTATTCTTCACTCTTTCTTTCTGCAGAGGATCCCTGAAGAGTATAGTCTGCCGCCTTGGGATAATAGGTGATCCTTTTGTGTGTTTGTATGCACACTTGGTGTAAGATTGTCTCCCGATTAGATGAGCCGTATTCTGGTGTCTCCACTCCAGTTTTGGTTGTTAGAGTGGGTTTTCTTCCCTCCATTTGACGAGTTGCAGAGGTGTTGCCATTGCTGAGAACGGGATCAAAGCAGGATACATTTAAAAGTATGGGCTTCCTGCTTCATTTTGGTCACAGTTCACATCCTGTGTCTCTCAGCCACCAAGTCTCTTCGTTCATTCTTTGATGAACATTCTTTCTCACTCTGGAGGAGAGCAGTTCTATTTGCCTGTTCCAAGTACTATCACAACTGACAAGTATCTGATGACAGTAGGCATATCTTCTTTTCTGCTACCAGCATGTATGCCATGGACAGGAAAGAATCATGCCACAGATGTGACTTAAAACCATACTTTCATTGCTGCTTATCATAGGATTAAGCATAAAACAGGAAAGTCTGCTGTGTACCCTCTTTAAACTCCTTCCAAACTTTTGCTGCTTATCTGCTCATAAATTTGCTTAGCAACTGGCCTGCATACTGATGGAAAACTAGTGGGAGTTGGATTTCCTGCTTATTTGGAAATGTCACTTCAACAAGAAAAGTATTTCAAAGATAACAATCTGGAAAAATGTTTCAACGTCAATCAGAACTTACTGTAGTCAATCTCAGATTCTGTTTATATTTTGATAAAAATGTCCACCTGATTTACTGCTTCTTCAGAAAGCTTTATTTCTAATTAATTAAAATACTCTGGTGTCTTGAAGGATCCAGCTGGAAAATTTATAACTGTCTGGCAATGGTAACTTTGATCGCTTCATGCTGTAGTTGGGAGGTCCAAAGATGGATTGCCATCGAGATACCCACATAGAGATAACCACCTTTTAATTACTAAAGCTCGAGGGATAATGATTACAGCAACATCAGTTGTAAAGCATACACTGGGAAGCTGGCTAGTTTCAGCAGCTGGCTGCTCTGGCTATACCTAACTACAGCCCAATGATGTATGCTTTTGAGGCTGGAAGCATAGGACAGATCTCGTAGTTCTTGCTAAGACACAACCAGATTTGTACAAAGGGGCCTGACCTAAACACCTCAGTTGCGCTGCTGTTGTAAAGAACAGATAGGTGGCCTTGGACAACTGGATCAGATCTGTAAAGTCTCAGTGGCTCCACAGATGAAATTGCAGTGCTTGTTGCTGCTCTTCCTTCTCATCTGGTAACTTACTTGATTTTTTTTTTTTTTTTTTTACTTTTTTTGCAATGATGTGTTTTGCATCTTTGTTAGAGGCTGCACTGTTAGATCAAAATTCAGGGTGAAAAATAAAATGGGTGATTATTTACTCTTCTAACCATCAGCCATAAAACGTCATTTGTGTTGTCACAGATTGGGCTTTGCTGTCTGTGTTTAGTGCTTGCAGATGTATTCAGTGAGCACATATGGAATAGGGAAATCATTCCCTTTGAAAGAAAAGATGAAGTGGAGCACTAAGGTGAAGAATTTAGCAAGTTATCTTTATATAAATATGGTTTCTGACTTGGTTTGCATCTGAGTCCAAATCAGTCAAAAGAATCCAAGCAAGATTTTAAATTAGCTTGTAGGCTGTTACTCGGTCCATTGTCATTATGTTTCTATTTGTGGAGAACCTAGTCATATGAGGAAGTACATGAGTTAAATGCTTACTTGATATTACTGTCAGCAACAGAAAAGTAAAGTGAACGACAATCAATCGTGTATATTCTGCTGTACATAAAAATTCATGGAGACTTCTGTACTACTTCATGCTGTACACATTTCAGTGATAAGTAATAATCTCAGACAGAAATGAATGCAGTCTACCTTCCAACAGTAGCATAAGACAATCATTAAACCAAGCCATCTTAAATAAGATAGATGCTGTTGCAGTTGTTTCATTTTCTGAGAGTTAGTCTTTTCAGTAGATCTCACTTGTAAATCCTTCCCAAGTACAGTGTATCTATTCTATTTCTGTACACCAGTTGCAGCATCTTCACTAGTCTTCTAAGGATAATAAAATAACTTGTGGTGGGTACAACTGAAATTACTGTGTTCATGCTATAGTTACTTGAACATGTGTGAAATTTCATTATAGCAAGTGTCTTATGCAACAAGGGAAAACCCAAAGTAACGGGCATGCCTGAGAAATTGGGGAATAGTTCTTACTTGCTGTGAACACAGGTAAGGTTTCTATTCCAACATCATATATTCACTTTGGTAATCTCATGATCAATAACTACAAAATTGTACATTTTATTGTATGTAGAAATAGGGTAAACTTTTTTCAAATCTGATATAAGCAAAATCAGTTTGAAAGTTGCATGTCCCAAGTTCTGAAACAGCCTGATGTCTTTAAAGCTGTGGCTTTTGCCTGTAACGGCTGGATGCAGAGAGAATTCCTGCTTTGCAATGAGGATTCCTGTGCCATCATAGAGGTTGTCTCAGTGGTCGCCAAGTGGTCGCCAAGTGGGAGCAAGCTTCTAGCTGATTCTTCCTGGGATGGACGGATAGTTCCCAATCTAAAGATGAAGATCCCATTCTGGAGAAAAATGGGAGGTGTGCACAGAGTTGCTTTCCGTTACCCTTTGAAAACTTCTAAATGTATATTCCTTAGCTGGTTCATGGAAGTGTTTTGGGGCAATCATATTTTAAATGTGGTACGAGTGACTGAATAATGTTAAAATATTTCTGCATACATCATGATTGAAATTAAAATAATGGATGAGAGAATGACTTTTTGGAGGTTTTTTTTCTAAATGGCAAAGGAAATTTTTTTGGGCTATTTTCATAAAGTGAAATGTAAAAATGCCAGTTAATGCAAACATGTTGCATTAGAACTTTTATGGGAAGATCTGTATCTGCAAATGTATGTACCTCTTTACTGGAAGCAAAGAGGAATTAAACCACAAGAAATTTCTGTAATATGAAATATGAAGCATGATCCAGCACTCAGACTTTTATGGAAGAATGTCACTTTTTCAGCATTTTTTATGTATTCTTTACATATTAAAAAAAAAATTTGATGCTCAAGTGGGTCAAAAGTGCCTGCTTCTGTAAGTTCCATACATTTCCTATAACTAACAAAATTATTTCTCACCTTCTTTCTCATCTTATTTCTGACTTTGAGGAGGGGGTGGGGAGTGTTTTCCCGAAGTCTCCCTAAAATCAAGTTATCCTAATTTGGATCTGAGAAGCAGTATTCTCAGTGTCTGTAAGGAAAAACACCACTGATCAAGATTCATGTAAGTGATATATCAAGGCCACTTTTCGTATAGAAGGCAAATTCCCATTTCAGAACAGATCTGTCTTCAAGGCAGATTAAACATGCTGCCTATTAGACTGCCCTAAAGGCTATCTGAGCTGTTGTCTCAGACCCACTGTGGATTCAGGGAGGTGTTGATTTACACTAACTTTGAAAATGCATCTCTAAAACCTTGATGACTTAAAAATGGCTTTTCTTTATTTTTAATTAAAGTTTTCTGAGTAATCTGTACCTGATACATGGCAGTTTCAGTGAAAAGCATAATGACTGCAAATTATAGAATGTGTCAGGCTATGCCTTGCTTTACAGTTATATGTATAAAAAGAAGGTAGTGTTCCATGAACCACATAACATGAGTTCACCAGGACACTGAAAATTATAAGTGAAAAAGAGATCTTTTGAAGACTAATAGATCAGAAATTACTTCTGTGAATTTGGTAAATCTTTAAAGCCCACAGTGGGGAGTGGATGCTGGAGCTTTCATATGTGCTTGTCCCAGCCTTGTACGTATTACACAGGGTTGACCATTCTCAGAGACATAATGTTAGTTTGGTGGCCCGATCTGACCCAGTGCGCCTGTTGTGTGTTTGCAATCCTGGCCTCCATTGAAGCCTGACTTAGCAAAATATTTAAGTGCATGAGTCAAGCCATCCAGCTTGACTGGAAAAACCAGAGCACCACTTTGACTTTACATTACCACTGGGTCATTGCACTCAAAAGAAGTCTAAAACAGCCTTGGGGTGGTTATAACCTGTGTCTGGCAGCTAAATATAGAACAATTGCTTAGCCCCAAGTCACAACAAAGGTCTAAAAAGGAGAACTGATATTTCCCCAAGAAGGGCTTCGTACGTGAAAATTTCTTGTTCCCATAATGTTACATGGATCTGAAGACTTGGGGCCTAAATTCTGTAAGGAGTACTGATACACTTGCACTACCATAACTGAAATAATTCAGGGTGCTGTTTTGTTACTCAGTGTGGAGGATCCAGCTATCAGTACTGCGTTATCACTTCATCACAAGGTTTCTGCAGATGGGACCAGTAAGCTAGTCCGACTGTTTTATGTATGCCCAGAAATGGGCTTTTGTGTTCAATGACTGAAACAATTGCAGACATTTCATTACAGATGTATTTTTTTAGGATGCTTTGCAGCCTGACAACTCTCATTTACTTTTAGGGAAGCATTTAAACTTTAATAGTAAGTTGCTATGTGAAGTAAAATGCAATTTGTGAAATGACTATGAGCTGGCAGTATGCCCTTGCAGCCAGGAGGGCCAGTAGTAACCTGGGGTGCATCAGTAGGAATGTGGCCAGCAGGTAGAGGGAGGTGATCCTCCCCCTCTACTTGGAATCATAGAATAGGTAGGGTTGGAAAGGACCTTAAGATCATCTAGTTACAATCCCCCCTGCCAGGGGCAGGGACACCTCACACTAAATCATGCCACCCAAGGCTCTGTCCAACCCAGCCTTGAACACCGCCAGCGATGGAGCATTCACAGCTTCCCTGGGCAACCCATTCTGATGCCTCACCGCCCTTACAGTAAAGAACTTCTTCCTTATATCCAATCTAAACTTCCCCTGTTTAAGTTTGAACCCATTACCCCTTGTCCTATCACTACAGTCCCTAATGAAGAGTCCCTCCCCAGCATCCTTATAGCCCCCCTTCAGATACTGGAAGGCTGCTCTGAGGTCTCCACACAGCCTTCTCTTCTCCAGGCTGAGCAGCCCCAGTTTTCTTAGCCTACTTTACTTGACCCTGGTGAGGGCCACATCTGGAGCACTGTGCCCAATTCTGGGTTCCTCAGTACAAGAAAGACAAGGAGCTACTGGAAAGGGTTCAGCAAAGGTCCACAACGATGATCAAGGCTCTGGAGCATCTCTCTTATGAGAAGAGACTGCTTTAGCTGGGCCTGATTAGTTGAGAGGAGGCTGAGAGGGGATCTCATTAATGTATATAGATATCTCAAAGTTGGGTGCCAGGAGGATGGTGCCAGGCTCTTTTCAGTGGTGCCCAGGGACAGAATGAGGAGCACTTGTCATCAGCTAAACCACAAGAAGTTTCACCTCAATGTGAGGAAAGACTTCTTTACATTGAGGGTGGCAGAGCTCTGGAACAGACTCCCAGGAGGGTCATGGAATCTCCCTTTCTGAAGACATTCAAAACCTGCCTATATAACCTGCTCTGAGTGGCCCTGCCTTGGCAGGGATTTGGACTAGATGATCTTCAGAGGTCCATTGCAACCCTAATGATTCTGTGATTTTGTGGAAGGACTTTTAGGCCAGAGAGCTGACCCCTGAAACTGTAGGAAGCCACTTTTTATACCCCTTTAACTTCGTCCAGACCTTGGAAAAGTTTTTTCTCTGACTTGGTTGATGGGAGTCCTAAGCTGTCATTTCTGCTTTTTCTGTTGTATTCAGCTAAGAAGCTTTTAACATATAGCAACATACATCAGAACGCAGTGTGGCACTTCACATTGTTTGAATTTCAGCCCATTTCTGCAACTTCTGCCCTCAAGTTTTTCTGTTACCCTACCTACCTTACAGTTCTTTTATTCACCCCGTTTTCTTCAGCTTATTTAACGGCATTACCTGTGGCATGCCAACAAATGCCTTTCAGCAGTCTTGAACAGGACAGGTTTATTAATTTTCCTTTCTCTAGAAAATATTTTTTATTATTTTATACATTTTTATCTGCACCCATATCAGGGTGACCCAGTAAGTTTGGTAAAATGAAATTGAATTGCCTCTTCTGCTTAATATAACTGTATGTCTTTATTCTTCCGTACAACTCCGGCACAGATTTCTAGCATGAGTGCCAATATGATGCGCCTATTATTGTCCAGACCACTTTTCCTCCTGTCTGAGCAGGTCATTTCCCCCAGCTTATGTCAATCAAATATTTCTCAGCTTCTTTGAAAAATGAATGTTTTATTTGAAACAGAATGAAAATTGAATTTAGCAAGAACTTTATAGCTATGGTTTTCTATATTGTCATGCACTTGTGAATGAAGACAGTATTAACAGGAATTACCACATATTTCTCTATAGAGCCTAAGCAAAGACAGTTGTAAAATAAAAATATACATATAAGAAAGATACATAACAGAAGAGTCCAGCAATATATTTTTCTGTTGTGATCTCATGGGCTGTAATGTTAGATTGTGAATAATGCACACATAAACAGTTCTTCAGTGGACCTGTATGGGATACTCAATCTAATCCACTAAAATGAAGAGATCATGCCCTTTAAAAGCTTTGTTGTGAAAATTTTGTCAGTAAAGTGGAATTCAAATGTTTAATGACTTTCAGAGACAGAATTTCTAGATAAGGGTGGTTGAAAAGTGTCAGGCTTTGAACTGTCCATGTGATCTCTTAGAGAGGAGATTAATGTTCTTCTGCACTTAATATACAGATATGTATATAATTCCTGTTACTTGACAGTTGCTTAATTGTGCAAAATGTTGAGCATTTGGGCCATGCTAGCTTTAACTGTATAAGAAGTCCTTTTTTTATCCAGTAATACTGCTCATAAAACAAAACTAAACAGATTACTGAGTTGAGGCTATGATGCACAGAATTTGGCTTCTACAGTGAATTGAAAATAGGCAGCTATAACTATTCTCTGGGTAGAGTAAGCAAGGCAGTTAACACTGCATTTGGTGGCTGGAACTTCTGCTTTTAATTCTTGAGTTTGGAAGTTCATACTGTGCACATGTAGAAGCCATGGTTGAAGATCAGTTGTCAAGACATTTGCAAGAAAGTTGTGTTTCATTATCTGGTTGGCGAATATAACTGTAATTTTTTTATCCACTCAGTATTGTGTTGGTAATGAGTTGCATAATACATCCTAATGATGGACAGTCCTAATGGTGAACTAAAATGGTTATATTCTGTTCAAATAGATGCCAGTACATAAAAATTGCAGTAGCAGTAAGAGCTCTCTGTAGAACATTGGCGTGACTCTTGCAACGCTGGGTCTGGAATGCAGCACTTAATTTGGTGGTGCTTCTCCTGCTATGACTGGAATCAAATGTCCAAAAAACCCCCATCTTTTTCCAGAAAGCTTTTAATGATTTCCCCCACTACCACTGTGGAAATAGTGATGTGTAACACCAAAATGATTATTGCCTATTGCATAAGTAATAGTTTGCCTTGGTGCAGCAGACCAGTATGCAATGTCTTCTCTTCATACTTCTGCAGAGCTTATTTGGATTTCAGCCGTGTGCAAAAGTTAAACCTTAACATAAGATGCTGATCCTGCCAGCATTTACGTGAGTAGTGTAAGGACAGTGAAATTAGTATGACTGCATTTAAGTTTGCAAGACTGGGTAGTCAAGTTTCCGGGTATATAATGGCAGTTCTTACTTTTGTGAGGTATGAATGCTTCAGATGCATCCAACACCCACTACTCTGTTCCTCTGGGTCAGATCTTCCCATTCTTTTGACCACTTCATGTGTGCCGCTACACCCACCTTGTATAAATATCACTTTGACTCTTCCTCACTCTTCGTTGTGTTTGGGTAGGGCTTATAGAATTAGTCAGCCTGTGTGCCATATTATATGAGGTAATATAAATGTAGGTTTATAATCTAAATAGATGAGACAAACTTCATAACCACTTTATTCCTGAATGACGAAATACAGAGGGTGAAAATGCTGGTTTGGGCTAACATCCACGCGGCTCAGTCGCATGAATCACCATAGGGCAAGGCACTGCGCACATCCCAGAAGGTGATATCAGGATGTTAGTATTAGAGTCTTACGTTCACACACTACTGCTGCTGTCTGGGTTATCTGCAGTGTCTTTCTCAAAATTAAATTGGAAACTTAAATGTGACCATGAGTTACTCAGTCAGCATGAAAGCCGCTGTGTTGTTTATTTTGATGAGAATTTGGCTTTGATTTTTGTTATCTGAACAGTTTTTAGTGTGAGACATGACACAGACTTCTATGTCGATGATTTATAGCTGCACAATAACAGGTGGTGTTGTGCAGGAGGCTGTGTTACTGGAGACAGCATCACTCTTGATACTAAGATGGTAGGGTACTTTGGGAATAATTTTTCTATCTGTGTGTTTCTGATAAAAGAATCAATGGCAAAGTAGTTAATTTTAACATATATGTAAATGTTATTTTTAGACTTCAAAATCAATGAAAGATGGTAAAGAAAAAAGTTACCTTGAAAACTTGGAAGATCTAATTTTCTATTTCTCTTTTTAATTTAAATTACTATTGGTGATTGTACTGTGTATTTGCAATTTGGAGTTGTTGTTAGCTTTTAGAATCATAGAACCATAGTATGGTTTGGGTTGGAAAGGACCTTAAGATTTTCTAGTTCCAATCCCCTGCCATGGGCGGGGATACCACATCCTAGACCATGTCTCCCAAGACTCCTACCACCCTTGAACATTGCCAGGGATGGAGCACTTCTTCCGGCAACAAATTCCAGTGCCTCACCACCCTCACAGTAAAGAACTTCTTTATATCCAATCTAAACTTCCCCTGTTTAAGTTTAAAGCCATTGTGTTTTGTCCTATCACTGCAGTCCCTAATGAAGAGTCCCTCCCAGCCTCCTTACAGGCCCCATTCAGATACTGGAAAGCTGCTATGAGGTCTCCATGCAGCCTTTGCCTCTCCAGGCTAAACAGCCCCAACTTTCTCAGCCTGTCTTCATACGGGAGGTGCTCCAGTCCCCTGATCATCCTTGTGACCCTCCTCTGGACTTGTTCCAACAGTTCCATGTCCTTTTTATGTTGAGGACCCCAGAACTGCACACAGTGCTCCAAGTGAGGTCTCACAAGAGCAGAGTAGAGGGGCAGGATCACCTCCCTGAACCTGCTGGTCACGCTCCTTTTGATGCAGCCCAGAATAGGGTTGGCTTTCTGGGCTGCAAGCGCACACTGCCGGCTCATGTTAATTTTTCCCATCGACCAACATCCCCAAGTCCTTCTCCTTTGGCTGCTCTGAATCTCTTCTCTGACCAGCCTGTAGCTGCGCCTGGGATTGCTCTGTCGCAGGTGTAGGACTTTGCACTTGGCATGGTTAAACTTCATCAGGTTGGCATCAGCCCACCTCACAAGCACATCGAGGTCCCTCTGGATGGCATTCCTTCCCTCCAGCATATCAACTGAACCACATAGCTTGGTGTCATCGGCAAACTTGCTGAGGGCACACTCAATCCCACTGTCCATGTCACTGACAAAGATGTTGGACAAGACCAATCCCAACACCGATGCCTGAGGGACACCACTCGTTACTGGTCTCCAGCTGGACATTGAGCCATTGACCACAACTCTTTGTGTGTGGCCATCCAGCCAGTTCTTTATCCACCGAGTGGACAGTCTATCAAATTGCTGTCTCTCCAATTTAGAGATGAGGATGTCATGTGGGACTGTGTCAAACGCTTTGCACAAGTCCAGGTAGATGACATCAACTGCTCTACCTCTGTCCATCAGTTCTGTAGCCCCATCATAGAAGGCCACCAAATTGATCAGGCAGGATTTCCCCTTAGTGAAGCCATGCTGGCTGTCACCAACCACCTTGTTGTTTTTCTTGTGCCTTAGCATGCCTTCCAGGAGAATCTGCTCCAAGATTTTTCCAGGCACAGGGGTGAGACTGACTGCTCTGTAGTTCTCTGGGTCATCCATTTTCCCCTTCTTGAAAATGGGGGTTATATTTCCCTTTTTCCAGTTGTTGGGAACTTCACCTGACTGCCATGATTTTTCAAATGTGATGGACAGTGGCTTAGCAACTTCATTTGCCAGCTCCTTCAGGACCTGCAGAAGGATTTCATCAGATCCCATGGACTTGTGCACATTCAGGTTCTTACGAGGATCTCAAACTTGATCCTCTCCTACAGTGGGCCTAAAGTCTTTATTCTTCCAGTCTCTGCATTTATCTCTCAAGACATGGGTGGTGTGATCAGAACATTTGCCAGTGAAGACTCAGGCAAAGAAATCATTAAGATCCTCAGCCTTTTCCAAATCCAGGGTTGCCAATTCTCCTGTTTCCTTATAGAGAGGGCACTTAGTCTGTCTTATGTTGGTGACATGCCTATAGAAGCCCGTTCTGTTATCTTTGACGTGCCTGGCTAGACTCAATTCTAACTGGGCCTTAGCTTTCCCCACCTGATCCCTAGCCTCCCAGAAAATGTCCATCTATTCTTCCGAGGTTGCCTGTCCTCGCTTCACCTTATATATATAAGCTTCCTTTTTCCTTCTGAGTTTTCTCTGCAGCTGCTTATCCATCCATGGAGGCCTCCTGACATTTTTGCCCCATTTTCTTCTTGTTGGAACACAATGCTCCTGAACTTGTAGCATGTGATCCTCGAATATCAGCCAGTATTCTTGGCCTCCACTGTCCTCTTGGGCTTTATCCCATGGAACCTTACTAAGCAGGTTCCTAAGGAGACCAGAGTCTGCTCTCTTGAAGTCCAGGGCAGTGAGCTTGCTGCACGCTCTTCTCATTGTCCTGAGGATCTTGATTTTGACCATCTCACGATCTCTACAACCAAGCCTGCCCTAGAATGTCACATTTCCAACCAGCCCTTCCCTGTTGGTAAGCACGAGGTCAAGCATGGCACCTCTCCTTGTTGGCTTCTCTGTTACTTGCAAGAGGAAGTTGTCTTCCACACAATTGAGGAACTCTCCAGCTGATCATTGACATAAATACTACTCTCCCTCCCCGCCTACCAGGCCTGTCTTTTCTGAAGAGCCTGTAACCTTCCTTTACAACACTCCAGTCATAGGAGCCATCCCACCATGTTTCTGTGATGCCAATGATATCATACCCCATAGATGTGCACGTATCTCTAATTCCTCTTGATTATTTTGGTTTGGGTTTTTTGCTTGATTGGTTTTATTTTTTTTTTTTTTAATAGAGTTTCTAGGTATAATTCTAAGATACATGTTGTGGGTGCTAAAATTTTAATTAAAATGCTGAAGTAATTGGCTTCAGCTACCTTTCCCCAGATTTGAACAATCAAAACAGAAGAGCTGTGAAGCAAACACTGTCTGGCAGTGTGAAGGAGTGGAGGAGAGAGAACCATCGTGTCTTTGAAGAAGTGAGAAATACCCTATTCTTTACTAGAACTTGTTTTGGTATTTTTGTAAAATGTAGGTCAATGTTCACAGCTGAGCTTTTTCTAAGAGAAAGACAACTCATAAAACTTCAGTAAGTGACCAGTACTCATCAGAACATCTTTATTCTGGCTTTGAGGTTTTTCTTTGGTTTTTTGTGTCCCAGAAAGAGAAATATGGTGTTGGGCTTAGACTGAGATAATATGTAGGAATCTTATACTATCTAGCAAAAAAAAGATGTAAACAGACCTTGTTGAAGCAGGGAGAAATTCTTTCCAGCTACACCCACGTGGGTTTAAGAAGTAAGAGGAGGTGGTACTAAGACAAAGCTCTGATGTGGAGAGCATTGTCATGCATCATGCTTCCATCATGAATCTCTGAAGAAGCCTGCTAGCCACTCTAAGGTTGATATTGGAAGCAAAAGCGTCTTCACTGAGTGGTGTTGGAGAAATGGTAGACTGAAAACATAATACATACCTTGGGTCAAAAAGTTGTTTTCTTTTTAACCCTTGGAGTCCGTAATACCTACGTGTGTATTTGCAACTGGTATGTGAGGTGCTGCTTCTGACTGCTGTCAGCTGCCGAGGAGTGTAATCTTAGTGATTTTGAAGGCAAGAGAGAACCTGTGAATTCAGATCAATCTTAATTTGTTCTAATTCAGTAATCTCATTCAGATTGCACTTTCCTAGTAGAAGTAGACTTGTGGAAAACTCCTGAATATTCACATATTCCAGGAGGAATTTCAAATATGATATCTATATTTCAGCAAACGCTTACTGACATCTCAGAGCCCTGGAAGTATACTCCTCACAACTCATTACAGAAGTGGGACTTGAAATTTGTTTTGGCAGCACCTTCCATATGAGCTGGAGGGAACTGAACAGTCTGTAGAGCAAATGGTGAGCTGGCAGCCCCTCTGGTGAATGCAGACAACCTCTAGATGTTTTTTTTTAGTCTTTGGAAGTCAAAGTTAATTTTACATTTTAAAATTATTGTTTGATTACAGACTAATGGTATGCTTCATAAGTTGTGTGTATTTACTCAGGCAAAGAGCTGAGGTTAGAAGATCCGGATTATTTAGGTAGCAGCTTGCTGCAAATTATTGTTCTAGCTTTTTCCATTCATATTTATATGATCATATTACCCAAATCTTCCAATACTGAAACTCACTTAATATCTTTTTCTATCAATTTTAATAGCCATATTCAGAGTTGATTTACTGTATTGAACCATAAGTCTACCAGCCCATTATCTTGCCTTGGACAAGAGCAAAAAGCCCTATGCAAGGGATAGAAAAGAGGGCAGATGGAAAGGAATCTCTTCCTGGGCCTCTATTAACCTGTGACTAAGAGGCTTCTGGGTTGCAATGTTTTTACTGACATATTTCACAGCAACTCAGGGGCCTACCTTTGGTAAATTTTGTTCAACTGCTTTTTGAACAATACCCCCTTCAGTGGCCTGATGATTTAAGTGAAAGCGTCATATTTCTTGTATTGTGAAGACTATTGATGAATTGTTCTTCATTCAGCTCTGCAACACTCATGATTTCATAGATGCGTCATATGTTCCTTAGTTACCTCTCTTCCTGGCATAGGCATCCTAGCCTTTTGAGTTCTCTGAAGGTGTCTTGGAATATCTATTAATTTATTGACTTACAGCAAAATAAAAAAAAAAAGATAATGTGCAGCATTGAAAGTGTGGGTTCATCATAAATTTGCATGTCAGCATAAAGTCATTTTGTTTGGCTCTTCATTCCTAACCTCACATTGGTTGCTTTTTTGACTAGCTGAACATACAAGGATAAAAATAAGATTCATTTTTAAATCTTTCTGTGTTTATAGTTTTGGAATTTGCTCTCTCCTAAATACCTCTGCATGTATTTCTGAAACAGTTCAGGTTTAGTTGCTGTATTTTTCCCTAAGATTGAGGAAAGAAGATTTGACTGGATTCTCTAGTAATATGTGTGGTTCATGCTCTTACAAAGTTGAGAATGGACAGTAATGACAAATGGATTTACAGAAAGAGGTCTCACCAAGCCAAGTTCCACAAGTCTTGGGCAGATTCTGCTTTCTTTGACAGATATTTGGAAAAGTTTTTTCCCCACTCCACTTTCCACGGCAAGGACAGTAACATAACTTACCTGCCATGCATATTTGCATGCTTACTAAAGTGAAATATATGTGCTAACAAAATAAATAGACTTTTAGAGAAATTTCTGTGGACAAAGTCACTATTTATTTAAAATAAACCTGTTGTTATTTGGGACTACATTCTCTAATTGGCTTTCTTTCCACAAGTATTAAAATGTTGCTGTTTGTGACATGAGTCTCTTCACTATCTGTGTGCTGCTGGATTAAAATGTGGAAGTATTTTTTTTCTTAAAGGAGCCATTTTTTAACTTGCCACAATAGTTATACTAGGAGTTACTAAAGTTTCTTATCTTCGGAGGAGTCCATAGCGTCTGTTCAATATTAACTTTTTAAAGTATTTCAAAGAGAAATGTGTTTTGGTTTTTTGGGGGGTTTTGTTTGTTTGTTTTTTCAAAAAAGTGCCAATTTGATCTGAACTTAATATTACAGTTAAAGGAGTGAAATAAAAAAGGGTTATATTATGAAATTTCTCTTACACAGTAGTTCAGAAGTTGAAGCATTTGGCCGACCTATGGAATTTAATTCCTTTCTTGCCAGTGCAGGCTGGAGGTGACTGCCTGAGCAGCAGACATGCCGGAAAGGGATAGGCAAAGGCATGGTTGACCTGATTGAGCACTGTGATAGCAGCACTTGGAGAGGCTCAATGCTATTCAGGGGTCCCTTCAAGCCAACAATTTTGTGTTTCCTTACTCATTGGTGTTTCACTGAACATCTGTAGACATTAGTCAGGCTCTTCTTCCTACTCAGGTTCTGAGTACCTGGAGGAAAGGGAGGAAGTTTCCTACAGCTATAGACTTTGAGGCACTATAGGTAATCAGTGGAGAAAGGTATGCTCTTAATTTATATGTCCTGCTGCAATGTGTGCAGGAACACCTAGTCCAAATGCTACTTGAAAGCTATGCAGTAGGGTTTTTTGTCATGTCTCATTCCCCTAATTAGGAACAAATACTGCAAGTTGTTTTTTGCCTTTTTTTTTTTTGGTGGTGGGTTTTGGTTTGGTTTTTTGGGGGAGAGGGCATTGAACATATCAACGGCATCTGTGGATAAGAAGCTGTTATCTTGAAAAGATACCTTGTCGCAGCCAGTTTAATTTCTCAAAGTTTTGTATTCATATGGTATGGCAATCCAGCCAATTTAAACAAGTGTACCTCTAAACTGCATAAACACAAGAATAAGGAACCTGCAATACCTTAGAATAGCTTAAGGTAAAGAGGAACAAATGCTTAGCTTTCTTATCAAAAGGTAGGAAATGTCAACTATGCCATATTTTTCTTGTTTCTGTAGACTTGTGTGTAAAACATTAACCAGAAAACCCATTAAGGAATATTACTTTTTTCCTAAAAATCAATACTGAATTTAGAGTGAGAAAGACAGGATGCCTTGAAGATAGAATTTTACGAAAGAACAGTGTTTGGTATCAGGCTGTGATGCAGGATTTTGTTATTTGATGTCTTCCTGGTGTATATTTAACCTATTAAAATTAATTTATAGCTTTCTTTTTCTTTTTTTTTTTTAATATCATTGGCATAAAAGCTTTGCTGTCAGTGAGTACACTGATAATGATAGCTACATCTTTTGAGACCATGCCCTTCTCAAGCAATGTGCATAGCTGCCAAGTCATTTAAGCCACCTCTCTGGGCACTTTGCGCTTGAACAAGAGATGTGTGGGTAGTAGATTTTGGGATGTGGGCCATTTATTGCTCTGCTGTAAGAAGGAGGTGAGGGAGAAGGAAAGATTACTGGATTGGAAGGTAAGCATATTCACCCAAGGGTTCACAAGGAACATAAATCTGGAATTGGTGAACTACTAAGGTGTGTCACCTATTCTTTAAACTGGTGTCAGTGCCAGAGGAGTGAAAAACAGATAATGACACTTTAGTCTTCCTTAGAGGGTACCAGAGATGATCTAGGAAGGTTTCCATCCTGGGCAAGACACTATGTCAGAGATATAGCACAGCACAAGTACATACAGTAAGTAACTGGGCAAAATGATGGGCTGGGGAAGAGTTAGCATGGCTTTTTCTGTAAGGAAAGCATAAGCTGAGATTACTTACGAGTGCTGAGTTTAGGTGGTATAAGGGACAGTGTCACTTTGTGCTTGCCCTGGTTTTGCAGTTTTGGGTTTGTCATCTGCTTTTGGCCACCTCTGGAGACAGAATATTGGCCCAGGACTGGTTGTTCTGGCCAACTTTTCGTTGTTCCGCAAAGACCCTGTATAAAGGGCATGGGAGTGTGTTTAGAAACCTCTCCAGAGATTTGTAGGTTTTTATTAACAGATGTCCTAATCAACTGTGTTCAACCAACTGAAGCTTGGACACCAAATCTATTCTGTGCTAACATCAAGAACCAGAGTTGTGGTACTAGTCTTAATGTTCAGAACATGGCCTTGAATCCATGTAAGAAAAATTTGGGGTGAAATTTCATGTACAAACACTCGCAGGATTGCTTCCAGATCCTGTTGGAAGCATTAATCTGCAAATTATAGGAATAAAAGGGACATGGACTACTCTTTATGCATTGTGGGGTTTTTGATAACCTGTCTTCCCTTAACAGGTTTCAAAGCAGTTGCTGCTGTAAGTAGAATTGAGGACTGATTGACAATGGTAGTTTGTATGCCAAATTTAACAAAATAATAGCCAAAAATAGTGTATTTTCTACTTGATTGTTTTACTTCTAGTTATGATAACGTATTCATAAGGAACCTGCTACCAAAATGTGAACAGAACGCAAAAAGTCGTAATATAATATTCTTTCTTCAGTTACCATTTTATACCAGGTACACATTTGTTACATTAGAGCTCACAGAATTATTTGACAAGTGTCAGCTTGCTTGTTCAAGAGGTTACCTAAAATTGCTAGCAACTTGACACTGGTACATTTTTCTTTCTCAATTCTTTTTCTCTAAGGGTGATCCAATTTTTGTGACCTGTTTGTGCTATCTATCCTTTGTGCCCCTTTCTCTTCCCCAAGTCTTTCAGAGATTTACCTGAATCCGACTGGTTTGCTTTTCTTCCTTTACTACTTATTTTAGATTGATGCAGCAAGATCACTACTATCTATAATTGCTTAAAAAGAGATCAGTTATGTTGTGGGTGGGAGGGCAGAAGGAGTGAGAAACAAAGAAGAAATACTTTTCAAATACTTACTTTTCTAATTTCTTATTTGAAACACAAGCCAGGAAACCATATAGAGTGGAATGAGGATGAAGGAAGAAAGATAGGAATCTTAACATCTGTTGCTGAAGCTGACTCTGATTATACAGATCTTTGCAGCTTTGCACAGAAGCAGTTGTAGGAGCAGACTCTGAAAAACAAAGTCAAAAAACAGCTTAAGCATCCAACATGCTACCAACTGTGTAATTCACAGAAACTCAATTTTAACGATTTGGTTCTTGGACTTCTGTTTTTATGAGAACTGCTGCCAATCTTAGTTCTACTGAGATACACAGTCTTGGCATGCACGACACACTGAATGATATGTGGAGTTCACAGCCAGAGATATTTCTCCAGCAGGTCCCCTGAAAGATCTAGTCAGGCTGGTATTCTCAGAGTTCATAGGAAATGCAGGGACAATAGTGGGCTGGGTCATCTGGTATATGATACCCTATGCCCAGCCAAGTTTGGTTTCAAATGCTTCTCTCCCAGGTGAGTGCTCTCCCACCAGGGTAAGGCATTGTTAACTGGGAAGGGGGAGATGGGAAAGGAATTCAGACAGTGCTTAATGCTCCTTTTCTGGCATAGGTCTCCCTCATGGGTGAAGGAGTCAGTATGCAACAGGAGACTCATTTCATCACCCGGAGGTGAGGGTGGTCATGGAAGGGAAGGCCCTTGACTTTCTTCCTCTCCCTCACAAATTTTCAGTTCCATTGTGTACAATGACATATAGGTTTAACTGGAGACATTGAGAGGGCCTTATCCCAATTCTGCTTCATTTTGGGAAGCAAAAGAACCAGTTGCTGGTTTGTGAACTCTGCCCTTGAGCTAGGTGCATAAAAGTACAGGAAAGCCTGCCAAACCTCCGTGTCTTTGTAGGTTTGGGTCCAGTTTATTGCCTGTGTATATAGTGTTTTCATGCTATCTGCCTCAGTGTGTGTTGTCACATATATTGTGAAAATCTTTCTCTTCAAAATGCGTACTTTTTACCAGTTCCTATGTATCTGATGTGTCAGGCTTCTGTTATGGATACTTGCAGGGTTTGCAATTGCTAAGTCAACACAGATGAAGCCTTATTTCTTCTAAATGGTATGTGCATTTGGTCATTATTTTCAATTAATTAAACAGCATGACCTTACATTAACCTTTGAGTTGAGCTATCCAACCATTTAGTGCTCCTCTGGACTCCTTGAAAGGGTGGCAATCGGCTGGCATATGGGGAGCAGCTTGCGGAGCCGAGTGAGTTGGCAGCCCTCTAGGGGGAGCCAGCGGAGTGCAGGGTATGAGCAGCCGGGGAAGGTGGGAGACAAGTAAATGAAAGCCGCGGAAAGGAGAGGGCCGGGGGAGAGGAAAAACACTCCAAGAAAACCTACAAAAACCCATCAGAACTTGACAGCAGAGGTGGCAAAGAGTGGTGCTCCACGAAAGAGAGTTGGGGGAGTAGCTGTAGTGGTGGGTGGAGAGGAAGGACAGAGGCAGCTTGTCAAAGGAATGAACTGGGGAAAGACAGTGTCTGGAAATGCCGTGGAAGTCAGGCCAAAAGCCATCTAGCTCAGGACCAAGACTCCTGCAACAGTGTGTAGTGATCTATCCTGTTTATTCTCACAGCCTTTGCCAGTTTATTGTTTAGGGGTTCTTCAGTCAGAGGTAACATCTGACTGAATTCATCTTTGTGAATTCTTAAATTTTCCCCTGTAAATCTGCCTCTTCTTTGATACGCATTAATTGCTAGATAGGTCAAGTGATAGCCCCTGAAACAGCTGAAGCTTGCAAAGAAACAGGAAGATTCCAAACAGAGAAAGAGTAGTGAGGTGTCAAACTATAGAAAAATGCCAGTGGGTGGGAGTTGAATAGAGCAGAAGTGATAATAAAGTAAAAGAACAGGAGAAAGACTGGGATGTAGTTCTTCTAAGAAAGACAGGCAAAGAAAAGAAGGGGAAAAAGACAGTGGCAGAGTGTTGCTAAACAGTGGAAGAGGAGCTGGACACGCTGATCAGAGGTGTTGTAGCAGGAACAGGAGCAGGACACCAGCTCCAAGCCAGGGATGTTGAAGAACAAGATACGGGCCCTTTGTCCTGTAAGGGAATTCAAGCAGGGTTAAAGTCACACACAGTTGTAATCCTTTTCAGGACTGAAGATTGGCCTGGAAAAAAAAAAAAAAAGAAAGGGATTTGAGGCTGAAAACAGTGTTATAATTGAATATGTAACTGGTAATAGCCAAAGGATGGGCAGAGGTGTCTATCCCACTAGCTGTGTGGATAGTGAAGCTGATCTGGAGAGAATTGCAAATGAGCCCTAGCAAAGATGGGGAGAGCTGGGTCAAAAAAAGAGTCATGTTACCTGCTTACAAAACCAAAGGGACAGATGTCTGAAAACACGCTACAAAAGTGAGGGAAGGGATGCATCATTGTGGGAGTGACTAAAGAGGAAAGAAGATATAGGGGGCAGGGGGAAGGGGCTTTCGAGGCAAAACAGTGTCCGTAGGTTCCTTGGCATCTATGTGATGCTTCTCAACAGGCACACCCATCCTGAGCCTTTCCAGGAGGCTGAATTCACCAGCACCTTCACTTCACTGGTTGGTTGGTTTTAGTTGCTGTTGTTGCTCCGGAGCAATCAAGAATCATTTAAGGTGATTTTGCTGTACTAATTAGTAACTATTTTTACAGTGGTTGTATTACTAACTATTGATGATTCATAAACTGGAGGGGCTGTTAATCTGCAGGCATATGGGGGGGTGAACATTTTTGTGTAGGTGATTTAAAAGGGCAGAACTTTCATGAAGTGGTGAGTACGTTTTGCTTAATGGAGCTGCTATGATAGTAAGGCAATCGACGATCTCTGATTTACATAAAAACATGCAGGTTAAAAAAGTACCGTTGACTTTAATTACTTGATTAATATCTGATTCCTGATGAGATTGCCTTGGAGATTAGAATGATATTGGAAAGAACATGGTTTAAAATGTTAAAACAAAGATTTCTTTGCTGTTTTTAAGCTTTTGTTGTTTGCTCATTGTTAGTTTATTTATGATTTCTTTGCTTCTAAACACGCTCACTGAAATCAGGGATTTTCTCACTGACCTCTTTGGAACCAGGCTTGTATCCACCGTTTTACCAGAAAAGTTTGTCATGAGCTATTGTTCTAATTGATTTAGGTTCCAGATCTACTATCAGCCCTTCCTGACAGTCAATCATATAATGAGAGATTTATTTAAATTGGAAATCATTAACAATGAGATATTGACTTAAGTCAGGAAATGAGCAGAGGTATGGTCATGGTATCACTAATATGCAACGTCCACGCGATCAGACTCTTCTGGAGGTAGGAAGATGTGGAATTAATTCCTTCAGGCCAAAGAGAGACCTGTAGGACATTTGTGAAGGCCAGGCCCTCATTCTTGCTGTATCCTCTAGCTAAGTTTTGAAAGAGAAAAGTGAGACAGTCACTTGTTCCCCAAGAAATTTGGGCATATAAATCCAAGGGTTTGATCTAGCTTGTAAAGTAAAACTCAGAACTCCAAGTCCAGGAAGGAGGATTTTGGACATACTTTTTTGCTGTATCTGATGAAGTTTATTAATCCTTCCTATGCTGAGGTTCATTACCATTTGTTTCCATGCATTGTATAAGCAACAAAGTTGAGCAAGTTAGGGACTTAAAGGTTATGGCAGTCTTTCAGATATAGCAACACCTTTTCTGCATCCATGTGTGGTTCTGGCCCTATTGTATCTGTGCAGAGCAGGATAGGGACAAGTTCACCTACACTGGGGCTCTCAGTTTTTTTAATCTCATGAAGCTTTTGTACCATTAGCAAAGTCAGGAACACCCTGAAACTGGGAGGGAGGAAGAGAAGGAAACCTTGATTTTTAGGTTCTTATATTCAGGTATTTTCTATTCATGACACCGACACAGAAGCAGCAGGAAGAGAAACCTCGAGTCTCAGTGGTGTGGATTTATTGTTGTTGTTATTTTAAAACAGCCAGGCTAAGACAAGTGGCTACCCTATAAAGGAATCTCTGTAAAAGAATTTATAGACTTCCCTGCTTCCATCTATTCAGTACTGTTCGAGGCTGGGTTGGACAGGGCCTTAGGCGACATGGTCTAGGGTGAGGTGTCCATGCCCATGGCAGGGGGATTGGAACTATACGATCTTAAGGTCTTTTCCAACCCAAACCATTCTATGATTTTATGATTTTATGATTCTATGTCGGTATCCCATTAATAAATGGATAATAAAATAAATATCTGTGTCCCAGCTGTCTTTTGTGAAGGATCCTGAGCTCTTGATCAGTACATTGTGGGGCAATCAGAACTTGTAAGAAAAGGTTTTTCAGTGGTACTGACCCAAACCTGTTGTGTATTTTTACAGGTTCATCCAATGAGTCTACCTTAAAACTTTTCCTTTTTTTTAATCAAAATGAGCAATAATAAAAGGTGTATTTAAGAGTTTCCTCCACCATTGGAGGGTGAATATGCTGTTTTTCTTTTTTGGTGGGTGGGAAGAGCAGTTGGGAGCTTCCAGAGAACTCTTTCTCAAACCTTACTCATAACTCATGGTTAGTGGTGGGTGCTTTTATTTCTATTCTGATACACTTTCTGACATTAAGTTACATTCTGCTATGGCAGGAGCTCAAGTGGGAAGTTAAGCTATTGTATGAGAAAAGGAGAGGTTAACTACACTTATATTGGGGGCAGGTTTTGCTTTGGAAAACAGTCGCAGGCTTTGTGGTTTAATCTTTTGGAGTCCTGCCAGTTACCACCTTCTGACGTATGTTGTTGGGCTGAAAAGAATGGATGCTCAGTGGTGCATGAAAGTCCAGCATGTCAGTTGTAGCCATACATAATACCACTGTCTCATATGCAGTCAAGGCTGTTAATGCTTAACACTACATTGTATTCTCTAAGGGAAAAAGTTTAATACTGGTAACTTCATCCATTTTGAATGTTCATATGCATTCCTTTGAAAAATCCTGAAATTAAGAACAAGGTAATACCTAGACAGAAGGCTCAAGCTAACAATAACTGCAGAGCAAAATGCTGCACAAATTAGGCTTCAGGATTCCTGTGTGCCAGAGAACAAGCCTGGGAATCTGCCTACGGTTAGGGCTTCTTTCAAACTACATGCCTTGAAGAACAGTTGCTTTAACTTGCCTACACCTGGGATAACTGGTACCAGAAATGCAGAGAATCTGCCCTTTTGGAGATGGCGAACTTGCAAATAATCCTCCGTACACAAGAGGGGAACAATATTTTAAGGCGTCAAAGACTCTTTTCCTTAAGTACATGCATCTGTGGGTGGACATAGGTATTGTTCAGTTGCTTAACAACATTCTGTGGCTAATGGTCTGAAGTAAAACAAATCAATGGTGTACAGGAGAAGTGTATTGAAATGTATCAAGACACAAAAAGTATTAAGGTAATTCAACTCCTAGGAAATATTGGCAACCAAAGCAGCCATAGCCAATATGTGCTGGCTCTCTTACAGTTGCTTTAAATTATGACATGCTCTCATATCTTCTGAAAATGCCATGGTTCACATGGTAGCAGTGTTTTTTCCTGCAAAATGAAGGCTATGGTTCTGAAAAACAGCTTTAAATCTGCAATCCAAAGAACTTCTCTTGTCTAAAGAAGTAACTTTGTTCCTAACCAAACCGATTAAGATATTATTGAATATATGTTACAAGACATTTAGTGCAAGTTCTGTATCACATTCATAGAATCATAGAATAGTTAGGGCTGGAAAGGACCTGAAGATCATCTAGTTCCAACCCTCCTGCCATGGGCAGGGACATCTCACACTAAACCATGATGCCCAAGGCTATGTCCAGCCTGGCCTTGAACACTGCCAGGGATGGAGCATTCACAACTTCCCTGGGCAACCCATTCCAGTGCCTCACCACCCTTACAGTAAAGAATTTCTTCCTCACATCAAATCTAAACTTCCCCTGTTTAAGTTTGAACCCATTACCCCTTGTCCTATCACTGCAGTCCCTCATGAAGAGTCCCTCCCCAGCATCCCTATACGCCCCCTTCAGATACTGGAAGGCTGCTCTGAGGTCTCCACGCAGCCTTCTCTTCTCCAGGCTGAACAGCCCCAACTTTCTCATCCTATCTTCATATGGGAGGTGCTCCAGTCCCCTGATCATCCTTGTGGTCCTCCTCTGGACTTGTTCCAACAGTTCCATGTCCTTTTTATGTTGAGGACACCAGAACTGCACACAATACTCCAAGTGAGGTCTCGCAAGAGCAGAGCATAGGGGCAGGATCACCTCCCTCGACCTGCTGGTCACGCTCCTTTTGATACAGCCCAGGATACGGTTGGCTTTCTGGGCAAGTAAGCAAATTTTGTCCCGAAAAAAAAGTTTTCTGTAGTCCTAAGCAAAATACAAGTCCTTGTGTGTAACCAAGGTACTCCATTGGGGCAAGCGGGGAAAGGAAGTGGTTTTTCTTGTTTCCTTGTTTAAAACCTTACAATTTTTAACTTAAAAGGTAAATAAAACAGAACTGGGAGTTTGGTAAAATATGCTCATGAAAGATACACTTCAAAGCAACTGTATTAATGCTGCTAGTCATATATCTGCCTGCCTTTGAGAGTCTTTCATGGTTCTGTTTCATCTTTCATTCTTGCATGTAAAATGCCATCTTGTTAAGAACCA
Organism: Ara ararauna; assembly: GCA_028858755.1. Taxonomy (NCBI): domain Eukaryota; kingdom Metazoa; phylum Chordata; class Aves; order Psittaciformes; family Psittacidae; genus Ara; species Ara ararauna. The sequence goes on from CM054410.1 coordinate 83,490,055, forward strand.
GAGTGGGAAAAAACATCCATATTACTTTTCTTTAGCAGGGTTCAGCGACAGAAGTACAAATTGGGCCCATGAGACTGACACAAGATCCAATTCAGGTAAGATGCTCTTTCCATTTCTTGATACAATCAATTCAGTGTTAATTGATGAAGAAATGAAGGTTCAACCCCTGTAGTTAGGCATAATGTTTTCATTTTACTTGTTCAAGGACTGTGAGATGGGTAATTGGTGTTTTGGTTTATCTGATTGCTTCAGAAGAGATGTACAAGTAAATTAACTTGGTAAACAAGGTGCTTAGATTTCCATTAACATCAAATCATTCCTTTTATAAGTCCTGTCAATAGGAGTGTGTGTGTATGTGCATTAGCAGGGGAAAGAGCTGCCTCTCTGTATCTAAACTCTGTTCTGTTCTGATACGCAAAAGCAGAGAGCTCCATTATAAAATTTAAGTACCCTTTGAGTTTTGCTGGTTTTTGCACAACAAAGCAGAGAACTGCTTCTACAGGTCACCAATCCAAGAAATCTCACCATCTCCAACGATACAGGTTGAACTTCAGCTTAAGAAGCACAGCTCTCACCCTCACTTGCTTCTGTACATTTTGTTCCTGTGCCAGTAAACAGATGCCAAATGTTTGGATTTTTTCTTTTAGTTTAGCTTACAGTGGGTGTTAGAGCTCTCAGATGTCAGGAAATTAAATAATCTTAGTCTTTAACATTGCTCTAGTGACACAGCATTCATTTAAATTTATTTTTTGGGTCATGGAGACATTTAGTCAACAGTCACCTTTTCATTTTGTGGGTTGGCTTCTTTCTCCCTGTATCTGGCTATGAGAGGAAAAACCTACAAGTGGAAGAATTGCAGTTCCCAAGGAAAATAAATCATGTGTATATGCATCATAAAGCTTTACATTTTTATTTCTGTATTAAGCATTCAGTCTTAATGAATTGATTTGATCTGATGAAACTGTTTATATTACAAGATAACTGTGGAACAGTGGCTTCAGCAGTAGACCAGTCTTTGGTTTTGCAAGGAATTTCAACATAAAAGTGTGGAACTGTTCACAGAAAAATATTCTTTAGGCTGTGATCATCTTCAGATAGAATGTCAAGCAGATGTTTAACAAACACAGATACACTCGCTGCTTATGTCAAGATTTTACTTTGTAGAAACTGGATTTGCCAAAGTATCACAGTACCAGTCTTAGCTGTTACAAGTGAAGATTTTCCATATAAGAAAGGAAGATGTGTTTTTTTGTTCTTTCTAAATGTTTGTAATTTTTCTTGGTATCTTGTATGATGTGGACGTTACTTTGTCCCTAGAGCTCACAAGTGAGAATCTATGGTGCTGCCATAGAAGTCCTTAAGTAAAGCAGAGGGCAGACCTGAAGTAAAACCATTAACTGATGAGTTTTCCTTAAAGACATTGCCATATGCTAACTTATTTACGGTAAAGGGAAAACGCTTTATGTGAACTCACCTCCTTTGTGGAATAAGCCACATTTCCTCAGCTAATTTGGCAAGTATTGCGCACATCTATGCATTTGAAAATGTGTATTAATCTTTTATTCCATCTAGGCAATGGTATTACGTGTTTCTCTGTGCAATGCAAACAGCTACTGAATATCATATTCTAAATGTCTATTTGCAGGTGCTTAATCATGTTCACAATTGTCTGATAAGTCAATTTATTTTGTTACAACAGTTGCCACCAGAGTTCTTCTTAGCGGTTGTTTTATGCTGGTACAGGACACCTGTGCCAACCTCAGAATGGCCTGTATTTTTTCTCTTGAGAGTTGACCTTACTTGTGACTGTGACCTGCTATAAACCTTTTAATAGATTCCTCACTGGACTTCATGTCCATCTGTGTTGAAGGACAAATCTGGTTTGGTTTGTACTAGATTTTGACCCAGGTGCTGCTCGCCTTAAAGGGCAAGGAAAAAAGTCCGAAGCAAACCTACCAGCTCTGACACTCCAAACACCCTCCTCACATGCTGCTTGCACATTTGCCCTGACTTTTTATCAAGACTTGCAAACAGGAAAAGTTGGGTTCTGAGACCTTAGAAATTACCGTGGTGAAAGTATATATAAATGCACTGTCTCCAGCGGACACAGGAGAAGGGTGGTTTTTATAAAAGTTTAGTGCGCATGAAAAACCCTGTCTTACCCTTATTATTTACCAAGGCTTGGATGTGTCTGTTCCTCCCTTTCCCACCCTTCAAATATTGCATTTTCTTACTTCTTAGGACATTCATTTGCCATCATCTCTTTCACAGCATTGACATCAAACTCCAGTTCTGTTCTGATGATGGTCATCTTCCCTGCTGAGCTGCAAAGGAAGCATAATGATGCACAGCATTTTACTGTCTTCCCATGCATATTTTAAATGTGACAAGAACTCTTCCCTATCTTCATTCAGAGCCACTATGTGTTTTCCACCTTAAAACTCTCTTGCTGAGATACAATAACATAAAAATAATTAAGTACTTTATTTCTTAAGTTGCTGTTTGTAATTTTCTCAGTTTTGTTGTGGTACCCTATGTGGCTGTACTCAGCTGGTGTCTCTTGTTTTATCTTGAGCTCTTTAAAGCAAATCTCTGTCAGTTTTCTGTATTTGTATGATAAACCGGGAACAAAACATGCAATACTTGGGCAAAGCAAATACTTAGAAATATGGTGAAAATTCCAGTAAATCACAAACAAATGTAAAGCTCTCTGCAGGAGAAGGTCACAGAGCTCCTAAACAAGGGCAGCACTGAGTAGAATGATCTTTTTACAGTTTTACAGTTTACTGACAAATTACACACACCCACACACACAAAAAAGCTACATGGGCGGTTTTGCCAAGAAATACAGATTGAATTCAAGCTTTTCCTTGTAGTATTGTTTATATGCATTGTTGTATTTTTATTCTGACTTTGAGAACATATCCTGCAATATACTTCTAGTTATAGTAAGCTCCATACAAATGTTAATGAGAAAGCATGGGAGTAATACTTTAAAAAACCTTCAAAAGTTAATATTCTCAGGAGCATTCACACACTGATAGTTAGCTACCAGTGGAAGATTAGGTGATTTAATTAAACTCCGTTATTTTACAGCTGGTGAATGATCACATTTTGCAGTCCTTTTAACATTCCCAGTTTGGAAATAAAAAAGGAAGATATCAAAATATGTGCCCTAAAAAATCAGTTTTCTGAGCCATATTGTACCAATCAAAATAGGAGCAAAATTATAACCAAACAGGAGAAAGTAAGGACTTTCCTGAGTATCGGTGGCCAAAGTCTGCAGCTCAACCATGTCACTCCTTTCCAGCACTTTGATGGCTGGAAAAAAATCAGGGATTAGGTAGCGTGACAACAGTTGCCTTCGATGTTGAGTGTCAGTAACCCAAATCTGCTTACTTTAACTGTAATTACTTACTTCTTTTTTTTAAAAAAATTACTTAAACTGTAATTAAAAATACTGTCTCTAGTAAATTGAAACTTCTTATTTCTTATTTTCTTTCCCTGCTCAATGAAACCTTGACTGGTTATCCCGCCAAAGTAACACTAATTGACTTGTTTATTGGTTAGAAGTTAGCAATCCAGACAGCTCAAGATACAAGAAAAATTGTGGCCACCTTTTCTGGCTTCTAGACTGATGGTGTTGAACTTCAGTGGTGACACCACAGCTTCATAGAGAAGCACAGATGGAAGGATATTAACATTACCTACGGGCATTTGGGGCAAAATCTTACATATTTTGCTCAGACAATTGTTTGTTTTTCAGGGAAGTCAGGGGATTACTTTTATCTGTGAAATGAACAGGATATTGTTTTGTACATAGATTATTCTCTGCCCATTGCCTTTCTGTGCAGTTTTGAGGCCTTCTTTTTCACAGCATATTTGCACTAAATTAATTTTTTATTTCATGTGTCACACAGGGTGGCCCAGTTAGTGATCAGTTGCTACAGCAAATATAAGCAAATTGTGAAGAGATTGTCTGTGTGACTTGTGTTCCTAGCTATATAATTCAAATGCTGATAATACATGTATTATCGGGCAAGGATGAAAAATCTGTTCCCTCTTAAAAACACTCTTTCTTTCACACAAGCAGCACACAACTAAAGCTGTTTTCGACCTATATTCTGTTATTCCGTATGTCAGTTAGCAAACAGACCTCCTACAGCATCAATTTGAATTTTTGAACAGCAGCTTTGCATATATCCTAACCGATCTTGTGTGAGCAGTTCCTTAAGTATTCAGCTGAGGTTGTTGAAACTACCTCATATATTTACGTAATTAGAGATAATTTATTGGGTAAAAATTATTATGTTTGAAAGAAGAGGTTTTTATCCTTGCTCTGCCCTGTCCATTCCTACTTGTCTGTTTTTCTTTTCAGTTCTGAAAGAATATGGGTTAACTCCATTTTGTTGTACATCAAAGAAGAAATAATGAATAAAACTGTGTTATGTTAATTGTCCCTGAAGAGGGATAATTAAGGCAGTTACATTTCAGACATGTCATTACTATTAAAAGTGTATGTAGCTGGGATGGCCTGATGACAGTGGCAATGGTGTTGGAACACATACCTACCACTCTGGGTGGCTGCTGATTGACTTTGAATGTCAGATAGACTCATCATCTGGCAGCCAGTTTTGTTCTAAATATCAGTCCTATGCAATTAACTATTGATTATCTATTGATAATCTGTCTATTAAGAAAGTCATGCTACTGCAGCAGCTGTTTTACAGTCTGTAGATCAGGCTTTCCACTTTCAAAGTAGATTCAGTCTTTCGTATAGCATAAGTTTGTTAAGATTTGCACCACGCAGAAAACTATTTTGTATGCATAATGTGATGCTCCTGTTTTGCGTGCTTTGCAGGTTTTGCTGATCTTTGCAAAAGAAGACAGCCAGAGTGATGGTTTCTGGTGGGCTTGTGACAGAGCTGGATACAGGTGCAATATTGCACGTACTCCAGAGTCAGCACTTGAATGTTTTCTTGATAAGCACCAGGAAATAATTGTTATAGATCACAGGAACTCCAGATATTTTGATGCAGAAGATATCTGCAGGTAACCTAAAGGATCTTACGCTCTTTTGCTTCTCTTGAATTTCAGACCATGCTGAACATAAAAAATATATAAATAAATAAGAAGCCCAAAACCTACAGTAAAAAGAAAGTTTGGGAATTGAGGCCAGGAGGTTTGAATGCATCTGTAAGAGCAGAACAATGCAAAAAGTACACTTTGGCAAAGCTGAATTGCTGAACTGTCTCTTTAGGTCATGGACTTCTATCAGAGCATGAGTGAGAGCTGTTGTGAAATTACTCCCTGCTCTGTGCCTGCTTCTTTCTTGGGTTAGTGCTGCCACAAAGTCTGCAGCTGTAGGGCTTCAAAGGAATGTGCATGTTTGTTCACTGAGTCAGGTACTGCCAGCTCGTCACAGAAGTTCCCATCACTCTTCTGGTTCACATGACTGTGTTAGCAGCTCTAAGGTTGCAAGCACTTAGAATTCTAAGTGATTCTTTGCTAAAATACACTGTGTCAGCTGAAGCATACCTTTTGTACCATACACCATTCTGTGCTACTGAGTCAACCCTGAGCTGAAATGTCCCATGTGTATGACAGGGAGCATTTTAAAGCTCAAATACTTGTGCTGATGGAAGTTCTTCTAAAAGATCAAGACTGTTTATTCAAGACAGCGTGACATGATTGAAAAAGGTTATCTTTAGCCAGTGAAAGGTGAATGGTGTGTTATTCTGATAGTTGGTCATATTTTTTTCAGTTTCTCAGTAATATGTAAAGTGGTAAAATTTTGTTTATTTGGCATTTCATAAATTATAGTTTATTATCTGTATCTGCTATACCCTCTTTCCTTACTTGCGTGCCCCAAAAGCACTTTCCACCCTTTAAAGAAAATTTTACAGTATCTAGGAGGACTGGTAATATGGAAGAAGGTGGTGGAGATTCTTATTTAAATGAGCTAATAGGTATTGAAAAGGCATTGTTTAGACTGAGCTTCCTCAACCCATGCATTCAGGGCACTCAGCCCCAAATAAGCTGAGTAAACAGGGCAAACCTTTGTTAGGTTATAAGAGTGGATTTGTAGAGCTGCTGTTCATGCCCTATGGTTTTGGAGCTCTTGCCTCTTTACTGCACTAAGGAAAATCTGAGGAATCTGGTGGCAAAATGGAAATTAATTGGCTAAATTGGGATAAGTAGATTTTGGCTGTGTAATATCCTATTGTCTAGCCTCAATGGTGTCTTTCAGTCCTGGTTTTTAATTATATTTTCTGTGAAGATACTTAAAGTAACATTGAGAAAGCATGTGGGGTAACTGAGAAATTTGTTTCTTTAGATCTATTCGTGCCACAAAACCATCAGAGCATACCATGATACTTGCTGTGGTTCCACGCACGTAAGCATTACTGTTCTGTAAAAGATTTTTTTAATATAAAAATGTTATGTAGAATAGTTACCTAATTTGTTGACTACACCGATTTTGCTGGGAATGTTGATCAGCTGAAGGATAGGAAGGCTCTGCAGAGCCCCCTGGACAAGCTGCATCAATGGGCTGTGGCCAATGCTATGAGGTTCAACAAGGCAAAGTGCTGGGTCCTGCACTTGGGCCACAACAACCCCATGCAACACTCCAGGCTTGGGGAAGAGCAACTGGAAAGCTGCTCATGGAAAAGGACCTGGGGGTGATGGTTGACATAGCTGAACATGAGCCAGCTTGTGCCCAGGTAGCCAAGAGGCCAACAACATCCTGGCCTGTATCAGCAATAGTGTGGCCAGCAGGACCAGGGCAGTGATCATCCCCCTGTACTGGGCACTGGTGAGGCTGCATCTCAAATCCTGTGTTCAGCTCTGGGCTCCTCACTACAAGAGAGACATTGAGGTGCTGGAGTGGGGCCAGAGAAGGGAAACAAAGCTGGTGGAGGTCCTGGAGCACAAGTATGATGAGAAGCAGCTGAGGGAACTGGGGTGGATTAATCTGGAGAAAAGGAGGCTCTGAGGGGACATTAACTGCTCTCTAAAACTACCTGAAAGGAAGTTGTAGCAAAGTGAATGTTGGTCTCTTGTCCCAAGAACAAGAGGAAGTGGCCTCAAGTTGTGCCAGGAGAGGTTTAAATTAGATCCTACGTAAAATTTCTTCACTGAGAGTGTTATCAAGCATTGGAACAGGCTGCCCAGGGAAGTGGTGGAGTCACCTTCCCTGGAGGTATTTAAAAGACATGTAGATGCGGTGCTTAGGGACATGGTTTAATGGTGGAATTGGCAGTGCTAGGTTAACAGTTAGACTCGATCTGAAGGACCTTTCCCAACCTAAATGATCCTATGAGTCTATGATTTTGTTTTGTAGATCTGCTGACGAAGAAGAAACTTCTGTTCTTCCACTTCTTAATGCAGGCTTTGATAGGGTATGTATAAATTACATATTTAATATAGTAATCATGATTGCTTCATAAGTTACAGACACTTCTAATTCCTCAAATTGAAAACTGTACATTTGCTTCTGTCAAAAATTTAGTTGTGAGAAACCAGTGGCAATTCATTGGGTATTCTTTTATTTTCAACAGTGTATCCAAGAAGCATATGAAATAGAAGAATCTGTGATCTAGCTAATACTTCCAGAATAAGCAGGAGTACTGAGATTAACTTCTTGTGGCCTGTGTGGGTGGCTTTTGTTTATAACTGCATTAAAAAGATGATGTGTGACCTTGATCACTGTGTGCTGCATGTCACATCATGTTGACTCATCACCCAGACAATTCTGTGTGCTTCAGACGGCTGGGATTTCTCTTCTAAAGAGACTACAAGCCTATTCCAGCTCCCTCTGATGTGACAAAGACATTTTCTTTTCCTGTCATGAGGTCTATTGTGGTGACTTGCACCCATTCTTCTCAGGACAGTGTTAGAAGCTCTCCTATACTGGCAGCTCAGGGGAACATACTGTTCATACTGTTTTTTCAAACAGATTTGGAGAAGAGTGCAAAAGGCGGGAGTTCTCAGCTCTGAAAATCTGTGTTCAATTTCTTACCCTTTTTCAGTGTTGGTGTGCATGGCTTTAGATGGATATTAATGTTATGTTAATGTAATATTAATCAGCTCTAATGTTAAAGTTAGCCATTTGTAAGGAAGGTTATGTATTGAAGCAATAGAAGCACACCAGTGGACACTTTAGTTAGGGAGAATTAACTATATAGAGTTAGGACAATCAACTGCAGTAAGGAAAATCAGAGAAGGAAGGGAATTAAGTCAGGCAGAGTCTCATGCTAATATGCTCATATTGAGTCCAGTGTCTGAGCTAACTCATATTTAGCTTGAGTTTCTTTACAAAGCATGAACATGCACTGGATTCACCATTTGTAGATCGTCTCCAACAACAGGTAATAAATCTTGCCTTGCCTGCAAGGGTACTGTGGGTGCAAAAGCGTTGAAAGCAAAAGCCTTTCTGAAATGCTTAGATGCCCTGAAAATTGGAAAAGTTGAGGCTAAAAGGTCAACCCCAGAATGCCAGTGCTTTCTTAGTGTTTTCTCCCTCTCTTAAAAAAAAGAAAAAAAAACCAACAAAACAACCAAACAAGAAACAAAAGGGTTTAATACTTTTTGAAGAAATCTTTATTTCTTCTCAAATCTGGCATTTCATTCAGAAGCAGTGGAGGGGCAATGAGTGTTGTGGGCTAGATTATAACTGTAGGTGTTGTACTGAGTAGAACCAGAGGAGACACTGTGAGACTCTGGGACACATCTCAGTGGCACGATGTCTGCCTAGGAAAGTAAAATCTTTTTGCACCTAGCAGCTGCTCTGAGTATTCCTTCTAGCTGTCCCAAATTTATCAGGGAGCTTGCATAACATAGTATTTCCCTACTGGAATTATTTTTTATCATTTAAACACATCTGATGTCAAATATCCTATTTTCACACTGGGGTGGACATAGGAATTACTTCTACTTGGATAGGGATCAGTAGGGACTAAAACCATTAACACACCCACACACACATCCTGCACACGAAGATTTTAAAATGCCCTTCTTCAAATAGACAGTATTTTCAGATAATCTCTATGTCTGCAATAATATGAAATTTATTTTTGGAATATTCTATCTGTTCAAATTAGAAGTTTCTCTTCTCTATTTTTATTTCTAGAGTCCAACCTTTCTGGTAGCTTTATTTCATCATCAGGATTCATTGTGTTGGCATTTTTCCTATTTTGGCTCATCATCTTGATTCTGTCCCTTGAAAAAACACTGAATGCAATTGCTGTGGTGGTGGCTTCTTCAAATGCATCTCCAACCTGATTAGGAAAGAGTCTGAGCATCTAGTCAATTAATCTGCCACCTTTTTGTAGAGTTTTGTAGACAAAACCAGATTTTTTGTGTCAGGTTTTAATTCAAATATTCCAAAGAACCCCTTTAATCTTTTTTTGGAGATACTCTTGTAAACAACCATGAATGTTTTTCATGCAGTGAATATTTTATTTGAATCTGCTTTAAAATGTTCTTTTCCCTTCATGTATACTTATGTTAAGAGTATTATCTTGCTATGTTTATGCTAATATGTTATATACATTTTAAGTAGTCTTAAAGAAATTACTTTTAATTTCTTCTAGTGAAATCAGTGATGATTAATCGCTATCCAAACCTGGATCACTACAGCCACTAAAAATCTTACAACAGAAAGAGATTTCAGGAGTCTTTTATGTTAGCTTTACACATTCATTTGGCATTTTTCTTTATGCTGAACTATTCCTGGTTTTTTCCTCCTCCTCAAGGAAGTGCATTACATTACATCTTCTGATTTTTCTCCCTATATCATCAGCACCTTCTGTGTTTGTCTTAATGGTGTTGTTAATGCAGCACATTTATTACACTGATTTTTTTTTTCCTCTCAGCCTCATAAATCTTATAGTAAAGGCCTACCTAAGATGGACAAATTTAAATAAGTGATTTGGCATCCTGAGTGATTTTTAACTGTGATTTAAATTAGCAAACAGAGGACCTTAATGGTTGCAGTTACTCAATTACAGTCTTGTCTTGTATTTTGAACTTTACTTCTTTCCCTAAACACATGTTGGTTCTCATTGACCAGTTACTGTTAAAACTTTCTGGTTTGCAACAAAATAAATCTTTAATATTAAACTTAGTACTTATTGCTAAGCATGAAAAATGATGTATTCCTACTAGCTGATGGCTCTTGAGGCTTGTGTCACGTTCTGTATATATTAGTTACATCAAAATGTTATGTATGAATACTAAACTTTTTAAAAGAAGGTATTGTTGTCTGCATTCTAATATTTGAGAGCTAATAGATTTTCATCTTCCTGTGCCTCATTTAGATGCACAGATTAGGGAAAGGAGATGCTTTATGCTTTTTTCAGGCCCCAGTTGATTTATCAGATTTAAGTGAGCCAGTGAATGAGTAGCATTAGTACTATAAACTTAAATAAAGAGATTCTGCATATCTGAAGATGACTATACAACAGTTAAGGGGAGGCTTAGCACTTCAGCAAGCTGCAATTCCTGGTTCTTAGCCAAAGATTTGTGCCAAGATAGTGGTTGATTTTTCTCAGTAAACAGCACTACTTTAAAATTCAGTTTATAAAGATCTTTCGTATGTTCTAGTAAGTTTAGTTTGTGAAATAGGTTGCCATCATTGTTAACTTGTATATTATTGATAAATTTGGATTTATATTGTTTTAAATTTAGCATAAGCATATTTGAATATTTGAAAGAGTAGTCTAAAACTGAAAATCTAAATATACCATGCTGTAAAAGACACACTTGTTTGCAGGCAGTTTGTTATGCAAAAATGTAACATCACTACACCTTTGCTTCTGTCAGCTTCATATTGTGCCTTTTGGTTTCCCATGCATTCACTTAGTGTGTCAAGTGAGAGTTACAGATGTATTTTAAGATCTTAACATTAAGGAGAGAAGCAGACCCATGTCAAGAGATATTTTGAATTTTACTTTTTTACATTTTGCTGGCAACTTGGGATTAAGCCATTGGTCCCCAAAATAATTTTTCATACAGGAGAGAAGCATAGGTTTTTTAAAGCTGTTGTTTGTTCCTTGGAGTGCTGCCTCTAGACTCTGCATGCAGCTGTGCTGTGAGAACTAGTGACAACGCGGGGTATTTCCTGTGAAAACTAGACTTGGTGCATGTATTTCTGAAGGAGTGATTTAGCTTTTCATAGCAGAAGCTTACTAATGAGCAGTAAACTTTAACTGAAGTCAGAAAATCTACTTCTTTTGTATCAACGTAAGTTTCTGATTTCAGCAGGACCAAACACAAGACCTTCCAGCTTACTACCCTTGCCTAACAAAGAGAGGCTGTTCGCTCTGGTCTGGAGTTTATAAGAGTCTGTTAACTGTTGTCAGCTTGCTTCTTACTTTATGTACTTTTCTGCACTTCTGAATTCACAGTGACAGCTCAGTGAGATTAGTTGTGAAGCAAAGTTACTTTGACCTTCTGAGCTTCAGCTGCAGTATTTGCTTGAAATGCCAAATATCCTTTTTTTTTGTTTTCTTTTTTTAGCACAAATGTTTTATGTCTCTATTCCATTTCCATCCTGTACTAATACATGTTCAAAATGAAATATCAAAGCAATACTAGTTTGTGTGAGACTATGTCTGGGTTGGTTTTTTTTTTTTTTTTGACTGTCTGTTTCTAACTGGGTTTCTAAAACCAAATGAGAAAACTCACAGTTGAGGTTTTAGCATATTTTTATACTTGCTTTGTATTTAGATAGCCGTGTTGTCATAAGAGCTATAAAGTCATTCTTGAGAAAAAGGTGATAAAAGAACACAAAAGGTGCAACTAAAGCTTTTTATTTCTACAGAATCACAGGATGGTTGAGGTTGGAAGGAACCTCTTGATGTCATCTTGCCCTACCTCTCTGCTAAAGCAGCTTGCCCAGGACCATTCTCTCACAGCTTTTGAAGATCTCCAAGGATGGAGACTGGGCAACCTGTGGCAGTGCTTAGCTGCCCTCACAGTAAAAAAAAAGTACTTCCTGATGTTCAGAGAGAACCTCCTGTGTTTCTGTTTGTGCCCATTACCTTCTCGTTCTGTTACTGGGTACTCACAGTCTCTTCAGATATTTGAATACTTTGAGCCTTCTCTTCTCTGGCAGAGCAGTCCTGGCTTTTTCAGCCTTTCCTCACGGGAGAGATGCTTAGCCACCATCATAGCTTTTTGCTGGACTTGTGCCAGCTCTCTTTATAAGGTTAGAGGTTTAGATTCAGGAACAGAAATAACAGTTTTGAACCATTCCAGTCTATTTCATGCACTCTTGATTTGTCTTCCAGCAATTCAAGGAGAATAGCAGCATAACTGCTTGTTACAATGAACTGGTTCAAATAGAACATGGGGAAGTGCGATCTCAGTTCAAATTACGGTATGTAGAAGTGTAAGAAACTGCAAACATCAACTTCTTGGTCTACATAATTTTTTAGGTTACTTTCTGCTTCTTCCCAGCTGCGCATATATGTGCTTTTCATCTGTATCTTAACTGATATACTATACCATACCCTTGTTTCCTTATTCTGTTATTTTGTAAAGGACCAATATAAGTGTCTTAGTAACTGGTACCCTGAGAAACCTTGGTCTGTGTATGTTTCATTCACTGCTGGTGTAAATGACAGCCTTCCTTAATGCAAAATGCAGTATATGTCTTCTGATGCTTCCTTGTGTCCCATATATCTTGAGGTGCCCGTATTGAATTTGGCAATGTTCAGCAGCCATTCTTACCAACATGAGAGTCAGGGAAAGATCCTTTAGCGGAAATATTGCAGAACAATAACTTCAGCTTGTTTAATTGCAAGGATAGAGCATTTTGAAAATGACATCTCAGGTAAGGTTTAGGGGCTGCAAACTTATATGACAGTACAATTTCACAAAGTCATTCTTGATCTCCTGTGTGTGAGATTTCATATATGATAGCTTGAGCTGAATGCAATCTTAATCCAGCTCTTCATACCCTTAGTTTTTCCTTGCTTGGACAAGACTTGGCAAAGCAGGAAGGCAGTTTTTGTATCTTAGTGAGAAATCCATTTCCTTATCACTTTTTCTTTAATGTGACTAATTTTATGTTTAATACAGGTGCTTATGCATGCACATAGATATGTTTGCAATACAACTATATGGAAAAAAAAAAACCAGACCCTTGAAGTTGAGTTGCATAACACAGAGGTATAGTTGCCTCGGTGTCGTAACTTAATTGCATTTCTATCCACAGAAAATAATATCACTTCTCTAAAGGTTTCAGTGTTTCTGTTTATGAAATAGATTTTTCTAAGGTTTTATTTGCAGACCGATCCCAAAGAGACTTCATGTTCAAGTGGCTACATGTTTGTACATGCAAAGTGCAATTACGGGGCAATCTTCAGGGGAAAAAAAATAGAATTTGGGCTTCCATGATTTTTAATAGGTGTTTTAAAAAACTCAGCAGGAAAATAAAGCACCTGTGAAATTTTAGAAGTTAATTAGATGTTGCGGTGGTCCTGACTTGGTTTGTTGTTCAGTTGTAAATGCAATATGAAATGAGTGACTTCTGAATTAAACGAGCATAGATCAGAAACACCAGTTTTATATAGAAAGATGAAGCTGCCATTCATACACACAATGCTTGTAGTTTGTTTCATTTCAAAAACAAGATGCAAATACAGTTTGAGCATCATCTATACATGAGAGTATCAATTATTAATGCAGATAATTAAACCTCCAATACACGGAGCATGATTCATATTGTCTACCACATTTTGCTGCAAGTTTGTTTATAGTCATCACCAAAAACATCTTAAAATTCATTAAAACTGGAAGGAAACAAAGTCAATCTCCAGTGGCATTTCATCTACTGACAGTTCTTTCATCCATATTGTTTATGGAAACAGCATTATACAACTCACTTATAATTCTGCTTTCTTTTGGTCTCTTGAATGTAGTTACATAAACTGTGAGCCTACTTTTTGATTTACGCAAATAATAATATAGAAAATGTATTCAGTGTTATAATGTCCTTTGTATATTGAGAATACACATTCTGTATATTTGTGTATATATATTCACATCACCTCTGAACATGACTGTTTTGGAAACCTTTGACAGCACTGCAAAATGCTATAAAAAAAAACCCCAACCAGTGGTGTTTCTGGGTTTGCTACTGCTGCTGCCAGATGCAGTCCCTGAACAGTCAAGTAATTTAAAGAGTTTAACAGATGCAGGCCCAGAGTAGTTAAATAGTTAAATACTCTTCATCATGTAACAAGCACAAGTAATGCTTTCAAGCAACATTTGTTGTAATATCTGGGGGTATGAAGTAGACTTTTAGGAGATAAATCTTTTTGAAAAGGCATATTTATAACTTAGAGAAGCCAATGTCTTGCAACAGAGGATCTCCACCTACCTCTGCCTGATTAGGCAAGTGCTCTAAATGAATTTGCCACTGAAAACAAAGCAGAACTAGTGTTTGGTACTGCTATGTGGCTATAATTTGCTTTCATCTGTGTGGTTTATTTAAGTGGGGGAAAAAGTGTTGCACTGTGTGTCTATTCCACTGGGTCCCTGATCTGTTTGCTGTTTCAGTAGGTCTTCTATGCAGATTTGTAAAACTGAAAGGGGAGAGAGTATTTTCAGAAGGTTAGTAAATGGAATTAAAACCAGGATATTTCAGGTGTTTGGATACAAGAAAAATGTGGTGAGAAAGCTGGATCAGCCCAACAAAGCAGTATATAAGGTCATGTCAGTGGTCAGAAGCGCCTTCCATTCCAAGCGGGCGCTCCGCTTCTCCAGAGAGCTGTTCCTGGTTTGAAGCTTGATTGGACATCTGTGGGAGGTGTGTATTCGTCAAAGAGGATTTGGGACATTTAAACCTGTAATTTCACTGGCTTGGTTGCAACATCAAATGAAAATACTAAGGTTTTAATAGTGAAAATACAGATTTGTGTTTTCTTGCAGAAAGTTCATGTAATGACATTTATTAGCAGCTGGTGTACCAGGCAGGCACCTACCACGGAGATGAATTAGTTATTTCACACAGCACAAAATCATGCTTTAGACCCAGTTTGGGCTGCTAGAAAATCACTTGTAAATTAACACTGGGAGCTGCTTTTGTTGTATGAGCTGAAATACTACTGTCTTCTGAATGCAACACTTTTTCCTACAAATCTTCATCTACGTGGCTGCATGTCTCTGTCTCTGTGTGTATTATCTCTTGGTGTGTCTGATTTGATTTTGAGTTACTTCCATGATGAACAGGCCTAGCAATGTCCTATATTTCTTAATTCTCTAGTCATCAGTATTCAAGCCCTGCTATGGAGTCTGGGAGCAAGATGTTCCTTTTAGGTAGTAACTATACAAGAATGTTTATGTATGGTGCATTTAAGCTTGCTGCGATGAGAGGTACACAGAAGATACTTAGTTTGTGTTTAGTCCAAATCAAAGATGGAGTACTGATATCTGTCAAAGCAAGTATGCCTAGGTTGTTTCTTTTAGTATGCACTCTCTCTTGATCTCTCTTTCTCTCTCCGTTTCTACTTTCTCTCTTTCTTGTCCCTCTCTGCTCCCATCCATAGTATTAGGAGCCTACATTAATGCTAATCCCATTCTGTGTAAATAATAATTTAAACAATTTATGTTGTGTAGCAAGAAGGTAAGACTTTTGTTTTCCTGCATTAGTTTCAAGATAGCCCTGAAAAAAAAGGAAAACAAAGGAAAACAGAGATCATTTTGGCCCTTAATAAAAATCAGGATCTATGGAAAACAAGTCACTGAATTATTACTTGGAAGCAGGAAAATTGGTATTTTTCTGAGTAGGACTTTGAGATGGTTTATACTGTTTTCTTTAATGATGTTGTACCATGACATCTTTGATAGCGCCAATCTATTTGCTGTATTGAAACCTTTGTATATATCTATTGTGATGATTTTTATGTTCCCTATCTTTAACGATCACAAAACTTTCTATTTTAATGTAACAGCCATTTGTTATTTTTGCTGCTAATTGTTAGTTCCTGCAGTCTAGAGTATGTTCGGGGAAAAAAGCATACTATTAACCTGTTAAGACCCATGAACAATTTTACAGTGTGATCTGCAGGAAAAACACGTTAACAACACGGATGTCGGAAGCTGAATTTCCTGAAAAAAATCGTAATGGAGATAGTGATATGGTTTAGTCAAAACAACATGCTACTTTGCGATCCACCTGCTGATAAGTACAATATAATAATGTATTTATATTGAGCAAAATGGTCTAACAATAAAACTAACATGAATCATTTGCTAATTTCAGGGCTTGTAATGCAGTGTTTACGGCATTAGACCACTGTCAGGAAGCTATAGAAATAACCAGTGAAGATCATGTCATTCAGGTAGGGGGAAAACGTTAGCTATTTTCTAGTATTCTAGTTTTGCTGCTCATTAGAAAGCCATGTGCAATGAACTGTCTTATTTCTGCATGCTGCACATTGATGCCTGCTGAACTTTTAAGACCTTTTTCTTCAGTAACTTTACTTAGATTCTAATTTTCAGTAATGTTACATGTAGTAAAACCAGCATAAAATCTGCAGCAGAACTAAATAACCTGTACAGTAGAGTTTTGTTCTCTTTCTGTGCCTCCTGGTAACAGTTTACGTATTGCCTTCTGTGTTCAGCTCATTGCTTGAATAAAATGTTTCACCATTACATAGTATTTTTATATGAAAAACACTGAGTTCTAGGGATGTGTGGTTATGGCTCTAGATGCATAACTGGTAACAATTTTGTAGTTATATGTAAGTAATTAACCTTTAAATATGTTCTTTTTCATATTATCTTAAAGTACTTTTGTTTTGGCAGTATGTTAATCCAGCTTTTGAAAGGATGATGGGGTATCACAAGGGAGAGCTTATTGGCAAGGAACTTACTGAACTACCAAAAAGTGATAAAAACTGTGCAGATCTTATAGACAATATCAACACATTTATTAAAAAAGGAAAGGTAAGCAAATAAAATAAACCCATGCAAAATTGCTTTAAATTTCTATTCTGCTTCATTTTTAGTAGTATAGGTTTAAGAACACAAGATGTGGTTTTCATGGGTATACATACAAGACCAGAATTCTGCTTCTCAGATGTCTCAGGAGCATAGCAGCCCACGCCTCAGACAAGTGACTACTAGATTTCTTTAGGTTTGCTTTTAGGATCTGATTGAAGTCCTTTACTGGTCTGTTTGCTTAAGAGCAATGTAAGAACATTTTCTGTGTTTATGTTTTGCCTAGAGCCCATGGAGATTTTGTTAGTTGGAACCTAGTAATTTGTCCCTCAGTCAGTCTCTCAGGTGGTTGCATCATCCAGCCAAAAGGTTTAACTGTTCTGTCACACTGCAGAGCCTTCACCACCTGCATGCTGTAAGCACCACAACATATTAGTACCCAGTGGGGTTTGTTTTTCTAACTGTAGTCAGCATATCTGCAGTGCACTGTGAACTCCTATCATGGTGGTGACGAGCCACAGAAGCACTACATTGTTCCCAGGGATATGCTCTCCTAACACATGCAACAGTCTCTTATCCCATCTCCCAGAGGTTACAGAAGTACCTCTCACCCTTCCCTGTCTCACTCCCTGCTTCATGAATTTTGGGGAGTTCTTGAACCTTTGAGTCACTTACAGCAATGATCAGAGCTTTGGGGGTCACTGCTGGAGCTGTTTGCAGGTTTGCCTTGGTTCATTAGCAGCTCCTGCAGGCCACTCTTGCTTTCGTCCTACTCAATTACATAGGCTGCCCAGATGCCTGCACTGCCTGCTCAAAGGCACTCTGTGTCTTCTGCATCCATCCATCTTTGTGACGAAGAAGGTATCTTCCACCCATTTTCCAGCTTCATTCTACTATATGGCTAAGTAGTTACCTCCTTAAAATCTCTCTTCTTTGAGTTGTTAAGGAGAACAATACCCTCTGCTTTATCTTCCTTTCTTCTCCAGTCCATACTAGAGGATATATTTTCTCTCTGTATCAATGGAGTGTTTAAGGATGGGGCATATATGGCTCTTGTTTAGCCTGCAGTCCTACTGATGCTTTCCTGTAGCAGTGGGAATGGAGGGAAAATGAGCCGCCAGTCGGAGAAACAGGCATTTGCATGAGAGACCAGGATAAAAGATGCTGTGAAGAAACTGTTTATTCCTTTTGCTGATCTAGAGTGCTTCAGATATTCATGGTCATGGGAAATGAGTCATGGAGTGAGAATAGGCTGTTGGTTACCTGAGATTAGTTGAAGGACACCCTTAGGTCAAGGATTTCTGCAATTTTGCATGCATGTTGCTTGGTGATTGGCAACTTTGAAGCTGAATGGTATTCAGTGCAGTTTGGTTCGTCTGCTCCCAGGGGAGATATCCTCTGGATGTGTTGCAGCCAGCATTGTTTGTAACCTTCAAAACAGATGATTTCTGAAGTTCTTTGTAAAAATTGTATACTCTCTCACAAGAGAAACATACTTATATTGTCCATATGTTAGGAAATGCCCATTAAAGGTGCTACTATGTATTAATAAATTTTACACTATTTTAAAAAATACAACCAGAAATCATACATTATGATTTACTATGTAAGGATTATGTAATAATAAATGAACATTTGACTGCCAGCTATGTATTCTTAGATGATGTCTCTGTTGTATGTGTTTGCTTAGGAATGGCAAGGAGTTTACTATGCAAGAAGAAAAACAGGAGACAGTATCCAACAGCATGTGAAGATAACACCTGTGATTGGTCAAGGAGGGTAACTTACTTGTCCAGAACATAATTGCTTTCTGCTTTTTAGGGCCTTCTCTCTGCTTTTCCCATCTGTAAGTTTAACATTAACCTCCATGTATTTAGTAGCAGGATGATGATGTAACTGCTGACTTCAAACAGTCTGGAAAAAATAAGCAAAGTTGAGAAGGTCATGTCCGTTTTGGTATCATCATTTGCTGACTAAAAGAACTGCAAAGTCATAACTAATTAGTAGTGTTACTGCTATTGATACCTGCAAGTTAACATTTATGTTCATGTTATTAGGCATTTCTTTATGCAGTTACTCTACAGAATGGATCAGCAGCTGGGTAATGTTTGTTGTGTGTTTGGATGTGCTCATGCCTTTGCCATGTGGTATGGGCATGTTGCCAGGTTCTGCTCCCAGATGTGCAGGTGAATTCCTGCAGGAGCAGAAGGATCAGGTACAAAAACATAGCTGTAGCACTGGAGGAGTGCTTGCCACCCAGTTGTCTATTTGGCGTTGAATTTGGTACCTTGTTTCATGAGGGTTTGGAGACCTCTTCTTAAGAAAACAGGAGTATATCGCTTCACTTCTCTCTTTACCATTTGATATGGTAATGAGTGGTTATTTCTGTTGCTAGGAAAATAAGACACTTTGTGTCCCTCAAAAGGCTGCATTGCACCAAAGAAAACAACAAGCAGGTATTGTATTTCTTTTATGTCATAATTTTCATAGCTTTGAGTAAACTGATATTTTTGGTTTAGAAATATGTATTTTTCCAGGAGGATGTGATCTATATTGTCAAAGAGATTCTCACTGATTGTTGGAGCAAGCAAAATAACTTCATTTGCATGGGCTAATTTCCTTTGGTAGGACTGCTGAGTAGAGGAAGAATGGCTTTAATTCTTTGGAGCATGGATATGACTGTTGAGTCCATAATATTGTGAAGCAACATAGACCACAGTCCAAAGGGAGTTCAGGGTTTTTTTTCTGGAGCTGCTCTTACCAGTCTGATCTGGTGTGTTCAGCTCTAATAACGACCTGTACTTAGCTGTCACAGGGTTTGACAGTGGGTAAAGTGTGTAGCTTTCATGCAGGACCTGAGATATTGCAGCATCAGAACATGTTACGGAGAGGTGCAATCCACGTCATAACCCAAGTAAACCAGCAGTAGCAGTCAACACTGGTCTCTGCAGGCCAGACATATCCACCTGAGCAGATCCTGCAACAGAGGCAGTGGCATGGGGAGCTGTTTGCTATCATCTGCTCCTGGCTCCCTCTCTCTGGAAATATCCAAAGCAAATGACTGTATCACATGCTTTGCTTAAAAAATATTCCAATACATGGCCTGTAAAGTAAAGAAGTTTGGATTTCTGTGAGCAAAGGAGTGAAATCTATTTTTAGCCTGTGATCTGTAGGGGCGAGACAGAAAGTGGGAAGCATAAGAAGTAGCTAGCAACAGCATAGGCTGAGGATGTGCTTGGGAAACATGATCTGTTTCCATGTTCTTTAGGGGATCATGGGAAATAAAACTAGGGAATCTTGTTTTGTTTAGAATTTTAATGTTCTTTTATCCGTTTCATGGATAGAGACACTTGTGCATAAAAGGTATTTAGAAAGCCACTACTATTTCTAGTTCCTCCTTCTTCAGTGTAACAATACTGAATGTTAACACAATTTTGGAAATCCTCTAATACTGGAAGAAGTTTGTTATTCTGTAAAATCTGGCTGTTGAAAACATGCCCCTTGCACAAGTTTTTTGTGGGGGCAGGAAGCCAAGGGAGAAATCTGCATAAGTTCTGGAAGAACTTCGAAGGTTGATCATTGAAAAACAAGGCTCAAAATACTATAAACTGACTTAATCTTTGAACTAAACATGGATTTTAGTATTAGCAGCAAAGTACCATTTACTATAGCAGGATGTTTCGGAGTGCTCAGGCAGAGTGCAAGAGTTGTGTAATAGAAGCAGTGCTAAAGTTACAGGTATTTCTTAGATCCAAGCTGATTTTTTTTTTTTCCCTAGAATGTACGCACAGCTGAAAGGCTGGTACAGGGAAGTGTAGATATGATACTCTTAGTGCAAGATAATGAATACAGAACAGTTGCAAACTTGCAGCCATGTGTAAAATGCAACAATAGGAATACAGATAGAAGTCCTTTTCCTTCCTGTTTTTCTTTACTCTTTATTTTTGGGCTGCCAAAGCCAGTATTAAGTGTAAGAATCAGGTTTTAGCTGGGGATTTGTGTCCAAGGCCACATTCATGTTCTCTGTACTACTGAAACTGTTGGAAAGCACCATCAATTCGCCTTTTTTTCTCGCTGGTTCATGGGCACTTATTGGTGAAAAAGCATGAACATGGTGAGTTACAGGTCTGGGGAGCTCTACACCTTTGGTCATCACAGGGAATATGGCTTTTGAAGGGGGTTCTACACAAATGCAGATAGATATCTACCACAAAGGTTAATGACCACAGCCTAACAGGAAGCCATGGTCTGTAGAGGTTTAAGGTCCATTGGGGAAAAAACAAGGTGCAACCAACAGAACAAGGTAATTATTGTGTTTCAGTTCTGTGGTGGAAATATCTCCTGCCTAGAGTAGAGCATGAGGTGCTCTCTGATCACATGACAAATTCACAGCGTGTCTTGGAATTTTGGGGGGCTTGGGGGTGGTTTTGGGTTCATTTTGGGTTTGTTTTGCTTTTTTTTTTTTTCATTTTAGTTGGGCAGTGATGGTGGCGTGAATATCTATTATATTCGTAAGACTCTTTAGAATTATTTTGTAGCAATAATCACTAATGTGATGTTATCAATCTTGATCAACATTTGGACACTGAAGTCTCCTAAAATTCATGCCAGAATACTTGCGGCAATAGAACTTCTCCCAGCCTAAAAAAAAAAAAGTTTCTCTGCAAGCCACAGATGATTCTTTACAGAGGAATGAAAAGAAATCAAACAAAGTTTTAGTTGCAGAGCAGTAAAAACTGATGATTCAAATTTTGATGCAAATGTCTAATGTTTCACTGCATCAACGTAATTATAAATGGCTTGATGTCAGCATTCAGACTCTGTGTGCAAACTTAGAAACACCTTTACATTATTATGCATTGTTTCACCATAAAAAGATGTAGAAGTGTTCTTTGTCAATACCAACAGCCTCCATAAGGGGTATCACAGCATGATTAGAGATCTCTGTGTAAGAAGCTTCATGGATCTCTGTGCCACATTTATCGCATACAAACATCAAGCATGTTAGATTTATGCATGGAAAAAAAGAAATATATCTGAGTCTATCAAGTATTCTTACAGTGAAGATTTATGAATAGGGATTGATTTTCATGTGACAGTTCCTGTATGCTGAAGCCTAATGATTAATGCTGCCTTTGTCAATTTGAACCATGGCAGGATAGAGTCCAGTGTTTTCACATTCATAGATTTACAACAGAGGTGGTGTTTCTTCTCTTAAGAGCATACTGGCCCACGATTAGCTGTGTAACTGGCCTCATAACTTACCTTATGTGGCTTTTCAGGTCATGCCTGCAGGAGGGATAATGGAAGTATTCAGAATTCAATTATGATTTGTTTTACTTTCTCAGTAGAGAACTTAAAGGACAGTAAGTAATGTTTTCTGCCAGTTGTGCAGCAGAGATATATGTGTAGGCTATGAAGGAAGCTCCGGTTCAGGACTAGAACAAGTAGTTCAGATGCATTTTCTCATTGTACTATATCTGATGAGCTTACTCGATTTTACTGTTTCGATGAGATGACTTATCTGAGTGTTCCTGCATGATTACAAGACAGGTGCTTAAGCTTTTAAAATTAGTTTTCTGGGGAAAGACATGTTCCTTAGGCTCCAGATTTATATGGACCATGAGTGCAGGATTTCTCCTTCCATTTTTATTTTCCTTCTAATTCCTTATAGAAAGCCACTCTTGAATCTGGGGGTTTTGGGTGTTGGTTTTTTTTTTTTTTGGGGGGGGGGTAGTTCGGGTTTTTTTTGGGGGGGTGTTTGTTGGGAGATGTGGGAAGAGGTTGGTTGGTTAGTTTGTTTTCCCTTTCCATTCTCTTCTCATTCACCCTCATCCCTCCTCCCAGCAATAGCAAAAAGAAAAAAAATGTGAAAGTTGCACAAGAATGATGGAAAAGAGAATTTGTGTAATTCCTCACCAGTTGCAACCATGATTTCATGCTTCCATGCAAGCTAGTGCCTTGCTATAGGCAGATGATGTATTTGGCCAGAGGAACCAATCACCATAGATTAGATTGTGATGTGTCATGAATAGTGTGTAAGTGCAGTGTCAAGCACTAAAGTTTATTCATCTGAAGTAAAGGGTATATTTATCTTTGCTAGTGATTACAGGAAAAAAGGGAATGGTTTTAGCTCTTTTCAGTGTCTCTAAATACATCATGTGCTAACTTCAGAGGGAATGCTTGAGGAACTGGAAGCTCTGCTCAGTTTTCCTACTTACAGCAAAAGACTTTCTTGTACCTGTGTAACGAAGGAACAGGATGAAGTGATTTGCAGATATTAAACTGTCATGTAATAGACAGACTGTACTTTTTGTGTCTAGAAGGATGGAAAAGCATGGAGCATTTATTCTGTGTTATTGTAGGCTAAGCAATAGGCATAAACTTCAAGATGATGGAAATACCCTATCCAGATACTAAGAAAGTTTGAAATATCTTTCAGTGGAGCTACCCAATATGTGTCAGAATAACCAAGAAAAAAGATCTTTTAAACTTTTCATTTCTGAGAATGTTTAGAAATTACTAGGAAATAAAGAAAGTCTTGATAATTGATACCTACTTCTACCCTTCAGTTGCTGGAGAGTGGTTTTTGTAACTTGAGTTTTTAGAAGTCCAATTATCAGTGACCCATGAAAGGATGCATTCAAAATTAGATAGTACTAAGAAAATGTTTTTTAAATTACTTTACAGAGGGCAAAAGTAAACTTATGTGTTTATGTGTGTGTGTGTGTGTATGCTTTATTTCTTGAATTTTTCAGGTTCATACGTAATTTGCCCTTAAAACACTATTTAAAAATGAATGTCAGTTCTGTTGCAGACACAAGCATTAAACAAGAACTTAGTACATAAAAGCACAATTGTATCTGTGATCTTATGCATTGTATATCTGCTTACTTTCATGCTTACTCTACATCTGATTACACCTAAAGAAGAGTCTTTGCCAAACACTATTTTTTAAATAATTGAACAGAAAATGCTGGAAAAGGACAGTGTTGAATGTAGCCCTTTTAAAAGATTTTTGTGTTCTTTTTCCTTATGTATGTATTTCACTCTTCATGCATCTTCAGCTCTACAAGAGTCACCGTGATGAGAAGTATACAGGAGACAATTCTCAGTCAGGTTAGAAGTCTATCATTCACCTTTATACACCGCTGCACTTGAGGTCATGGCCACGCTCTTTCCTGGTATGAAATATTGTCTCTTCCCTCTGTCAAGTTAGTGGTCAGAGCAGATGGCTAGTGATGGATGCCAGCTGCTCTGATGTTGCACCATGAATTGGATTTGTAACCATCATTAATAATTCAATCTCCTGTGCAGAGCTCTTCCCGTGCATTTGGAGTTAAGATGTATTGCTCTTCATTGTACTAACACTGTGTCAGATCATGAAGCTGGTGTACCTTGGCACCTCTTTATGTTTGAAATTAATGTGGAACTGTGCTGATGTGTGCCAGATCTGCCCTTGTGTTTTCAAGTTAGGACTTGTCAGCAGGTCACTGGTTTGGCTCCAGCACAGGACTAAGGTAGCTGTCTGTAGAGCCAGGGTAAGAACTAGTCATGTCCAGTCAGCGCTGAGTTGTTGCAGTATGTCTGAACAACCGTTGCACTGCCTCTTGTTCAAGTTTGCTTACAGAGAGCACATTCAAGCTCTCAGTAACTTCTGCCGATAGCTTTTCACTAAAGGTGTGGAGCATAAGAGGATAATCTCTTCTTCTGATGCTGTGTTATCTTTGGAATAACACTTTTTGCTGAAGAAGGTGGCACTAAAGGCCGATTTTAAGCTTGTGATTCTAGCAATCTGGGCCAGATGCTCACTGCTGGGTTTTTTCTAAGTGAACAGATTCTCATGCCCTCTTACCTTCTGGCACCTAAGGTCCTTCCCACTATGAAACACTGGACAACATTGCTATGCAATGTCAGGCAGCTTCTGATTTTCACATGGGAGGAGGATATACTAAGAGTTGGGAAGTGACTGTTTGACATCCCCTACCTTTTCAAGTAGCATAAATGTAGGAGACCTTTGTGGTACAAAATAATAATGGGCAGGGGGAAGAAGAGGCAATATATGCAATTTGGTGTTCTCATTTCCATGACCCTCAGAACTGATCAGTGGTGTGTTAAACTGCTTGTTCCTGTGTCCTTATAATAAATGCAGTTTTACTTTCTCCCTGCTTCCTGCAAAGAGGAAGGTGAGAACACCCATGAATTAAGATGGACACTTGTAACTACTTAACACATTGTTACTAGTTTACTAATGTGTTTTACAGATAATGTGGGCATTTAGGTTTGCTTATTACTGTGATGAATTTCAACAAGACTGTGGAGCCACATCCTGTTGATGGCTACTGTGAAGACAAACAACCTTAGAGTCATGTGTATGTGATGCAGATTATCCTTCCCTGCTGTCCATAGTTGTGCTCCAAGGGTAAATTCCCAGAGCCATGGGCATATACCAGTATGTGATGAATGTAGAAAATACTGTATGTGTATCATGCTGCTTGTGAGGGTTTGATTTGTAATAAATCTGATAGGGAGACATTCCGCTCACCAGGCAAAGGACATTTTTTTTATTTAGGCATTTAAATATTTTCAGCTAAAACTGTCGTGTGGCACAAAGCAGCCTCTATACACCTGTGACTCTCCAGGTGGCAAAGTTTTGGACTTGTGTCGTGGTTTAAGTCCAGTTAGCTGGTACTTAACACCAGGAGAGTTGTCCTGCCAGCTACTGCTGCTCGCAGTTGTGTTTATGCAAAAATGTTTGCTCCCATTCAAGTGCCTTATGTTAAACTCCTCCAAATGTTAATGCAGGAAAGGAATTCAAAAGAGGAGTCCTATCAAATAAATAAATAAAATCATGAAGCACACATTAGTTGTACCCTGCACTTAGGTGTTGACAGAGGAAAAGGCTTGCAGTTTCTCCAGCCTGGGCTGCAACAAAATAAGAAGACCCAAGCTGTCTTGTAAATCTGAAATACGGTCAGAAACTGTAATCAGTAATTCATAAGATGCATAACTTTTTAATTCTGGAGAACTGTATATTACCATTTTATTTTGCTAAAGACAGGCTGCATATAACATGTCTTCTAACAGTGTTATGCTAATTGGTCCTTATGTTGAGAATATCAATTTTATGATATCTCTGATTCTTCACATGATGGTTATCTCTTTTTTAAAAGCTTGCTGGGGTCTCTGATCTTGGAGTAGCATTTCAGATACTCTGGGAACAGGTACTACACCTATTCTTGCAGAGATATATAGATGCATGGTTGCTGTTTTTAAACATAAGGCAGAGTGTAATATTTTTGAGGAATTCTTTTTTTTTTTTGTTCAGGTTCTTTCCAGGCATTTCATCCCACTTTTGCAGTTGTCTGGATGTGATAATTTCTCTTGCTTTAGCAAATGGCAGTTTCAAGAATGACAGCTTGGTGCATGGTTAATTTTCACAGTAACTTAATCAATTGTTTATAATCATTCTCAGTATGTTGGATTTTTCTTACACACAGGGTACAAAAAATTATTGCAATTAAAGCAAAAGCTGTCATGAGTCTGAACTATGCCTGGGCTGAAAGAGTGTGGACTCTTTCATGGGAGATGGGATTTTTCTTACTTGGCTGAATTTCTAGGCAGGTAAACTCAGGGTTGGTCAATGGTCAGTGAAGAATGAAAGGGACTTCCAGGAGGAGTTCAAACCACCTGCCTGAGACATCTATTCTAAAGCAGGATCTCTGACAACTACCTTAGACAAAGACAGCCTGAAAGGTTGCTGCTTTTAGGCAGTGAGTCCCTTGTTCTGATGTGCAGAGATTACAGTATTTCCCCCACTAATGTGGTATTGTTAAGGTCATTTAATGAAATGTTCAGAATTTTAGATGGAGGAGTCTCTGTAGAGGTCTTACTTGATGAATTTTTAAACCTTTTGTTTTGTGTTTACAGAATCCCATTCCTTCAAATGCAAGAACAGAAGGAAAGACTCAATTGATGTTAAGTCCATAACATCTCAAAGTAGTGATGGTAAGAAAGTAAACTGTCCAGAATGACATTACAAATAAAGAATAGACTTGCCATAGGCAGTAAAAATGCAGAATGAAAGAGGAACCAGACAGATTCACATCCGATTAAAGAGATCACTCCATTTTTTTATAACTGATGTAAAATTTCTGTAGCATTATTTGCGAAACAGTTCTGCAGCCTGAGTACCAGCATCAGTATACAATGCATGGCAGCGTGCAGTGCCTTCAAGTAGAGGAGGAGTAGCTGTGCTGTGTGATAGGGGCAGCCTGTTAAAAGAGTGCATGGTGAAGCGTTAATTCCGCTTCTCTCAGAAAGCTTCAGCTTCTGCTCCTGAACCAGTACTTTAGTTTCATTAGCGTGGGACATGAAAGGATCTATTGCTGTTGGTAACTTGAGAGCAGTACTTCTGCTTATGATCCCATTTGTAACTGCTTGCTGGGGCTGGGACGGTGGTAGCAGAGATTTCTTTCTGCCCCAGTATGTAATGAGAAAGCACAGGTTACAGGGAGCAGGAATGGTTTTTGTTAAAGCAGCTGTATCACGGAGATGAGAGACATACTCTCACAAAAGGAGCCATCACTGGCAGAGACTCATTGCAAAGGACAAGTGGCAGGTTCTGAGCATTAAGTATAGTATAGCTTAAGTGTAGGTTCATTTCACTACAGCTGAAGTGAAGGATGGATAGAAAAAGTTACAGCAGAAGTGAGGGGCCTCTGCAAAGGAGGTAGACAACAGTGAGAGAGATGAAACAGTAAAGCAAGAACTTGAAGAAAGGAAGATACAGGAGAAATGGGAGATGAGGCTGGATTTTGTTGTGCTGCTTCCCAATGGCAACCTTCTGCACTCTTTAAATACTGTCACCTGATTTACACTCTGTGGCACTTAAACAGTGCTCTCTTTAACAGCAGCTCCAAGTTTACCAACACGAAGGTACTCTTCCATGGCAAGGATCCACTCCATGACAATAGAAGCTCCTATTACAAAGGTGAGCCCTGAGCACTACCTTTTCCACTAACTCGGAGTTCGGAGTTGCTCTCACAGGGAAGGCTGTAGTTTGTGGCGGGACAGCCAGGGGTTTCATGCACCTTGTACTTAACTGAATGACTTAAATTGTTTATTTTTTTTATATTTTCTTACCATTTCTGTATCTCGTTCTAAATCCTAGTCAAAAGGAAGAATAATAAACAGGGGAAAGGGGTGTCCTTGCTAGATGCACTGCTTGTGGCAGGAAGAGGACCCTGCTTTGTTGGGCCAAGCATGTGTAGGAGGACCTGTGCTTCCAGTTGCACCTTTGCTTTTACCATGGATATTTAAAAGATAGCATGGAGAGGAGGGAGCACCTGCACCATATTCTGTCCTCCATTTTCCTGCAGTCTTCACTGTCCATTCTATATGGACTGCTGCCACAAAACAGCTCCACATCACTTGTCCCACAAACCAAGGTGCCTGCCATCTCCCATTCTCAAAGTGTTTTTTTCCCCTCTCTCCATCTTCTCTACCACCAAGCTCTTTACTTCCCAGCACAATCTTCCTACTAGAACAGCTGACACCTTTCGTTTTCCTTCTCAACAAGCAGACCCACAGATATCTGCAGTGCTACCCCAGCAGCTTCTGATTGCTGCAGAAGACAGGGGCTTTCTCCCTCAGACCCAGCAGTCGTTGGTGCTGCTGTGTCATTGCTGTATTCCCTGATTGCAGCTGAGACACAAGGTGGGAGGCAAAGAAGAGCTATCTTCTCCCGAAACCATAGCCCAGCTGTTTCTGCTCTCTGAGCTTAGTTTTCACATTGGTGAAACCAAGGCTTTACATCCAATATCAGGATATCTGAGTCACATCCAGGAGTTTGGTTGGTTGTTGTTTTTTCCTCTAGAGACTGAATGATCGCTTCTGAGCAGCCTTGGCTATGGTGAAGGACTGGGACATGGCTAGTTTTGGGTCTACCCACCTGCAACTATTTCAGATACCTCACACCCTTCTGCTTTCACTTCCCAGGAGTTTCTCAGTTATAAATAGTAGATGGATACCAGGGAATATGAGCACAAATTTACATTTTCAGAGTTGTACCTCAAGGGTTGAGGAAAATACATAGCACTTCCTGAATGGGAAGTAGCATAATCAAGCCAAGGATGAAAGTTTTCTAATAAGAAAAGACAAAAGTGCCGTTCAGTCTTCCTCAGCTGCCTCTTTAATCTGTTTTCAGGTTATTAACATCATTAATGCTGCCCAGGAAAACAGCCCCATCACAGTAGCAGAGGCCTTGGACAGGGTTCTGGAAATCCTGCGGACAACAGAACTTTACTCCCCTCAGCTAGGTACCAAAGATGAAGATCCTCACACAAGTGATCTTGTTGGAGGTCTGATGACTGTGAGTAAAATTAATAAAGATGAAATTACCACTACATCATAGTTCAGTGCTCTGCTGTGCTAAAATTTTACAAGCAATGGGAAGGGGACTCATAATTCATCACCATTTCACTTAAGTATTTTGGTCTTTCTACAAACAGTAGGCCCCAAGATGTAGTAAGATATGGCCACATCTCAGTCCATTGGGTGCATTCATCCTCATATATAAGTGAGCACAGTTGCCACTGGAAACTGTATCATCCATTCTGATTTGTCTCAAGGAAATACTTTTTGGGAATCCTAGAAGCTTAGATGGGAATAGAGGGGTTGCTCTACACCTGGTCCAGTGTAAGGGTGAGGTTATTTTAATCAGGTTCTGACTTTGGTCCTGTAATAGCAGCAACGCTGTCCGCCAGAGACAGACTGCCTAGATTTCATCAATGAATACTTCGGTTTTTCACATACACTGAGGCAATCCTTGTCAAAATAATATAAAGAAAACGAAAAATAAGTTATAGTTGCTAATTTGAATGATGAAATCCTGCAAGCGCCGATGAAAGGGTCAAGGAGGGCAAAACAGTATATAGTTCATAATATCCCTTCTGGAGATCTCAGATTAGTGCTCCTTGGATCCTTTCATGTCTGTTTTGGAAGACCTTAAAAAAAGGATGGTGCTTATAGTGCTACAATAGGAATAGTACCTAAAGAAAAAGTATATGTTGTGTTTTTGCAATTAACAATGGTTGCTCTGCCTAAAACTCTCAATAAACTTGCTTTCTCAGGATGGCTTGAGAAGACTGTCAGGAAATGAGTATGTGTTTTCTAAGAGTAAGCCACGATTTTAAATTTCCCTTTGCATGCGTAACATCTTTGGTAGATGCTGGTGACATCAAACTCCAAGCTAATTTGCAATGGGATGTCCATCTTTGGAAACAGTTGCTAAATGCCTGCAGAACAAGTGCTAGACTGCCTCCATTTTGGAGTTGAAGCAGATTGAAATAAGTAAAAAAACAAGACTGGAGAAAAGCCAATAGACTATAAAAAATAAGACTGTAGAAAATAAGACTAGGAAAATACTAAATTGTCACTCAAAGAAATTTTCACTGATCTTTTTAGTTTATGTCCAAATTACATGTAATAATATAAACTATATTTATTGTAGGCTTTATTACAGACTTTTTTATTTAAGGAAAAGAGCTGTTTTATTTGAAAATGAGTTGTTTTGTAAATGGAATTCTGCATGTGGGAGGAAAAAATAATCCAGGAATGTTGTAATTCCAAAAATCCATTTCAACAGATGTGAACCTGAGCCATAGTCACCTTTCAGTGCCAAACACCATCAATGATGTTCCACCGTGTATTGCACAGCTCTTGGATAATGAGGAAAGCTGGGACTTCAATATTTTTGAATTGGAGGCTGTTACAAATAAAAGGTACTGGACTCCTTTCCCCAAGTGCCTGCAAAGTGGTTATTGAAGAGCTGTAGCAGAAAGCACTTTGCTTTGGTAAAGATGAAGCACAAGGCACAGCAAATGTGTGAAAGCTGTCTTCTTTGTGTGTGTGTGTTGTCGCCGTCCCATTTAACAAGCCAGGCATGCACAATGGTCATGGATAGACCTGTGCAGCCTGTTGTCTTTCTTCCCTGACAGTATCTGCAGCCCTCCAGGATTGCCTGGGACATGACTCCCATTCACTCTGTCCAGGTGACGATGTTACATGTTGGATATCCCACAGATGCCCCTCTCTCCTGCTGATATGCAAATGGTGCTGCTGGAAAAAACAAGCCTCTTTGATTTCCTCACCTAAATCCCCCTATGATTTAGGAAGCTCTGAGGCATCTGTGGCTTTTGATTATAGGGATAAAAAGATGAGATAGAGGATAAACCAGTGATAGGATCAAGGGCCTGACCTTTTAAAGCTTATAATGAAAGAAGACGCCAGTAGTTTTGAGGTCATGCAGACCACAAAAATAAACATGTCATGCACAGACAAAAGTTAATTTGCATTCCAAGACGCAAAGAATTGGAGAGACTACCAGGACTTTTGCACTCTGCTTGGAGAAAGTGGCCATTTTTGGAATTCGCATTTGCCTGTTTTTAATTTGCAGATGTTGGGTTTTGGTTGTGCCTTTCTCAGCTCAGGAACTCTGTAGATCACACTGCAGGAGTGAAAAATGGGACTGGTAGATAGGGCTCTGTCACAGGCCACACAGAGTAAACGACAACCCAGAGTGAATTTGGACTTGAGAACCAAAAGGATTAGAGATTTTACTCTAGTCACTGTTTCACACACAGGCTCCCTGCTGTCCTTCCCAGAATCAAATTTGCCAGACCTCAAATTCCCTCTACAGCCAGGAGATCCTGGTTAGGATTCAGGACACGCCACTTCTGTTTATCCCAGTCCATACTGCTTGAAGCATGAAAGTAGAAGGCTTCTGCTTGAGAGTTCTGAAGTTCTGTTTTAGACATTAAGCGCCTACAGACACACACAGTTACCTGCTGCCTGTTAGCATGTGGAATTCAAGGGAGGATAGTTTACTGATGGAAGATTAATGCCTCAGCTCTAGAAAGTGATCCAGTCCTAAAGATAGAAGAGTTCACATGAAATTTGAAATAAGAACTGCTCTGGGAGGCATCAGTACACTTTACATCTTGCCAACTTCAGTCAGTAAGTAGAAATCTGGACCCCCTGAAGTCACAGGACAAATTTAAACAGCAGACATTTGACCTTTTTGGAACTAGATGATCTTAAGGTCCTTTCCAACCCTAACTATTCTATGATTCTATGATTCTATGTGCCCATGTCATGTTTGAAGTCTGCTTTTTTCTCCTCAGGAAAAATACGAGCGTTTAAATTTTTTCTGAAGCCAGAAGAATTGGTGAAACTCTAGTGGAACTGCACCCTTTCTACTGAATATATTGAAAGGATGTCTGAAAGAGTGGTAGATGTAGTGATTTGTAACCTTGGTCAGGCTTGTGAGAGATTATAGATGTGCAATTTGAAACTGTATACCATTTCCCCCCAACTTTCATATATAAGGTCTTATTGGTTCCTTTGCCAAAACTCTCTCTCTTTAGAACATCAGAAGTTCCTGTTTTACAGCAGTCCTTTTTAATTCTATTGTTTTGCAGGCCGTTAGTGTATTTGGGCTTAAAGATTTTTGCCCGGTTTGGGGTTTCTGAGTTTTTAAACTGTTCGGAAGCAACACTGCGAGCATGGCTGCAAATGATTGAAGCTAACTACCACTCCTCCAACTCATACCACAACTCCACGCATGCAGCAGATGTCCTGCATGCTACCGCCTTCTTTCTCAGGAAGGAGAGAGTCAAGGTATAACCACCACCTAGGAGTCCTTTCTGCTAGGATCAAAGTGCGTTTGCCATGTGTCTGTCATTCAAAAGTCAGATGTTCTTTAATAATGGTCCTAGCTTCATAAAATCTCTCTGCCCCTGAAGTATTCCTGTTAATCTTTAGATAATCTGCCCACACAGTTTATCTAAAGTCTATACAAGTAAGGAATTTGTGTTTTTAAGTAGCAGGAATAGAGGGGGATACCCATCTCTTTTCTGTCTCCTGGTAACTGGTTGTTACTAACAGCTCTTAATAAATCTTTGCAAAAGCTTTGGAGAGGGAGGTGCTGAGCTCTTCTCCCTGGGATCCAAAGACAGGATGCATGGGAATGGTTCAAAGCTGCACCAGGAGAGGTTTAGAGTGGACATTAGGAAGCATTTCTTTACTGAGAGGGTGGTCAAACCCTGGAACAGGCTTTCTAGAGAGGTGGTCGATGCCCCAAGTCTTGTCAGTGTTTAAGAGGCATTTGGGCAATGCCCTTAATAAGATGCTGTAACTTTTGGTCAGCCTTGAAGTGGTCATGCAGTTGGACTTGCCTGATCATTGTAGGTCCCTTCCAACTGACATATCACATCCTATCCTATCCTAAAACACACGAGCTGTGTAGGAGCAGAGTCAACGCAGAGGCATTCAGGCAAGGCCACAAAGTAGAAGGACACCGTTAGATGATCCATCCACCATTAGAGAATTTTAATGCAAAGATAATGTTGAGGTGACAGCACAGTAAAAGGCTTTGTTAAGGAAAGAGGATTTTGGTAAGGTGCGGGAGAGGGTTTTGGAGTAGATAACCTGTGGGCAAAGTGCATGGAAAATAAGTGCAAGGAAGTATAATCCCTGCAGTCAAGCTTACACTTGTGTGTCTGTGGGTACCGGGAAATGATCAGAGGTTATTTACTTTAATTTTTGTGCCACATCATAATTTTTCTCTCTTCCTATAGGGAAGTCTTGACCACTTAGATGAAGTGGCTGCACTAATAGCTGCCACCATTCATGATGTAGACCACCCCGGACGGACCAACTCTTTCCTGTGCAATGCTGGCAGTGAACTAGCTGTCCTTTACAATGATACAGCTGTATTAGAGAGTCATCACACAGCACTGGCATTTCAGCTTACGATTAAAGACAGCAAATGCAACATTTTCAAGAACATTGATAGGTGGGTCTGCTGAAGAAAGGGAGTGTGTGTGTGTGAGTTGCTTGTTTGGTGATTTTAGTTTGGGGTGGATTGAGAGCCTACCTTCTAAACCAGGAATATAATTTAGATAAAGACATTAATATTTAACCTTTTCCAGAATCCCATGTAGACATGAGTTTTCAAAGCAGCCAGATGTGCCTGCATGTGGCCCCATGCCTGCTGGCACTGCCGCATTCACATGGGACGGCAAGGGGGGCAACTGGAGGGAGCTGAAACCTCTGGGAGAGTTGGAAACACCCTGTTGCTGGGTGTGCACGTAGCCTGGGAGTTCCCATTGCATCAGCCTAGCTTTCACATGGACAGGGTGGAGAGAAAGTGATGTGGGAGAGAAAGGGATGTGAAAGGTGACAGGGCCTGACCCCAGGAAGGTGATGAATTTGTCTACACCTTATAACACTTCTGGGTTCTGAAAAACCTGAGATTTGATTCCAAGCTAACATAGAGTGAGATGGAAATGTGTTGGTGCCATTCCTGGGGAAGTTGTCTTAGTGTTACAGTGTTACAGTTACGAAATGGAACTGTATATTTTTATTGACTCCAGGGGACTGTTTTTCATTAGGTAAAAATAACAAAACAAACAAAAACCCAAAACCAACTGACCAAAAAAATCCAGGTAATATGAGAATTCAGAGCTGGAGGAAGCTGGAGAAGCATGATACAGCCCATTCCTCCAATGCTGCTCTTCCCAAGCAGCATTCTGCAGTGCAGTCTGGGCAGGGATGAGAAAGGACAGAGGTCTGTCAGGCTTGCAAGCAGGAACTCTTTTTTCTTCCCCAGAAATCGCTACCGGACATTGCGCCAGGCTATTATTGATATGGTTCTGGCCACGGAGATGACAAAGCACTTTGAGCATGTGAACAAATTTGTGAACAGCATCAACAAGCCAATGGCATCTGAGGAGACCAGCTCACACGTAAGTGCTGCGAGTCTTCATGCCTTCAGGCATGTCAGTGAAGTCCTTCAGAGACAACTTTAAGTGTCGTTTTCATTCATGTTGTATTAATGTGCGCTGTGATAGTGGCCAAAAAAACACAATTGGGTTTGTGACCTCCCATCTCAAACTGTGAAAAAATACTCTAATTTTCTTGTTTTCTTTTATATGTCTGGCCTGCCCTCAGCTCATTTAAACACTTTGTTTTACAAGCCTTGCCTTCAAAAGCCATCTTGTGTTCAGAAAACCTGTGGGAGGGTTCTTTCATTCATGCAAAATTCTGCGCATGGCACCAGGTTGGCACTTGTGCCTGTGGTCCTGCCTCCAAACAGTGGGATTGCCTAAACCCAGGTTTGCAACTGAGGAAACTGCCCTGCAGTTTTGTATGAATGTAATCTGAAGCCTTCAAGCTCTTCACCCCATCCCCATTCCTCACTGCACCAAGAGATGGCCAAACCTTTATTCCTATCAGTTATACACCCTCATGCTCCATCACCAGCCAGGGTACTTTCCATAAGTTGCCCCAGGTTTCCCAGCCCAGGCCCCTCTTTATCTTCTCTTGTTGCCACTTGCAGCTGAGTGCTCAGTGCCTGGAGTGCTCTCCAAGACACTGTTACTCACCTAAGCAAATACCATCTTATCACAGCTTAGCAAAAACAGTACTTAGAAAGACTGGAGAAAAAAAAAAGTTGACCAAATTGAAGGTCACTGGTATTAAAAATAAATAAAAGTAGCTTCTGTCAGTTCTCCATAACGAGACTTTTCACAGTGTAGGTTGTCATGTCATGCAGGTTCTCACTCTGTAGATTGTCATGGGTGCAGAAACCAGTCATGTTTACAAATTTGGAGACAGCATTACATCAGTTAACTGATGTGCTCCTAGGGATTGCTGAGCTCCATTCACCCAGCAGACTGAAATGGAAATCACAAATACAGCTGAACTTCACAGGCTCTGTGGACACATTGCACTGTATGCCCCAGCACTTCCCATCTCTGGAGGGCTCACTGGATGTGGTGCTGGGTCTGAATTAGCCTGATCATCTTCAGTGTCACAAGTCCCACAGCACAAGGGACATGCTTTGGGCACTGCTGAGGGCACCTATCACTGTTTCTGCATGGCGCTCCTAGCACATCACCTTGTGCTGTGTTTCATGAGTTTGCCCTCCAGGCATGGACTAAGCCAGGACAGCAAGGATCCAACTTTAGATCAAGGCCCAGAGGAAAGGATGGTCCATGTTGGTAGTGGAAATACCTACTCTCAGGTTTCTCTGTACTTAGTGGTGACCAGATAGCAGCTTGTTCCACTGGTTTCTAAAAAAGGCACCTGCGGTGTCACTGGGAAATGTGGCGTCTCACAGTGCTTCATTTCTCCCTCTGACAATTTAAGCATTGTTCTGAAATGTCTCCTCAATCTACACCCCTTTAAAATAACTTTAGTTTTCTGGCACCCCCACACTGGCCTGTGGGACTTGGATTCACAAGCCTGACTGAAACCACGTGTTTCCAAGCTCTGAACATATTTCTGGGAGTCTTGCTTTTATCTCATGAATGCATTTGTTCCAGCACTTCCTAAAGAGCTGTTCTTAAATACTTTTTTTTTACTCATTCTCTTTCATCTTACCAGTTTATAGCAGAGGCTATTTCAAAATGTACAAGAGTTGGAGGGCAATAAAAGTGGAGCACAGAAACACTCGTATTGCAGGCTTGATTTTTTTCCCCCTGATATTAGGTTGTTCTGTTCCTCATGGTTAATGGTGGCTCTTTCCTATTTTTGGTTAGCAGCTAAAGAGCAGCACTAATTTGGCATCTTTTTCAGCATGCTGAAAAGAAAATAAACTGTTAAACGTGAAGTTAGAAGATTAATGTCTGAATTGGCAAGAGGCACTGCAAAATATCTCCCCATAAACCACAAAGAGGTTAATTTAGCCATGATGGTAAAAAGTATGCATGCTCAGTATTTTACTCCAGTTGAAACTGCAGTGAAGGGAGGCTATAACTACACAAGTATATTATTTTGAGAATAGCGTTAATACCATAGTGAGCTGAGGTAGAGGCTTTTTATTACTCAATAAGGAACATAATATACCTGTGCCCTTTAAATTGTTCAAGACCCAGAAGATGATGCCATAGCAGACTTGTAACCACTACTTTGTTCCCTTCACCCATTCTCAAGAGCACTCAATAAGCAGTTTAAGTATTTTACTGCCTAGAAAGCAGACTCCCTGCAGTTATTCTGCCACTCCTGCATTTTCCTACTGTTAATCTCAAAGATTATCCAAGACTTCATCCTAGCTGATAATTAAGAACAAAAAAATGAAGCAGCCACTACCATCTCCATCCCTAAATTTAAATAACTCAGCAAGGAGGACCATTTATCACCTCACAGCTGGTGGATGCATCCCCTGTCCTGGTCCTGTTCCAGGACAGCAAGGTTGGGATGTAGAGAAGGGTAACTCACTCTACCCAATTAGGAGCCTGTGACTGTTTTATTTCACAGACTTTGCTGTTAATCATGAAAATCTCCACAACTGTCACATGTAATGGGGCTTTAATTAGTAACTTAAGCAAGGCTGCAGTTTCCTTTGCAGCTCTCCTCCAAATTCCTGGGGCTCTGTATGAAATTAGAAGGCTTCAGGCAGGATGCCTGCTTACTGCCTGCAGTGCAATGGAGCTGATAAGGATGCTCTGCTCCTGCTGGCAGGGATACTGGGCACTGACTCCTGAAACCAACTCTCTTTTACAGAGTGAAGGCAGTGACTGTGAATGTACAGCCAATATAAAGAATTTTCCAGATAACCAGACACTGATCAAGCGCATGATGATTAAATGTGCGGATGTAGCAAATCCGTGTCGTCCCCTAGAGCTGTGTATCGAATGGGCAGGGAGGATCTCAGAGGAGTATTTTGCACAGGTACGTATATTTTTATAATGACTATTGGGTTAGGTAAAAAAGCACACATCAGCAGGTCTGCTGTTCCACATGGGGTCTGCCTGGCATCACCACAGAGCCAGATGTATGCTTTTTGTCCCCAGACTTTCAGTTTCATACAGAAGAATTCACTCTGGTCAGCTAGTTTGCTTACCACAAAGTTTGCAGTACAAAATGGCAAAAAAGAGCTTTTACACTTTCTCCATCTGGCTAAACAAAACCTATTTGATTAGCCTTGGTCAATTTAATTGGCTGAAATTCAAGATTGTCAACATCCTAGCTTAATAGTCCCAATACCTTCCCTGAAGAGACCATGAAGATCCTGCTTGATGAAGCCCTCTGCTGTATCATCAGGCTGGTCCTTTCTCTTCTAGGATGGCACCTGAAATACCGTCACAGTAGGCAGACGATACTGGTACTGGTAGGCCAGTACTGCAGACATGTGGGCAGTGTAAACAGTTATCAAATGGGATCTCTCTAGACAGAAATGGAAGCTCAATTTCCTTTCTCAATAATCAGTTTTTCTACTGGTGCACAAATGTAGCAGCTTCCTGAAAGTGAAACGGTCTGCCAGATCTTTAGTTGAACAACTAATTCCTTAGCTGTCTTCCAGCTGTGGCTACAGAGTTAAAGGGCATACCCTTACTTCTATTCATCTTATAAGCCAACACAAGCAGAGACAAATGTAGCAACAGCAACATGTAGCAACAGCAACATTCCTCTTAAAAGACAAATGGTTTGAAACAGACACTAGAGATGTGGTAAAAAAGGAGATCCCTGAAGGGAAGTGTCAAGAGGATGGGTCCAGATGCTTCTTGGTGGTGCCAGGCAATACGACAGGAGGCAATGGGCATAAACTAAAATACAGGGTGTTCTACCCAAGGAAAAGGTTTTTTACTGTGAGGGTGACTGAGCACTGAAGTGGGCTGCCTGGAGAGGTTGTGGAGTCTCCTCCTCTGGAGGAGAGCTGTCTGGAGACAATCCTGAGTAATGTGCTCTGGGAGTCCCTGCTTAAGCAGGAAAGTTGGACTAGATGACCCCCAGTGCTCCCTTCCAGCCTCAACCTTTGTGTGATCAAAACAGTCCTCTGCTAAAGAATGCTGCAGCCCCATTTCCCATTTTTAGCTGGTGTGCCCTAACCACCGGAGCTGAGCATTCTGTCTTACTAGAGCTAAAAGCAATCACAGGAGTAACAGAGGGAAGAGATGTTGACTTCAGTCCCTGTTGAGACAAAATAAAGCACATGAAACTAAGGCAGTTCACCTCAGGGGTTCTAGGGTGTGAACTCAAATCTCCTACTGCAATTCATCTAATCCCCTGGCCTTTGCTACTCCAGCATTAAAGCCAGCAAAGTTCTAGGGGCTAACTGGAGTTTTGTTTTCTTAGACTGATGAAGAGAAGAGACAGGGTCTGCCTGTTGTAATGCCAGTATTTGATAGAAACACCTGCAGCATCCCCAAGTCTCAAATTTCCTTCATTGATTATTTTATAACAGATATGTTCGATGCATGGGATGGTAAGTACTTCTGCTTTTTTCTTCCTTGCTCCGAGACAGAGAATTCAACAGACTAGACTGAATAATCTCAAGTTGGCCTCGAGTCAGTTTTTTTTCAGGGACAGTACCCGTATATAAGTACTACAGCATAACAGCTAAGCAACGATGCTGGTTAAACCCAGTGCACTGCACACAACAAACTTTATGAAAGTTGAGCACTTACCAGACAATCTGCATAAAGGAGTAATGGCTTTAAACTAAGCTTTTTTTCATCTAGAATGCTTGGGGGTTTTTTTCCTTTAGCAGTGTTTCTTCTGAGCAGCAGAAACTGAGGCCACAGTGGTTGTGTGTTAGTGCAATTTAATGAAGTCATCATACATTAAGAAAGGGAGTTGCTTAAGAAAGAAACAGACTGAAAAGATCTTTCCCCTTTTAGCATTAGCTTACAGCTGAAGGAACAAGAAAAAGTAGGAGAATGCTGATTTCGGATTAGGTTGGGCTGTTCTTCTGCCTGTTTTGTACACATAGTACAACTGATCCTCCTGTTCATTTCAGCATTTGCACATCTGCCTGTTTTGATGCAACACTTGGCTAATAACTACAAACACTGGAAAACACTGGATGAATTGAAGTGCAAGAGTGTCAGGCTCCCATCAGAAAACAACAACTGACACTAAGCCAAGAAAACCAGACCTCTTGATCTACCAGTTTCACTGTGAATCACTTACAGACTTGGATTCAAGAGGGGTGGTGTTTCCTTTCCAGTGAAATAATTGAGACTTTGTGGCAAGAAGGAAACATTTTATTCAATCACTTCTAAGCTTCTCTGAATCTTAAAGAAAAATGTTTTCAGGAAGGCTACATAATCCACAGATTAGTAAGTGCTCTTTGGAAATAACATTTTGTGGCAGAAAATATACTTCTGAAGCTGATTTCTAATACTGAATATACATCTGTCAAATCTTGTAATTGATACAGCTGTATTCACTAACACTTCATGCAACTGTTTCTCAGACAGAGGGGTAACCTAGTCCCCAGTAGAGTAAGAAGAGGTTGACAAGCATAAAAACTCCCATTAGCATAAGCTGTCTCCAATTCTATTGATATGGTTTAGAGAGCTGAAGAACAGTTCTAAAAGAGAACGTGCACAGTAGAACAAGTAAACCTTGATAAACAGGACACAGTAAAAAATAAACCCTGCACCATTTAACACAACCTTCTTATACAGACTTTCTCTTAGAGCACCACTGTTCTTTCTTTTTCATATAAAATCTTGGTAGCAGTCAAATTCCCTTAAAATTAGTTACATAATAAGGAAAACAAGATGTTCCGTAAAACTGGTGCCATCCACATGCTTCCCTGCCATCTTA
Source organism: Ara ararauna (assembly GCA_028858755.1). Classification (NCBI taxonomy): domain Eukaryota; kingdom Metazoa; phylum Chordata; class Aves; order Psittaciformes; family Psittacidae; genus Ara; species Ara ararauna. Next base: position 83,530,633 of record CM054410.1, read on the forward strand.
GAGATGTTAACATGAAATGTTTCACCAAATTTTACATAAAAAACGTTGTGGCACTTGGTCAACATCCTTTTCTATAAAGTGGTGTTTATAGACATCATCAATTTTACTGATCTGATCTATATTTTATGATAAGTCCATGTACGCTACTTACTCCTAAGATGAACCTGTTGCTTTTTAAAAGAAGTTTCCAGGTTATAATTTGTAACAGCATTATAATTCGTACTGCTTTTTCCCTGTACTAAAATGTTGGTTTGTTTTGTGAGGTAAAAAGTATTTCAAAATATGTAAATAAGTTAGAAATCAAACATAGTTTTTCATTAGTATTAATATACAAAATTTATGCTTACGCTTCCAAAGCACAAATGCGTATTTTTGTACATCTCATTTTAACCCTGTGCAGAACATGAGTTCAAATTTTAGAGTACTCTCAGACTATTCAGTTAATAAATACTAGCTGAACTGCTGATTTTTAACACTGTGCACTCCAGGCTGCAGGCAAGAGCTTCAAAGCTGTGGCTGCAGTTGAAGAAGCAGTCCACTACTCCTTAAATGGAAAGGTCTTGAGACATACTCTTTACCTCTCCTATGCTGTATCATGAATTGAATCCAGTAAAGGTGAAAAAAAAAAACCCAAAACCAAACACATAGAGTTTAGACTGCTGTGGAAGAAAAGTGACAATGACTGCTGTCTACTACAGGTAGCTTACATAATGTGCCAACCTTTTTTGTATGTTTTGTACCAAGTTCTGAAACAAAGGAAACATTCATAAAATGTAAGTGCAGATAAATGTATATAAGCTATATTTTTGTTAGAATTGTAACAGACCCTTACTTTTGTCATAGCTAAGGCAGGTCGCTGTGTATTAAAATGCTGCATTGTGTATATCTGAAGAATGGTGTTTCTGGTGAAGTATGTTTACTCATTCTTTCTTATTATCTATTGCAACATTCTTCAATGGATTTTTAGTCACATAAGTTGAATCTGGTTTTTATATTGTAAACTGTTTGCTTTTACCATTCCTTTGTTTAGAACTAGTGTTCTCAGTGGTTGTACCTTAAGTATTCTGATGACTATACACTCACTGGAGTTGGCATTAGAGGAAAGGATTTCAGAAGATTTAAAGCTTTGTTATCTTAATTTGTTAAATACAGCAACATTGTAAAACCACACCCATGTAAAACATTCATTATTTTTGTCACACTTCTGTCACAAGGAAGAAAATGGCAATGGTGGAAGGAACCTAAGAAATAAAATTCAGCTCAGTTCTGGTTCACAAGTTAAGGCATTGATGTATAATCGGTATATTTGTTGCAAGAATCTGTGTTTCCTTCCACAACCAGAGACCTAAGTCAAAAGTAGTCTGTGTGGCAGTATGTTCTTTTTAAGAGCAAAAGAAATCAGCGCAGATTGTCATCTGCCAGTTGTGTCAGATCTCTTAGACTCTGACCTGTCCAGCTGATTAACAGCTGTCTCAGAGTTACAGAAGTATTAAGAGTAGGTTTGCTGGTTAACTCCATGAGGTGAACATGGAATTCTGCACTGCTGAGATGTGGAAAAAGAAATTTAAAAGGACAAAGTGGAAGTAAAATTTCTAATCTGGTTACCCAAATTATGCTCACTACACTTTCCAACAGCAAGTGACAAACATTAAACAGGAGTGGACTACTACAGCCTCACTGCTATGCTCAAAGTTCACCTGTTAAAGAAAGAACTCAATTTAATACTTTCTCAACTCAACCATCTTTAAAGGAAAAGACCTGTGGGAGCTCTACTACCAATGGAGTGTATCTGAAAACAATGGCACTTTTGATAGAAATATTTATACGTGCATATAGGACTATTTAAGGCTGAATTACACCCCTGTAAAACACACAGCGAGTTTTTTGACTAGAACTGTTCAGTTAAATAGGTCTGTTTCTCTACCAGATATTCACTTAAAAGCAGTCACATAAAAATGAAATAGTTGTTCTCATGTTCTCATGGTTCTCATTGTTGAGAACATTAGCTTATCATGTTTTCAATGGATATGCTGCAAGGGACTTACTCTTAAGATGTTTAAGTGCTGGATCTTCTGAGTAGACCCAAGCACCCTCTTCTCATGGCTTTATAACCACTAAGTTCCCCAATTCCCCCCTTCCCTAGCTCAAATGGTAACTTACCACTCATATCATCCTCACTCACACTTTCTTTGTATCAGTTTTGGGTTTAACTTTGTGGGGGTTTTGGGGTATTTTTTGTGCTTTTGGGGTTTTTTTGCTTTGGTTTGGGGTTCTTTAGTTTAGTTTTTCCCATTCCTGTTTAGTTTTCAGGTTACTAATGCTATCTCAGACTTGAAAAAGGCATCGTGTACTTAGAGGCTTTTTATTTTTAAACTCTAAAATACTACTTATACTTACAAACTTGGTGCAGATTTCTCTGCAAACTTCAGCTGAGAATTTAGTATTCATCTGGCAGAAATGTTTTGCTAATACTGAACACACCAACTGCTACTGCTTAAGAAAGCATTTTACGTCCTGAAGATCCATGGTAATGCCAGTGCTTTTTATTAGATACAAATTAATTTGATGAATGTTTTGTGGAAAGACTAAGCTAAGCCAATCAGACTTCACGCTAAACATGATAATGGTGCTGTATAAAATCCAGTTGTGTAGGTTAACCTGCAGTAAAATGGCAGCTACTGCAAGTTAAGAGTAGCTCTGCCAAAAAATTAAAACTCGACAAACCAGTATTGCCTAATCTTCTTTCTTGCACTTAACCATTACTGCAGGATAACAACTTAAAATGCAAGAACTGTTGAACTGCATTGTTAAAATGCAAGAATCTGAGAACTGTTTCTTTGGGGTTTTTCTCTAGATACATAAAGCTCAGCCATGACTGACTGAAGTTTAGCTTCAAGAAGTAAGTTACATCAAGCAGGAGGATTCAGGGTTTTTTTCTATGCTTCCTTTCTGCACATAAAACTGTGGAATGCCCCCAACTGCTTTACTTTTGATCCATTTAAGGACTTTCACAAATCTTAATTTTGACATCTGTCCATGATATTATTCCTAATGTTTAAAAATATTAGAAACTATCATTATCTTCAGTGTTTCAAGAGAGCACCATTTCTGCTGACAGAGTAAGCAAAGTAGGTTTCAACATGCAAAATTCCCCTTTGAGAAGAGCAGCAGCAACTAACAATAATTCTAATATAACACATGATATTACTGGTAGTTACTGAGAGTCATTCCAAGTAGTTCAGACTTTCCTTCACGCTCACATTTAACACGTGCTCAGTTTACACATACATAGCCTGTACCCAAGCAATTTAAAATTTGAGCTGCAAATCACCATTTTGTGCCAATTTTTGAAACAGTGTTAAACTGCGAAGTCTAGATTCTCGTTCACCATCCTTCCACAAAATGATGAGGTGGTCAGCAGAGCATGTAGCCAGTCCCAGTTCACCAAAGTACAGGAACATCTGCAATGAGACAATTACTATTACTATGATGCTCACAAGAGACTGTCAGCTCGATTAGATGTCTGGTGTAAAACTGGACTAAACAAATACACATTTTGCTTGAACATAAGTATGCAAAATTACAATGCATGCTTTCTGTATGTTCGAGATGTCATAAAATCCCTACATGAAAACAACTCCTTAATGGCACTTCACGCTGAAAGATCTCAGTTTAGAAAAAAGCCTTATAGATAGGGAAGCTAAGGTACTGAATATTGAAGAAACTTGTTCCAAGTCAGCAGCAGTGGAGTGAGTGGCTTGCATGAACTCTGATAGCTTGGTTTCTTAGGAATAGAAGCCACTATCCTGTTTTCTTGTGTACACTGTCCCCTTCCCACACAACACCATGGGCTACCATCACCAGGCCTGGAAGGATCAGAGAGTAAACAACTGTGACAGACATCAGCACATGCCTGGTCATACAGAGGAAGCCAAACCAGCAAGAACTGCAACACGGGAGAAAAGTACAGCAGCAGTGGAGGGATTTTGCAAGAGCAATGGAGCTGACAAGTCATGTAGTCATCCCTGACTTTAGAGCCCTCCAGAAGGCTGCCTAAAATTAGCCACTAATCACAGTTCAACAGCCAATGGATCCAGGTCATTGATACCACTATGGCATGTTTGCAGTGACCTGACTCTTTGGCTTATTGAAGGGATCTGCCCAGGAGAGCATTCAGGCCAAGGACTGGGCTATAGCCTACCAGCTCTGGCAACAGCCACTTACTAGCTATGCAGTTCTAGTAGAATAGTCTGTCCAAGCCCACATCTTTGACAATCACACTTCATCACTACTCAACATTTCCAGCCTCCAGTCTACCCAGAGTTTAAAAATGGATTTTTCCATATGTAGAACATTGCAGGAAATCATACCCATCATTATCTCAGTTGATCTGTGACCCTGTAGTATCCCAGCAAAGACGCACATGTGCCTTCTTTACTATGTCTCTTGCTGAATTACACAGGATGTCCTCTTTCTCAGATAGCAACTTTTCTTACTGATAAAAGGGCTTCTTTCATCAGTTTTTTGATTTGTTACTCCAATAGGTTTGTCAAACACAAAAAAGTGTGGAGAGAAAATGTCATTTAAAACAAAACCATAATTTATTAGGCAGACATGCACAGAATAGTACCCGATACCAGTTAAGACTCACAGTGTAGAGTGCTACAAAATTCCTGATTGTTTTATGAGAGTCCTTGTTAAGATTGCAAAATTAATATAAAATCTGGAACACACAGTTCCCAGCTGTATAGTCTGCAGTACATTAAGAAACCAAATACCCTACATGTATGGATATATCTGCATACACAATCTTTGGGCATCAGTGAGTGTTTGAGTTCTCATTAGAACTTTAAGTCAGTATGTATTATTGTTGTCACGCTGCACTAAATGTCCTACACAATTGATGTGTTCCCAGCCTCCAGAGCCAGTCAGAAGTTACAGTTCTTTGAGAAACTCTGCCAAATTACATAAGTAAGTGATAATCACTTTTTCTTGTTCTTACTAAAGCTCACCTACCTGCACAGCTGATGAATGACCGATCAAATCACCAACCAGCTCCAAGAAATATACGGGTGTATTTTCCTGCATCTTCTTAGCAGCCTGGTTTGCCTGCTTGTTTGCCCTTCCAAATCCCCAGATGTTGAAAAACCCTGAAGCAGGGGACAGCAGAGATAATAGCAAAAATGAAAATACATTTTTTTTTCTCTAGCTAAAGAACTACAGGAGTCACTTAAAATCTAAAAGCAGGACAGTCTGCATGGCAAAACAACAGAATCATTGTCCAGCACCACATTTTTATATCTGAATTATTCACCTTGATGGGGGAAAGAAACATAGCTAGTTTGTCTTTTGTCCTAAGTAGACTTAATTTAGCAAACATGCTGAATTACTCACCTGGATGAGACAACAGATGGATTTAACAAGAAAACCAAGGACTGCCAAAATGGATTAGCTGAACGGCAAAGGTAGATGCAGCTCAGCGATGTTTACTTTTGCTCTCTCTTTGTCCTCCTAAACTGTTACTTTTATAAAAAGAGGAGAAATGAGATGCCAGTCTGTCCTGCACTGAGGCATTAGAGTGCTGGAATATGGGTAACAAGTCTCTGATCCTGAATTGCTTGCTTTTCCAGTGCCCACTGGGTTTCTCCCTCAGACTTAAAACTATCAGCTGAATTGGAGTGTACATATTGTACTCCACATGTTCCATTTAGATAGCAAGAAAATACACATCTGTGCCACAGCCTCTAGGAGAACTGTGGAATAATACTGGCAGAAGTAAGAAAGTTGGGTTCTGTATACAATGCATATCAGACTTTTTACTGACCCTTCCCTCGGCCCTATCAGCACACAAACCTGTGCTAGGCCATGGCCCTGATGCAAGGGAGATAACTGGAGAACTGAACAACAACTCAAGGGATTCCTAGAATTAAAATAGAGCGAATCAACAGCAGTTCACCTGTCTTACCATTACATATGTTTTTCTCAAATGCCTCCAATCATAGACATTGTAAATTTCCAGTGTGAAACCAAACACTACTTGTCACAACAAGAAACAGAACTGTAGATTAGCTGTCACCAGCAAAACTGAAGACAGAAGACTACTGAACAAGTCTTTCTAAATCAACCCAGGTAGCAAAACAGTATTTTAAAAAATAAAATAAAATTTTAAAAGCAGCCAGGTAAACAAGATACACCAGGAAAATTATTCACAGCTTGAATAAAAAAAAAGTCCGACAAGAAAGATTAACAGCTCATTACTGTTGCCAGTCCATGATACTAACTATATTGTCCAGAGCACCCGTCCAAGACCACAGCTATTAGAGCCCAGGGAAGCTGCTGGCCTGGTCAAAGATCAGCAGGCACTACACAGGTAGTGTCTGTACCTGGCAGAAAACACCTCCTAAAATACCTACAGTTAGCCCTGAGAACCAAGATGTCCAGAGTCAGCATTTAAACAATGTTAGATAAGCTCAAAGTGAGTCCCAGTGTAATTACAAGTTCAAGGAGGAGATGTGGAAAACACGTTTTTCAGTGCCAGCTGCTCATCTGCAAGCTTCTCTTTGGCTTTCTTCACAAGGTCCTGCAACTATCTACTCCTGCACGAAAGAGGGTCCAGCACAATTCAGTGCAGGAAGTGGATGAAGGTTTGTAAGGAGAGGTCATAATTTTTGTTAAATCAGCTGATACAACTGTAAATTCTAAATAAGCTTTATGGCACAGAACTGCTTCAGCTGGACCTTCTAGCTTCCCATATCAGATCTTGGAGGACTTGTACACCCATGTCTTATTCAGTTTCCCACCCACATCTGTTACCAGCTGGTTGAATACAAGACATTATCTCTTCTTACAAAGCCTGTAAGCCTCTCTACTACTATATGGTGAACATCAGCTTTCCCAGTATCCTTTTTAATGTTCTTTTCACCCTGCACTATAAGCAAACCTGTTGGAACTGCTTCAGCTGGCAGCTGCTGCTTTTCTCGGAGCTCCCAAATGCGCACACTGCCATCTTCTGAACAGGAGATCAGCTGCCTGTAAAAACAGTTGTTAAGCAAGACTAGCATGGATACTTATTTGCACAAGTCACGTTGTGATGTTTCTATAGAAGAAATAGCAAGTGCCTCGGGGTCTACACAAGTTTGCTAGAACTCTCAAATATAGCAGGACATCCAGGTGTTCCATACAAAACAAGGTGCATTTTTATCAGGACAAAATACAGTGGACTTGCAAAATAGGTGGAAAAAAATTACACATTTTCAATCCCATTTTAAAATCATACTGCTCTGTAAAACAAAAAATAACAAGTCTAGACTCTGCACAGTTCCACTAATGTCTTCCATAAGCTCACTTTCATGAAGAAAAAACTTTTTTTTTTCTTATGGGAAAATAACAAAAAGAAACATACTTCTTTTCATTACATATTTAGAACAGTTCAGAACAGCACATACATTTGCAAGGCCCTAATTTTTATTTTCCAACAGGCTTTTTCTCCATTGAAGAAGCATACAAAGGGATCTAACAACACAAATATGAGATACATATAATGTAGCAAAATGTCCAACTTGGCTGCCAAAATAAGTTCCAGCTAGAAATGCAACTGGACAAATGCTGGAAGATTTTATTATTTTTTGTTTAAAAAAATCTCAACTGTTACAAAATATTTTGTGAAAAATATTTACTGAATATGCCACAGGCCTTTGCTTTATAGAAGTAAAATGCTATTAAGCTACATTTTTTCTCAGTGTAGACAAAAGTGCTTTATCAGGTCTGATTTTAAAAACAGACATTTTACTCTAAGCCTGTACATTAAGCATACTATAGTTTTTTCACACTGAATTACAATGTTGTATTTTCAAAAATCAGATCAACAAGCTCCATCTAACAAAGGCAGATCAAACTAAATATCATGTCCCTGCCCCAGAAATTAGATGCAGCTTTGCAGACTGACTCTAGCCACCCTTCCAAGTTCTGCATTTCTTTACTGCATTAACAAAAGGTACCATGACTTGTACCTGTTTGGAATCTTCTCAATGTGCAGTACAGAAGAATCGTGAGCAGTTCTTTGGCAGGCAATCACACGCTTCATTTGAAGATTATATACGTATATGCCTTTCCCAACAGCAGCAAACACACACTGGAAAGAAAATTCAATGGAACAACTTGCAGAAACAGATACTGAAAGATCACTCTGCATGTAATGGATTTCCAGCAGTACTATGATGTCATCTGGCCTGCATTATCCAGCTTGTTTCTGTCCTTGTGTTACTGCTTTATCCCAAACGCATGGAATCAGAAAGTAACAGAAAAAAAAAAAAAACGGATTTTTTGAGGAAATGAGAGACGTGTTCCTATACTCTAAGCAGTTGTTTCATTCCTGTATTTTCATCCTGCAACTTACAGTCAAAGCAGAAACACATGAACACATTTCCGCAATTAAGTATTTATGTTCTTACAGTAAAATAATACTCTGCTTTGACAAATTCTTGTTTTATCAAGAAAGACTGAGAATACTGGAAGCTGTTCTGCATTTTTGCCTGATTTTTTTTAAACTTAATTGAAGCTGCAAAAAGAGGTCTTGCTCATGCATTTGGGTTCTACAGAGTATAGAAAAGGAATTCTCTCACAGAAAGGTATTACACAATACTGCAAATACTTGGAACCATTTTGCATTCAATGCTTTTCAGAAAAAGTGCAGGAATTCTGTTTCATAACCATCAAGGCCTTAAGAAGCCACAAACAGCTCACAGATCATTGGACCCAGACCCTCTCATGACTTCTAATGATTTTAGACAACTGCATGTACATACACGCAATAAATATTTGGTACCAAACAAAGGAGTGCAAAATGCTTCCATCCAGTACATATTTGGATGTTGAATCTACCCTGTTTAGGTGATAGTATGCTGAATCATTACCCTGAATGGCCTGCTTCCATCTACACAGCCCAAACATTAATGTCTCATAAGCAGTCAACATTTTGTAAAACTGGTAATCCAGTGTCTTTGACTAAGATTCCATATACTTAATATGTATTCAACCATGTTTTGACACTTTTCAAAACTCTTTGTCCAGGTTTTTGTTGCATTTTAGTTTTAGCTGTTTTTTTGGGGTTTGGTTTTATTTTTTTTGGGGGGGGGGGATTGTTTGGGCTTTTGCTTGGTTGGGGTTGGTTTGTTTTTTTCATCTTACGCACATGTGTGGTGGGAGCTCAAACAGCTCTGAAACTAAGCTTAGATTTCTGACAGCACTCTACTAAATCAAACAAAAACACTACGCCCATTATTATTATTTTCCTGGTTTTGTGCTACACTCATTTCTATGCTCTTACAGTCTTCCGCCTTAAGACAGGCTCCTGAATTCCATACAGTCCTTACAGCTTTGTAAGATGCTCTTCACAAATCACTTTTTTTTTTTTTCCTTCTTTTTTTTTTTTAACACAAGCCCCAGCAAAACTCTGGTTATTTCAAACCCAATGAAGCATAAATTTTACACCTATGTTGACAGGCAAGTTAAATACACACACACACATACTAGGACAGCAGGTACACTCCCTAGTATGGTTTCCTAGTATTGCCAAACCTTTACCATCCCATTTGTCTCTGATGATGTTTTGCCTAAGAACTCCGTGTCCAACTAGACATCTTCTCCAGCTACTTAACTACCAAGCTGCCTACAAAGTTCCTGACAGAGAAAATACCAATTTTATTTCTTAAATATGAAGAACCGTGTTCTGCTTTTAGATAACAGGTAACAAAGTAATTCATTACAGAAAGTGGTGAAGAAATGAATTCCTGTGTAGAAACTTTACAATACAGACAGCTCCACCCTAAAAGCACCTTCTATTTCAGGGTATTATGCTACAACTACCTTTTCCTCTCATGATTCAAAAGTATCATAATAGATAATATTCTGCAGCAATTTGTTTAGTTCAGTTCCATGAAAGGAAGAAAATCCTCAGTAGTCTTGGATTCTACATTCAATGTTTTAACTACTTCTGAACTTCCCAAAATTCCTTCCCCCTCTTTTAAAACCCATCCATGTGGCTTTCAAGCAGGGATTCAGAATGTTTTGAAGCCAAATTTCAGAACTTCTTCTGAACAGGACTGGCTTTTGCTCCTTCCTGAACTAAGGCACCCACAACAAAACCACAGAGACAAGTACATCTTTCACACACAGACATACAAACACACCAATGTTTCTCTCTCCAGTGTTTCAGGAATGCTCCTTTCACAGGCAAATGCATCAGGTGACTACTTGGACCTCAGCCTACATTCAGGATTTTCCACAGCTTTTATTTTGTTACAGTCTGTGTCTTTGAATCTATTTCCAGGAATCCCTTTCTTGCACATTTTAAATAAACCTCTCATATTAAAACAAGTAAACTAAAAACACAAAACATTTGACCTCGTGTGGTAAGGTCATGGTCATGCCACCTCATTTGAAGTAGTTCACTGGTTAAAGCTTTTTACCTCCTCATCAGATGTTAAGTGTTGAACTGAAGCTTCATTTGGGCTTTGAGATAACTTTATTTCTGGCTGTGCATCTGGATGAACAGAGGAGTCCCAGAAGTTGCACTCAGATGCCTGCTTTGTCCAGTCAAGTGCATCCCAAACTACTAACTCACCCACATGAGAACCTGTCACAAAAGTAAAGTCTAGAGGGGAAAAAAAACACACACATACAAATCACATTATATTTTTTTTAAAAAATCCATTTCACACAAAATTACAATCCTAAAAAGCTAAAAAAGCCTATTTTCGAGTGAAGCTATGTAGAATGTCCAGTATGAAACTGACAAAAACCTCTCACTTTGACTGAACATCCATTTGATTACATAGCATAGCTCAGATGAGCAAAAGGAGATGAGCTCTCTCTTGTAGAATTAAAACGAAGAAGGAGAACATCTGCCAGCCACAGGGCACAGTTCAGTATAGCAAAATCAAGGAAAACCATCAAATGTACAAGTATTTGAAGTTCATTTGTTGCCTACATACAAAACCCTTCCATTCCTTGCACAAAAGTGTATCAGCACCCCTCAGATACAAAAAAGTATGTCTCTGCCATAAACTTAAATACTGATGAAAAACTAAATGGATGAGTTAATGGCAAGATTGAAGTAGCTGCTCATGAATTTGTTAATCACACATGGAAAGGAACTGCTTCAACAATACTTAACACAGGTAGTGTTTTGTCTTTTTAAGGCCAACACTGTTTCCCCTTCATAATCATAAAAGAGAAAATAACTGCAATGTATATACACTCTCTATTACATCAGAAATAGCTTGCCCTGGGTTCTGGGGATGCTCCATGAAAACAAAAAAAGACAGGGAAGAATAAAGTACAAATGGTTTATAGCTGTAGTAGAGTAGACAGAATTTCAGGTAGTAGCTCAGTATTGCCCTAACAAGAGCAGAGATTGCATCACCTTCCAGGGCCTCTAAATAATGGATCTATATGCAGGCCCACATCTGCACACCCTGAACTTTCAGTTACCTTGGGCCTACAACTGCAAAGGATGCAGCGTTGTATATTTCATTTTAAGACCCAGAAGGAACAAGAAAAAAAAATGCATTTTAAAGTTTCCCAACAGGAAGAAGAGTTCTCACCAATGACATTTCCTCTTTTGTGCCTTTTCTACGTCATAACTTGCCTGATTTTATTTCACTGTTAATCCATAAATAAAGTCACTACATTTTCACATTCCACTACTGTTTCAGCTACACAGAAAGGTACATCTACTAGCTATGAAGTTTCCTTCCAGTTAAAAGTTTGGTCCATAGTTGAAATATCCCACTGGTAAGGTAAGAACACTAGTTACATTGTAAAATGACTCTTACCATTGACACTGACTAATGACAAAATGTTATCCTGATGGTCCATAAGGCGTTTTACTTCAAGGACATTCCAACCTTCACACCCGCCATTACAAGCAATCAACCTAAAAATTACTTAAAAAGACAGAGAGATAAGTTGTCTAAATGAGCTTTACCATTCAGAATAAAATGCAGCTATGCTTAAATAAAACACAATTTTTCAAAAGACAAAAAAACCATAAGTGAAATAGTATAAGATGTGCAAAGCCACTTATGACCATTCATACCACCAAAAAAATTGGAATAAATTATTTCAGTGTTATTATTAAGGCCTCTTACTACCGCAACTATAGGCTAAAATACTTCAGCCTACCAACACTGAAATTCTGATAATCTGTCTACATCAGAAGCTGCAGAAAGCAGAAGTGGAAAATGTAGACATCTTTACTGATAAGTAAACCAATAGCAAAACATACTTCTTGATGGTTCATCTGACTGAAAACTATCATTCAAAAGGATGCAATATTCTCTAGTAAGGCAATAAAGATCTTCAGGAATTAAGACTTTATTTTAACCAATCTTGAAATTTCTTTTATATCTCAAGGGCACTGCAGAACTGTGGGAAGTTCAGAAGGAAGTCAACATTGCATACCAATGTCTAAATACAAGAAGACTATTTGCTCCTGATTCTCTGATCAGAATATCAAATTGATATTTTTTAGCTAAGTGTTTAATTATATTGAACAAAGTCTGTTTTGCTGATTCAGGGCTCTACTTTCACCCCTGGATTTTTTTCTAAAACATTCTATTGAAAAGACTGTATAAACAGCTAGCTGATGATTTACAGTTTGCACAGACAGAAAACCCTGTCCTCAAGTGAGTAACAGAAACCACATTGTCTCATTATAGCTTTGGACAGTATCAGGAGACTGGCAATATCTCACATTCCTGATGTTAGGATAAGGAGGCTCTAGAGAAGCCTAGTATCTGACAACTCAGGTAATGAGATCGTGACCTTCTCCAGCACAAATGCAGACTACCACAATCAGATCTGGATGGGTGGCAATAATAGTAATAACAGTAACAAAGAATACAGGAAAGTTCTGTCATGCAGAATTCCTGAATGAGATTAGCATTGTCTAACAGTCAAATAACAGAAAAATGAAGAAGGTTGCTAATCACACCCTAATACCACTCACTACTCCTATACAATTCCAGCAGCATGCTCTTTACACATATCTCTGATAAGCAGCTGTTATAGAAATATGTGAACATTTAACAAAATGCAAACATACTCACTTAGCTCTTTGCCAACAGCTGCTGCAACACAATTTTTAGGCAATTCAACCAAAGCAGTAATACCTTTGAAAAAATACAGGAGACAAGGGAGAAAAGGATATTCATTGACCATAATAAAACACAGCAAACTGTTAATTCCTTATTAATAAAGTTGTTCATAATCTTCCTTCCATTTACAAGGTATTATAAAAATAAAAGCGTATTGCCTGAAGTGAAAGTTGAACAGCACTGGAAATGAACAGATTACCTCAGATGGAGACAAGAGTCAGGAGTTTTGGTCCTGAATACAGGAGAATTCTGAATGTCAAACTTGAAGCTGAGGATCAATAATCTTTTTACTTTAAATACAGTTACGATATTTATGTCCTAATGCTGGACAGTATTAAGGGTAATTATTTAGACTCTCAACATACGCAGTACCGAAGTTTTTAGATACTGCTACTACCACAGTATGCAAGATACTAAAATACAGTGCAGAACCAGCTGAAGAAGAATAGGTCACAAGAAAAAAGGCCCAGCTTGCTGTTACTGTGCCTTCACCCTGCACAGAATTCCCCCAGTCTGTGCTGCCACACCATTAAAGGAAAACTCCCCAATGTCTCTTTCCCCACAAGAGAAGCAAGAGATTAGGAGAGAAGAGACGGTGCGTGCTGCACATCTTATTGATCACTTGTACAACAGTTTCAGCAGCACCTCATGCAAAGCACTACAGTGCCACTTCCAACTGGTATTTGGCATGGTATTTCACATTGACCTAAAAGAAGTACTAATATACTCAAAGATTCAGAAGGTTTTGCCTACCACTACTCCATTGTATGACAAAAATACGAAAAATATTGGTTCCAACTTTGAATTTTGTTCACAGCTTCATAGGTATCTTTGTAAAGTGTGCTAATAATATGCAACAATTTTCTTTGCATGGACAGATAATATGTAAGCTTATTAATAGAAAAGTGTGACTGACATTGAGATCTGATTACATTTACTGTATTTGTATCAAAACCTGCACTATCTATATCAAAAGTATTAATTCTTAATAATAATAAAAAATCTTTACTGCTTTACTGCTAGAAAACTTTACTTAGGAATAATAAAACTCCCACTTGTTCACAGAGAAAGGCAGCCAAAGCATCTAGTCCACATTACAGCAAACATGTACAAATCAGCAACCAAGGTCCAAGCCTGTAAGTCCAAGTTAACGACACTTACTGATGTCTGACATATTTCTAAAATTCATACAGCACAGAAGACTAAAAGCAGCCTTAATTCTGAAATTATTAAGTCTGACATTTAAAAAAATAGAGAGTGGCTTTAACACATAATGTTATCATTAGAATTAAAGAGAATTTGCCAAGTTGGTTTTGCATCATTATACAGATCCATTTTACTTGCACTTTAACAGCTACAATGAGTCATTTACATTTTTACCTGCATCAGTAAGATGACTGGTCTTACACAAGAGATCTAATTTTCGGTTCCAAACACACAGATCACTCCCTCCAGACAACCATACATTCAGTCTTTGAAGAACTGTCAAACACTGCAGAACAAAAATCAGATATATGTCTCCTGCAAAAGTTCTACAGGGAATTTCTCAGTGAAATGATCATGAGCTTCAGCCAGATAAAGCTGTAAGTACTATAAAACACAGTATTAAGGTGTCACTTTTGTGAGAAATAGAGATTTAATTATGTACTATATGTTACATTTTTCTATCAAAAATGCAAAAATTGATTTTTCAATGGTTTTTTTTACTATTAACATTCAAGAATTAGTTTGACTGTAGGTGGCCTTTTCCAACACAGTAACAAAACCAAACCATAAAGTGACCTTTGTTCTACATCCTTTCAAAAAGAAAACTGAGGTATTAAGAATTCCAAAAACAAATTCAGAATTGTGCTCACTTCTCAGCCACCCATTAGGTACCTGTTCTTAAACCAAACACTCATGTTCATTTTAACACACCTGCCCATACGGTCCATAAGCCACACATAATAGGTTCTTATATACAAGAAAACAGCAGACATACCTAGGTTTTCCTCAGCTTACCTTGACAGTAGAATGGAAACATGACACTTTCTGAACCTGTCTGCCACTACTGCAATCCCAAACCTGACTTTAATCATTAAAGAAACTGAAAGGTTTTTAATATATTATAAATACAACTGCTGTGTTTGTAACTAAATGACAAATCAGGAAATAGGTATGGAGAATGTCAGTCTTTTAAATACTGATTGTGTTTTCAATATTTGTCCAAAATGAGATATTAATAATAGTCTGTTATGGATTCATTTTTGTAACAAGGACTTCATCTACCTGTGAGCAATAACTAGTGAAATCCTAGTTTAATTAGATTATACCTACTGGCTATTATCAGCCAATAAATTTAAACAACCTGCACCCTGTCTCAATGCTACATTTAAAAGTAAAACCACAAAAGCCCATAGAAATTTGAATCTTCTCCAGATATAAGGATACAATAACTGTTCTATCAGCTGATGCTGTTAAAATCAAGTGGTTTTCTTCTTCAGAAGCATTTGATGAAGGAAATGGTGCTATAGCTGTAATTTTGTGTGTGTGTCCATGAAGTTCAAAAAGTTTTTCTCCGGTCTGAAAAATAAAAACATGGAAATCTAAGGCAAAATTTGGAAAATGCTTACTACAGCATACAACTGTAGTAATAAATGTCACATAATTTTTATAAGGTTTCTAAAAATTTTACAGTCTGAAAATTCTGCCTTCATTTGAAAGTTTGATATGCACTGTTTAGACAGCACAGTATGTCTCTATTTTAGACTTCCTATCAATCAATCAAACCTGTATGCCAGCTCTCCTTAACACAAGTCTAATGCTCATCCCTTCTCTACAATTTTGTTGATGATACAAAGACACAGAGCAGAACAGGTATCACACTTACAGCACTATTTCCATGATACTACTACTGTCTTAGTAAAGTTTTCAAAAGTTATAAGAAGGTTTTTATCACAGCAAGCAATTAAGGCCTTGTTTCTGCACTACATGAAACGTTTAATTTCCACTGATTTTGGTGTCTTTCCAATACAGCTTTGTGTCACCTCTCCATTTAGTCTAATCAGCTATACTACAAATAGATATCGGTAATAGAGTCACTGAAATATACTTAAAAATTTAAGTACATATATAAATCTTAAGAGGACTGCTACATATTTGTTGAGTTATTAGTCAACATTTGAGTCTTTACAGCAAACCCAAACATATTTTAAATGAAGGCTTAAAGCTTTTTTAAAACACTTTTTTAAAACACTTCTGCTTTTCAAATCACATCCTCACAGATCTCTATAAAAAACACTATTGTCTTTCCAAAACATTCTAACTTTTAGAACTTACTATTCTCTTGTGTTCACACATTTTTTTACGAAGGAGAACTAGGAAAGTAAACTCAGATTTGACAGACTCACTTCACTTTCACATTTTCAAGCCATAGCCCTCCAGCAATTCTTATTTATTCTGCTTCTTCCCTACTAGATGCTTCTAACTCCTCTCTAAGAAGTTAGAAGAAACTAGCTTCTACCCTCTCCAGTGCTCACAAGCAATCCCAAAAAATAGTTAACCTGAGCATTCCACAGAAATACAATGCCATCATCTCCTGCAGATGCAAACCTGAAATAAAAAAAAAAAAAAAAAGCTGTGAAACCTTCAGATGTAATGGAAAAGCCATGAACAGCTATGTAAGAAAAATATTTACAATATATGTACATATATATATATCAGTTTCTGGCTTTGAAGAACAATCACATTTATAAATCACAAATTTGCAAATCCCGATTAGTTTATAAACTGAAGTCAGTACATTTAAATAGGTATTTATCAACATATACTTAATATAAGAACAAGGCTTAAGAATTTCAATACATGGTATTATAAATAGAATCCCACATTATAGAAACAATTCTTTTGTTTAAAAATGTGAGATCTTACACACCAAAGAACAGTGAAAAACTAAATACTATTATTCAGAGCCAACTAACTGCAAGACATTTAACAAGTTACAAACCACTCATCTGAGCTAAGTCATGAGTAAAGGAGCCCAGTATTTATTGTGATCCTTTAAACCACAGTTTAAGTTGCTTAATTTGACTTCTGCTAAAAATCCAGTTTGAAGGCATACCATGAGGAAAAAAAAGGTTCATATTAGCTTGTTAATCTCACATTAATAAAGTTAGACCTAAATTCAATAATTTTCTTTAGGCTAGACTGAATATCTAGCTACCTGCCTACATTTGCACCTTACCACCACCACAGCGACACTGTCACTGGCACACACATCCCAGCTACCTCAGTAAATGTGTACTATGAGTTGAGAAAGCCTAGAACAGAAGCAAAACGTTCCAAAGATAATTTGGATAATTCAGTTGTTACTTGAAAATGTATCTACCTTCTAAGTTTTCCTTTTGTTTTAAGCCTTCACTAAGGGTGAAGTTGATATTTAGAGAACAAAGATTTGTCCTATGTGCAAGAAAGTCATGAACAAGTTATATCCCTTCTGATTATTCTTCTGTTACCAGCTGTGAATGATTTCATTGACAATATGCTTCTTCTTCCTTTTAGACTCTTTGCAATTACACTGATCGTGAAACTTGCTAATGTGAAACTTGCTAACAGAGTAAGTTTTCTGACATAAAGCCAGGGGCCTTTTTCCCAGTCTTTCTTCCATATATCCTTCTGTTTTATTCTATTACAGCGTTAAATAAATAAATAAACAAAAGTGTAAGCTGCATTTTCTTCATATATGTCATTACTTTATATCCAATCACTCCCCTTCTTTAAAAAGATTTGAGCAAAAGAATAATCTTTGCTGCACGCTTCTAATTACATTTATTTCTTATCTTTAGTTGCCTTTTAGTTCTATTATACCCTGTTTTGTGACAATGGCAAGAACTTAAAATAGTAAGATTCTCACAATTCAGGAATAACTTTTTAAATTCCAACTCCTTTCTTGAGTAATATTGGAGATGTGTGTCACTTGAACAAAATTTTGGGAAGAAAACTGGTCTTTGAAAGAAGGCATGACTGTAATTTGTCAACACAGAAGTTCAACAGAGTGCTGTTCTGCGCATTTTCCTCCTCGTCTTCTAACCAGGATTTCTGTTTAAATATAAAGGTATAGTTATTCTACAGTTACATTCTGTTCACCAAGCTGGAGATTCACGGGTCACCTGATTCTTTTCCAGTCATGATCACCATCATCTATAACCTTCTCTGCTTCCTCAAGGAGCAAGAAATGGTCAAATGAGCAACAAAAACCACTATTCTTCAAATGTATTATGAACTCAGATTAGTTTAATGTGTCAAATGCTAGAGTATTACATGCAATTTTATCTCAGTCCAGCTTTCGGAATATTCTTGCTGAGGTTTAGCCTTCTTTAGTGATCTTCCAATCAATATGACCCTTACTTTATGTTCAAAAAGTACAAGAGAAAATAATGATAATACATTTAAAAAAAAGCAGTTTTCTGTTACATTTATACAGGATTTATTTAGTATCTTCAAAAACCAATCTTAGAAAATTTTCCACTTGCTGGCTTTAGCTAAGCCACTGAGAAAACAAGAAAATCCTCCTGCAAAATTCTCACTAAGATGACATTATCTAAAGACCTGAAGCGTGAAACTTGGCTTACAATAGTTGACAAAAAGCACACAATGGAATAGCTGCAGAAACTAAATAAAAACATTTCAGAAGCTGAGTAACAATACTAATTTTACTGAAAAGAATCAAGTGAAAAATACTATCAGCTATTTAACAATCCAGAAACTACTATATTCTTGATAAATAAAACCTCAGAATTACTGTCCAGTGAAGCAACTCCCTTAAATTCCTCAAACTCACAGAATATTAACCAGCTATATAACTTACTTGTTATCCATATGCTATTTTTATAACCTATCTTCAATGCAGCCAAGCAGTGTTCAGTTTTACACTGATTACCATTAGTTTAGCTTCAATAATTTACTTCAATACAGCCCAAAATTGTAAAAGAATTCTCTGCATCCAACAGTGCATGCAATCTGAGAATACTCTGATATTTCCATAAAGATCAGGTATATTTATTACGTGTTTTGGGAAAAATGTACTTAGAGGAAAGGTTTTTTTAACAATTTGTCTGGGAAAGAAAGAACTGCAAAAACCCCCACAAGACTCTTCTATTTTTATATGAATCTTCTGGTGGATTACTATAATGTAGACAAATAAATTTCATGGTAATGCATGTAACTTTTCTGAAATATGTATTTATGACATTAAGAATGAAAACTGGCAAGTTAAAAACTCTCCATGTACTCTTCTGTGAAATTTTTATCACAGCATCATGGAACAGTTTGGCTTGGAAGGGACATTAAAGATCATCTAGTTCTAACCAGCCTGTTGGGGTAGGGACACCTTCTACTAGACTCATCCAACCTGGCTTTCAACACTGCCAGGGATGGCGCAGCCACAGCTACTCTGGGCAACCTGTGCCAGTGCTTCACCACACTTGCAGTAACGAATTTCTTCCTAATGTCTAAACTAAAACTCCCCTCTTTCAGTTTAAAGCCATTCTCCCTTGTCCTGTCACTACATGCCTAGTACTTCTCCAGATTTCTTGTAGGCCCCTTTTAGGTACCAGAAGGCTGCTCTAAGCTCAGCACCAGAGCTTTCTCTTCTCCAGGCTGAACAAGCCCACCTCTCAGTCTGTCTCCATAGCAGAGGTACTCCAGCCCACTGATCATGTTCACAGCTCTTCCCTGGACTATCTCCAACAGCTCCATGTCCCTTGTGTTAGGAGCCCCACAGCTGAACACAGCATTGCAGGTGGGGTCTCATGAGAGCATACTGAAGGGGCAGAATCACCTCCCTCAGCCTGCTGGTCACAATTCTTTTGATGCAGCCCAGCATGCAGTTAGCTTTCTGGGCTTCAAGCACACACTGTCAGCTCACTTTCCATTTTCCATTCACAATATCCCCAAGTCCTCCAAGGGAGAGCTGCTCTCAATCCAGTTATCCCTCAGACTGTACTGATCTTGAGAGTTGCCCCAGCTCAGGTGCAGGACCTTGCACTTGGCTTTGTTGAACTTCACGAGGTTTGCACTGGTCCACCTCTCCAGCCTGTCAAGGTCCCTTTGGATGACATCCTTTCCCTCCAGTGTGTTGACTGCACCACACAGCTTAGTGTCATCAGCAAACTTGCTGAGGGTACATCAATCCCACTGTTCATGTTGCTGACAAAGATGCTGAATAGCATCGGCCCCAATACCAACCCCTGAGGGACACTGCTCATTCCTGGTCTCCACTTGGACATCAATACATTGACTTCCCTATCCACTGAGTGGCCTATCCTTCAAATCCATATTTAGACAGATCCCCACCTGATCAATGCGCAGAAGGAAGAATGTTCCTACACAAAACACCTGCTGTACACCGCAAGGACATAAACGAAACACTTACCCATGTTACCTTACTGTAGTGTATTGATTAATATTAGAAATCCCCTTCTGTGCCTAATCCATAAAAGATATAAATGACTAGAACTCCTTAACAGAGAGACTATTGCCTATTACATTCTTAGTTCTAACAGCTTTTTATTTAATTCTCCACATCAGCCAAGAGTCACTATGATTATTGACTACAGGTTTCACAACCTTACTTTTAAGGCAGATAAATATTTCTTCTCCTTCAGGATTAAGTTAAATTACAGAACATGCAAGGTTAATTTATACAAAAACAGACTAGAAGCTAGGTCATAACATAAAACTACCATAATTTGTTCTCTCAAATGAATTCACGCTACAAAATGATAACAGCAAATGTAGGGACTTCATCTCTGCTTCGTAACCAGTTCTATGTTTTTGAGAAACCTCTGTCCTCAGAGTTCAAAATTAAGTTGGACCTAATTACAAGGAACTAAGAAAGGAACGGATAAAGATTGTCAGGGAATATATAAAACAAAAGCACACAAAGCTAAGAATTAGATGAGAGAAAAAAGCAACTGCCAAGTTATAAAGCAGTAGTACAGCAAGTTAAACAAGACCAAACTGGAGGAGATATGTAACGCAGAGGTTAGGCGTATGTTGAATTTTACTAAGAAGTCATTCTAAATGAAGTGTTGAGAAGTTCAGAAAAAAAGTTGCATCAACAGAAACTCAAGTGAATTAAGCACTAAAGTTTCAGAAGAAAGTATAATACAAGATTGTAAAGAAAGAAACAGCAACATTCAGTATCGCTAAAAATGCTGAGAACGTCATGTGCAATTGCTGTAGTGTATCTCTAGAAATCTCTTACATTCTTTAGTAGAATCAAATGATGAAACAGTAGCTGCCCTAAATTCAAAAACCTAATGCATGCATCAACTCAGAACAGAAGCAGACACTACTGCATCCTGTCCAGGGAGAAAGCCTGAAAAAGAAGGGCGGAATTAGCTAAAGGTATTTCTTTCAAACCACTGAATTTTTACAAAGAAATGTAACTCCATCACCATTATTTTCTCATGAAAGTATAACTTACAAGAGAAGCCAAAATATATAGTAACATACCAAGAAAAGGGAGTGTTCATACCCTGCCTTTATTAACTCCAGACTTTTCCTGCCCTTCCCACCAAAAAGACTGGATTATAAATATGACTAAATTTTCATATTTTCTGAAGGATTGCCAAGGATGCTGTGAAACAATTTGAAATTAATTTTCATACCTGCAATCATCTATTTGTACAAGAAATCGTACTATGTCTTGATGACCTTTCAACACAAGGAGCTCCGTGTAAGGATTCTGTATTTGTTCTTCACCAATTGTCTGTACAGATGATTTCTAAAATTCATAAAAAAGGAATGAAATTTATTTTGTACTGACCACATTATTTTCATTAGGTTTTTGTAACGTCTAATAACCTACATATGACTCGTGCCAATGTACAGTTACATTTGAAGTTAAGTTACTGAAATATAGTTTTACCTTAATGAAAATTGTTACAAAAGATAATGTATTATTTCAAGTAAATAATATCTTTCTATAGCATATATTTTGAATAATGAGACAGCATTTTCTGTTTAACAAAGAATTTTGTACTGCTTTAATCACTGATACACCAAGATAAAAAACCAGTTTAGTCATGAGCTGCCATGTGGAGCCACCTTCATGACTCAATATCCACACATTCAGTTTTTCATTAAAATACACCTCTTCTGAGAGGTTTGTGAACCTTTCATATATTTCATCTGCCATTCAATTTTAAAATCCTATATAAAGATGGCATATTTAAAACAAACAAGAATAAATGCTGTTCTGTTACATAATATATAAATCATCCATTGTAAATCCATTCACAAAATACCAAAGCAAATAACTTAAAAAAAAACACAACCAAAAAAACCAAACTAGGACAGTTAATCATTTTATAGAACAGCATCTGCAATTACCCCCAACTAGACTATTAATTAAAAGAACAATCAATCACTCAGAGCAGGCTGATCACCAGACAGGGTCAATAAAATATTGCACAGGACTGCAGTCTCAAAGTGCAAGAGTTGTGCTTATCTCAATCATCAGTTTGTTTCAATAGAAGACAACTTTCTTACCTTAAAGGCCTTCCACAGTCTGGAACAACTTGCTATTATTCATTATTTAAAAAATATACAAATCTAAATAGCTCAGTACTAACTCAGTGACAGCACTCTCCTCCTAGATTCATTTTACACAACAGTCAACATCATCTTACTTTCAGGACTGTCTCTTCTTTGAAGACTTCAACAGAACCTAGGCTGTAAAACGTTAATTACTGAATACTGCACAACATACAGCATACATGACTAGGAATTCTACATGAAAGACAAACGTATTACCCCCAGAAACTTCAACATTTTCTTTCAGTAATATAAATTATACTCTATGACTTCCATAATGGTACTATGATACTATTCTTCAGAACTTAAGAATGACAAAGCTAATAAATAGGGAAAGAAATCTTGTTTATTTTTAAAATGAAGAGGTTGTCAAAATGCAAGTTCTTGTGATTTCATCTTGGTTTTGTGCTATCTGATGCATTTCATGAAGCAACTGTTCCTCATTTTATGCAATTATGTGAAAGTAGCAGTTCCCATTTAAAATAATGCAGTAGAGTCTGCATGGTTATAAAGAAAAGTTGGACAAACATGAAACTTGGGAGTTCAGCTGTCAAAAGCTAATCAAAACATTCCTTAAAAAAAAGTTCTAAAAATCCTACGCAAATCTCAGCATCACTGGATGACATTAGCAATACTGTAGAAGACTTCAATTTTTTATTTACTAATAGAAACATACATTCACAAATCAATTGCAATATCACTTTTAAAAAGTCAGAATTTGTAACATTAACATCCCAATTCTATATTCTATTGTTGTCTCCTATTTAGTACAAGACTGTGCTACTTCTTTTGAACAATGTGTCTAATCTTACTTTTTCTTAATTCTAAGAATGCCTGTGAATACTGAAAGATACAGTGCTGATGAAATACTATAAATAACAACAAAACAACAGTTTTTCCCCCAGTACTGGCATACAACAAGCTATATTCTCTCTTCAGATCTTCATTGATATTTACCAGTGTGGGGTTACGTGTACATTCCTTCTCTTAATAAATCCATCTTTCACATAAATTAATAATTGAACTCTCTTGTTGCAACACTAAGTTTTTAGAAGAGAAGGCTAGATGCTGACACTAATGGAATTCACTGCCAACTTGCATGTTTTTACGCAGGACCTGTAAGCATCATTACAAAAATCAGTAAAAAATGCACAAAATTCCTCTCAACCTCAGAACTTCCTACAACCCCTGCATTTCATGTCCTTAGAAGAGGATTTTCAAAAGCAACTCACTAAAAATATGAATACAACAGTACACAGATATATTTATGTGTATATCATGGAGCACGAGATATTAGCTTATATTGATGATGATGCTAGTGAAGTTAGGCTATTCCCATTACCAGAGCCACACTGCTAGAAAAGATTCAGGAGCTTAAGTCCTAAAAGATTTTCAACTCCATAGTAAAAAAAATAAATAGAATCATAGAATCATAGAATACTTAGGGTTGGAAAGGACCTTAAGATCATCTACTTCCACCCCCCCTGCCATAGGCAGGGACACCTACCACTAAACCATGTCACCCAAGGCTATGTCCAATTCAGCCTTGAACACCACCAGTGATGGAGCATTCACAACTTCCCTGGGCAACCCATTCCAGTGCCTCACCACCCTTACAGTAAAGAGTTTCTTCCTCAGATCCAGTCTAAACTTCCCCTGTTTAAGTTTGAACCCGTTACCCCTTGTCCTCTCACTACAGTCCCTCATGAAAAGTCCCTCCCCAGCATCCCTATAGGCTCCCTTCAGATACTGGAAGGCTGCTATGAGGTCTCCACGCAGCCTTCTCTTCTCCAGGCTGAACAGCCCCAACTTTCTCAGCCTATCTTCATACGGGAGGTGCTCCAGTCCCCTGATCATCCCCGTGGCCCTCTTTTGGACTTGTTCCAACAGTTCCATGTCCTTTTTATGTTGAGGACCATAACTGCACACAATATTCCAAGTAGATAAGGAGAAATTTATATTTCACAAATTTAGGACAGCTTTGCCAGAAACTCTGTCTATTCAGCCAGTGCAACGTCACTCGAATACATCTGGCCTGTTCGTAACTGGCCGATGCCATAGAACATGGAACAAACTTCCTAAGTCCATAGCCCACACACTGCTATGAGCTTCCTTATCTATTTAAGAAGAATACAGAGATAGTTATGAAGATGATCTTTAGATAAAACAATACTACATAATGCAGGAGAAAAGTACTTTCAGGACTAACCCTTACCAGCATTTGTTCTTCACTTTTTCAACAGAGAAGCAAAATAACCACCATCTTTCAGCAAAACAGTGGTAGGAATGGGAACAGAAGCACAGAATAATAGAACAGTTAGAGTTGGAAGGCACATTAAAAAGCATGTAGTTCCAACATCTCTCCCATGGGCAGGGACACCTTCCAGTTGACCAGGTTGCTCAAAGCCCCGTCCAACTTGGCCATGAACACTACCAGGGATGGGGCAGCCACAGCTTCTCTGGGCAACCTGTGCCAGTGGCTCAACACCTTCATAGTGAAAATTTTTTTCCTAATGTTTCATCTATATCTCTCCTCTGTCAGCTCAAAGCCATTCCCCCTCGTAAAAAGAACTTCTCCAGATGTCTTATAGGCCCTTTTAGGTACTGTAAGACCGCTGAAAGGTCTCCTCAGAGCCTCCTCTTCTCCAGGCTGCACAAACCAAATTCCCTCAGCCTGTCTTCATAAGAGAGGTGCTCCAGCCCCCTGATTGTCTTCATGGCCTTCTTCTAGGCTTGCTTCAACAGCTCCACATCCCTCTTGTATAGGGGGTGCCAGAGGTGGACACAGTACTCCAGGTGGGTCCTCATGAGAGCAGAGCAGAGGGGCAGAATCACCTCCCTCAACCTGCTGGTCACACTCCTTTTGCTGCAGCCCAGCATATGCTGGCTCTCTGGGCTGCAAGCACACTGCTGGCTCATGCTGAGCTTCTCATAAGCCAACACCCCCAAGTCCTTCTCCTCAAGGCTGCTCTCAACCCAGTCTGTATTTGTGCTTGGGATTGCCCCAACTCAGGTGCAGGACCTTGCACTTGGCCTTGTTGAACTCCATGAGATTTGCACATGCCAACCTCTCAAGCCTGCCAAGATCCCTCTGGATGGCATCCCCTTCCTCAGCATATCAACCATATCACAAGGCTTGGTGTCATTAGCAAACTTGCTCAGGGCACACGCAATCCCACCGTCCATGTCACCAACAACGACCCTGTTCATTGTTTAACTAAGCTACAAATGGAAGAACTGGACCATATCTTGACTCATGCGTTTTCAAATCACAGTATACTAAACAATAGCCAGAGTTTAAATTTTGGAGAGGAAGGCACACCAATGTAGTTTTCTAGCATATGTTAGAAAGCTGTTGTGTATTTCCCATATTCCTTTTAAGAACAACTGCAGACAAACCTGCTAAATATGACTGCAACATAACCAACATTCTGACTAATGATAAAAGGTCAGTGGCATTTCCGGACACTGTCATTCCAAATTGGTGCAGACTCAAATTTGCACCAAAGTAACTACTGGCACTTGAAAGCCACCATGATATTGTCATGACTCGCTCATGTATAGCAGCTGAAAAAGAATTACTTCCTCATATTCGTCTGGACTACAAAACCACTACGTGTAAGCAGCCCTGCAATAGCGTTAATGAACTCTGGTTAACTCCAAGCTCAGAACTTTAGCAGTGTCTAAGGGACAAGAAAATCCCCGATAATCTCGCCCTCAAATGCAGTAAAACTCTTTTCCCAAGTGAAGCAACAGGTTGTCAGTATCACTGCCCCACATAACTTACTTTATTCTGTGATGAGAAACTAAGAAGAAATGCTGCAAGACTACTACCAACTACAACTAGGCCACACAAATAATAACTTACTGCCTATAATTTACATTGAACGGGGAGTCCCGAGGGCAGGACGTTGGAAGCTACACAACATAACCCCCACTTGCTCAGGACGCGCTGAACAGGCAGTTGGAAAACGGCGCTCTTTTAACAGTGACGGCTCCCATCCCCTTCAGCTTGCGGGATTTGCTATTTGCTTTCGTGTTTTTCCCTTCTCCTCTTTCTCTTCAGCGGAGCCCGTAACCCCTTTTGTCAGCCAGGAGGTTTCACAAGCTGCGCGCCAGCCTCGAAGGTCCCTTGCTCCGGGGAGCTCTGCGTAGGTCCCAGCCGCGCTACCACAGCGACCCGGCCAAACGGGAAGGCCACCGCCCTCACACTGGTCCTCCCACTGCTGCCCAAGGCCCTCCACCGGCGCCGTGCCCCATGAGGGTGGCTATCCACACGGGCAGCACCCCTGCCCGGCCCGCGGGGACACCGCTTCCCCTGGCCCCGCCTCCAGCTGCTCTGCCCCCTGTCACCACGTCCGCCCCCCACCTTACCTCCGCCAGACCCTGCGGCTCCCGGCCGCCGCCGATGAGCCACCGCAGCATCGGGAGCTGCTGCTGCGACAGCCGCCGCTGGCGGCTCGGTACGGCAGCGGCGCTGTCCCTGTCCCCCACAGCCCGCTGCACCCGCGGGCCGCGCGGCGGCGGGGCTCCCGCGGGGGGAAAGGCCTTCTCAATCGAGGATCGCGCGGAAACCACCTCTCCAGCGGGCGGGGCCGGGAGGGCCCGAGCAGTCGATCGCCGACCGCTTGGCGTGCCGCAGCTGAGAGGGCGCGGCGGAGGGCGGTGCAGAGGCGGGAGCCGTGAGGCGGCCACGGCGGCGGCGGCGGAAGCTGCAGTGTGTCTCGCCTCAGCCTGTGGGCAGTCTCTGCAGCGTAACTGCCAAGCGTGTTAATTCCGTGTAATGGACAAATAAAATACTATCTTTGTACTTGCTGCGTTGCAATTTTATGCCACTACAAAGGAATAGTTACTACCTTTTTATTGTGACCCCCTTACCTGTTTTCTGAAGCAAACAACCACCAATTTTTTCTGCCTGTGACAGATTTCCTTTGGCTGTGGCTGTTTTCCTTCGCTGAACCTCCTTTAGTTCTGCGATACCCCTGTCAGAATGGAGTAACAGCTACTGAACCAACGCTGTGCTTCCGCAGTGTGGCTGCACCACGGGACTGAACGTGGCCTCGCCTCAGTCTCTTGGTCCTCAGCGCCGTGGTCTGGGCAGCCTTTCTGCATTCTCCGTGCACACAGAGCAAGATCACAGAGCCCAAGCCAGAAGGCTACACAAACCCCATTCTTCAGCAGACACAGGCAACAAAGAAACCCTTAATGTGTATAAGCGCATCCAACAGGCACTGCTCTATTCACCTGAATCAACAGAATTCACCTACCGCGTTGCCTTTTCACTCTTGCTGTTTCCAGTAGTCAATAACACATGGTATCATGAGGCATGCCTGAGGTTTCCCAAATACGCAGGGCAGGAGATAATAGTGGTTTGCTAAAACCTGGATTTCCAGTAGTGACCAACCTGTGTGTGGAAAGCATGGGATGCATCCTAGGTCTAGGATGAAATGCCACTGTCAACACAATTTGACAAGTATTGGTGGCATGCAACCTGAGTATTGTCACTTGTCAACTACTGAGACTTCTTCACAGCTTCTCAGCAAACTAAAGTTAATGACAGCCATAAACTGGTTTTAAAACACCAGATGTTTAGCATACTCCTGCTTTTCCATTACAGTTCAGTTGTGCTAGATTCCTGGCTCAGAGGTACTGTTCTTGCTGATGAAGGGCTTAGCTGGTAGGATTGCTTTGTGCATACAGATACATCTGCCAGGGTTTCCATGGTAGTATTCTGTCATCACCAATCTGCTTTTCATTATTCTCACTAAATAATTTGATATCTTCTCCAAACTGGCAAGTGTTGACTCATTTTGTTGCATTTTATTTATCAGAAGGACTACACAATGTAACACTACTTATAGTTCTGTCCTGTAATCCTCAGATACTTATCCATATGTAATGTTTTTAGAGGTATTCATAGTAATACCTCCAAAAATGAAAAAGAGAGGGAAGAGCTCTTACTATACCAGATACAGGGACAGGGAATGGCGCTTGCTCAGGTTAACAACATGAGTAAGGATCTTATTTCTTGTTTAATACAGTGAGGAAAATACGCTGCTTGACTTTACCCTCCTTTCAAGCCTCCCTATTTCAACGTATTCTGCTGTATCACAATTCACACAACTGGAGGAGGCAGGATAGAATACATCCAGTGCGGTACCATACCAAACGTCTGTTTTTATAAATACAGTGGCCTTCATGGCAGCATCTGGAAGCTCTAGGTGTTGCACTGTCTTTGTAAAGACCGTGCTGGAATGTATTCTTCAAAACAGGAGATGGAAATGCACTAGGTTCCTGCATGGTGAACATGGAGCTTTGCATGGCACTGATGGTGTATTGGGTTTGTGTGGCAAGGTTTTGGCAGCAGGGGGGACTACAGGGGTGGCTTCTGTGAAAAGGTCCCAGAAAATTCCCTTGTGTTTGACAGAGCCTGTGCCAGCCAGCTCCAGGAGGAACCCACTGCTGGACAAGGCTGAGCCCATCAGCAGTGGTTGTAGCGGCTCTGGGATAGCATGTTTCAGAAAGGGGAAAAAACTGCGCTGGGAGGGGAGTGAGAATATGTGAGAGCAACAGCTCTGTAGACACCAGGACCAGTGCAGAAGGAGGGGAGGAGATGCTCCAGGCATGGCGAGGCAGGCTGTGCCCCTGCAGCACATGGAGGTCCATGCTGCAGCAGATCTCCACCTGCAGCCCATGGAGGGCCCCACATCAGAGCAAGGGGATGCCCAAAGGAGGCTGTGACATTGTGGGAAGCTCACATTGGAGCAGACTCCTAGCAGGACCTGTGCCCCCATGGGGAGAGGAGCCCGCACTGGAGAAGGATTGCTGGCAGTACTAGTGACCCCACAAGCGTGAGAAGAAAGAGCAGCACAGACAATGTGTGATGAACTGATCACAAACCCCATTCTCTGTTCTCTGTGCTGCCAAAGGGAAAGAGGTAGAGAAAATAAGCAGTGAAATTGAGCCTGGGAAAAGGGGTGAGGGGAAGGTGTTTTAAGTTTTGGGTTTTATTTCCCTTTATCCTACTCTGATTTGATTTGTAATAAATTAAATTAATTTCTCCAAGTCAAGACTGTTTTACCTGTGAAGGTAATTGGTGAGTGATCTATCCCTGCCCTTATCTTGACCCACAAGCTCTTTATTGCATTTTCTCTCTCTGTCCACTTGAGGAGGGGAGTGAACCAGCAGCTTGGTGGGCATCTGGAATTTAGCCAGGGTCAACCCACCACAGAGGGATTTCAGGAGAGTGCCTTTTGCCTCATTAATTAGACCTGAATTTAGAACTCTGCTTCTGAGCATCTTTGAATACCTTCTTTAAACAACATAGTTTGCTTCAAGATTTTTTACTGCGTTTTCCATTTCTCTATTAATTTCTGTATACTTCTTTTTTAAATCCTTCTTGTAATATTTAAAAAAAAACTCAACAGAGTTGTTATTCCAAACACCTAATGTACTGTACACTTCCTGGAAGCAGAAACAACTTCTCTATTTTGCAGTGCAGTTTGTACAGGTGCTATGTCTGTTGTGAGATCAAGGTAAAGAGTGTGATCCCCCAAAGCATTCTAGTTGCCAGGCCAAGATGCAGGGTCTTGTGCAGCGTAAGGGCTTGTTGCTGTCAACCATTGGCAGTTGACAAAGGGTTGTATTAAGGCTCTTAATATGGAAATGATGGGTCAGCTTGAGGCTAGCTGTCACTGCAGGATGTTTGCAGCACAAGTTATGATTCCACTGGCAAAAGGAGACTCTCTTCCTCAAACGTGGTACTTCTTGTCCTCAGGCCTTTGTAGCTGAATGGAGGAATACTCTAGCTTCTAGCACAATGGCTTCTCTTTTAGCTTACCCCAATGTGATCCTGGCCTCTGCTATTGTGATTAGGCATCGACACTATCTGGATTATCTCTTCCTCTCTTATCTAACATTTCTAATATGTCACATTAATTGTATATCTCTTGCCTACCTTTTCTTATTACATCAACAAAATACACTAAGATAAACCTTTAAAAATTCTGAATCTTCAGAGTGATTTTACAGTTATGTCAGACTTATAACATAAATGTTCCTGTGAGTTTTGCAAAGTAAAAGTACTGTCCAGCAGTACCACAGGATTTGGATGCTTAGCATTTGTAAGTCTCCTCCAAATACTGTCACTCTTGTGTCACAGACATATATGGCATTTTCATTTTCCCATCATGTTATCATTGAAATAATCATTAACAATGAGAACCTTTTTGCACAGTCATCTGCAGTCCTATCACTAAACTGCATAATATTTTAGTTTACTGCAGGCATCAGGACACTTAATCAAGTGGACCACTTTGTTTGCTGCATGAACTTGCATGTGTATATATGCATAGATATCTGAATGTATACACACAGACACAGAAACACACAGGTATAACTCTGTAGCTATGAGATATGTATATCAGAATTTATATATAGGAGAGAGAAAAGCCGTTTAATGCACTGATGTTGCTTTTCTGTTTACAAATTGATGAAGCTTATTACAATTCAAATTTTTCTACTATGAATGGAGGAGCTAGGGACAAGTAAATAGTTTACAATCAATCTTAGAATTCTTGCAGAGATTTTTACAAAGAAGGTACTAAAAAGAAGTATTTTAAAGGTGACTTCTCTAAACCGGGCTATATACCTTCAAGATACAGTTAGTTGTGATTCAGTTTCAAAATCCATGCCTAACCCAGACAGTATTTTCCCTTATGTCTTACAAATACATCAGTTGAAAAGTGCCTGCCAGGATTTCTCACTCTGCCAAGATCAAATACAGTCTGAAACACTTTACATATTAAAAAAACAGAAGAAGAGTAGCCCAGCCAGCAGATGATATTTCAATGGACATCATATGTTACAATCCTCCACGACCAGCATATGTCAGCATATGTGCCTAAAAAAATCATTCTACTGCTCTTCATATTCAAGGCAGCTAAATTCACCCCCTTGCGAAATTGCTATCCTTGCCTTCCCCAGACAAGGTGAGTGACACAAATGCTCAGACATCTGTTTTTCCTGCAAAGAAGTTATCTTGTTCAGTCCATAGGTCCTCTTAGAGGTATGATGTGACCCTGGATGATGGGGGATAACACAGTGAAGTGTCACTTGCATCCTTCTATTGCTTGAGACCACACCGTTTAATAAGCTCATTTAGTGACTGAAGGTGATTGAAAATACCGATTAAAAAATGGACCCTATGGCTCTCACCAGCTTAAGGTTGACCTACAACATGCCACCAGGACAACCTGCGGGCTTTCCTTCAAGGTTTCCATGCATTTCATCACATCACCACCTGTTTTGCATCTAACCATCAGCATACAGAGGTTTAGGAGGCAGGCAGGCAGTAGATCATCCAACAATAACCACCTGAGCACACTGAGTTCCTCTTCCTACCCTGAACCCAGGTTAAGCTAGACCTGGGTTATTAGCCTGATTTAACTGAAGCTAGATCTAAACTCCTCTAGGAACTTGCAAGGGAATGGAAGTTCAGCCATGGCTGGTAATTAACTTAACCCTATATATCCTAAGAGGGTGTCTGCAGCATCAGTCTCAGGGTTGTCTCTGAGAGTGGAAATACTTCCTCCCTGAAGAAAGGATTGTCTGCTCCTGTCAAAAGCTGCTGGAGCTGCCCATGGGCCAAAGAAATGCATGGATTCAGATTCATAAGTGCAAATAAATAGTTTTGCATTTTAATCAGATTTTTTTATGAAATGCAAATATTTATCAAAAATACATTTCTCACCCCTACCAGTCAACAGCTTCAGGTACCCTTAAAACCACACTAGAAATTCATGTGTGCCTAATTATGTGGGATCACCTTTACATGCTGATTATTTCTCTGTTGATCAAGTGATCCATTATGTGAGCATAAATACATAACGTCTCTGCCCCTAGCAATAGACATCGTTCATGATCCACCTTGCTACAAAGACAGCCAAGTCCTCAGGTCTTTGGTCCAGGTGCAGCTCAGTTGATGGAAGGATCCAACAGTAGGTACATGAGTGCATTAGGGTCTTATGCTTGTGATGCAGCTCATCGTATAAGATGAAATGGGAGTCAGGTAGTGCAGTGCTCCCATCTGCCCCTTCATGGAGAATTTCAAAAGACTGGGGAGAAGTGAAAGGTATCTCATTGTGCCTCACTGAGGGTAAATTGAATGGTGACTTACTAAAATTCTCACAGAAATGGGATCACCTCTCTCCCCTTGGTTTTACATTTAACATCTGGGTGTACAAAATGTGTATTAAGTTCTCCTATCTGGTCTGAATTATATAAGTTCACTAAAAGTGCACATGAATACTGCATAGTGCGGAGGGGTTACCTACATATTTCTAACAAAAATTGTTACTTGTGTGTAATTTCTGGCAAGGATTCAGGTCATTTCTCACTTCTGTCACACTGAATTCACAGTTGCCAAATGTAAAATCAAGGGAATACTTTAAATACTGATTTAATAGATTAGAGATAGGGTCTATATGTTCCCATTTTTAATGTTTTGATTTGCTGCATTACACAGTTTATTTGTGTTTGAATTATCACTTTTCTGTCTCCACAAACTTTGTGGCCTCCTCTGTCACATGGCTGATATAATCTAATGTTTGCTACTGTATTTTATGAATAAATATGTATATTTTTCTGTATCTTGTATTTCATTTGCATTCTTCTGTGAAAAGAAGCAGAAGAGCCATAACACACAGAGCCATAATCCTGTGTTTTCCTTTGCAAAGCAAATTGTTTTACTTCTTCGATGCCCATTTCTTGCATTATATTCTTGCTGAACGACAAAGGAGTTAGGTGCCATAAAGCAGAATAACCCCTTCATGAGTTCCTAAAAGTCTGACTGTACTTTGTGAAGGAAATGGAGCAAATTTTTGGGTTTTTAATCTGACAGTACAAATTGCAAGCTGCTCTCCCCCGAAGTAAAGTGTGATGGCAATATAAGCCCCCAGGTGGCATTCTAACCTCGTTTTTCTAAATCGTTTGTTTTCATGAGGAATGGATCTGATTCTTTTGTTTAAAAAGAAATTTTCTTCACCCTCATGGTAGATTTGAACAAAAAAAAAAAAAATAAACCTACTCTCTGAGCTTTTTTTTTTTAAGTTTCCAATTTGTATACATTTTGATAATTCAAATACAGTAGCCTCAAACCCAGCTTGAAGTCTGATAGATGTTTAATGGAATCATGTAGATTATACTATATTCCAGATATTAAAGCCCATAAGCTTATGATGTCCTGCAACAGCTATTCAATAAAAGATACCATTCAAATTTTAAATATCACAATTACAGTAAAATTAGTTACATTTCAACAACTATATGATGAAAGTGTAAATCCAATTATGACTAGTACTTTACAACACATGGATATTAACTGATGCTGGATCACGATGAAATCCAGGCAGAATTTGATATTATGGCTACATGAAACTGAAGTGATTCTGATGGGATTTCTGTTCCTGTCCAAGAGTAATAAGTAGACCTTTGCAAAGAGCACAACTTGCACCTTGAAATTTAGGCACCCTTTTAGGTGCTCAGCATGCTGACTGTTGATCTTTAGCTCCTTCATTCACCAGAGCAGGGATGGCTCCCACAGAGACTGACTTAGACTACTCCTGGTAGCTCCTCATTTGAGTTGCTCCCTACTGAAACATTTCTTTCCTCAGCTTCATGGCTCAGAGGCTGGGGTCTCATGTTGCTCTTGCAGTGTATTTTTTCCCTTTCAGCTCTCTCATGCTCAGTCATGACTTTGCTGGTGGACATCAATGTGAGTCCACAAGAAAAATATCACTGCCCCCTTGAATCTCTTCTTCCAACTCTCCTTTGCAACAAAACCCACAACTTTGTTAGAAACCACTGGGCTGATATGCTGCAGGTTGTCCTTACAGGACTAACCATAACTGTCATCTAGTCACAGTCACCATGGGCTGTCCACCCACGTCTCCTTGCAACCTCTTTGCTTGTGTGTGGATTATAACCTCTTTAAAAGGCAGACCATTTCAGTTTCTATTTGTGCAGCACTCATACAAATGGGATCTTTGTACCTCTTTAAGATTCCAGTGGCATACAGCAGCACAAATATACAGTAATCATATTTAATATAGCAAATTGAACTAATTTTAATTACTGCCTAAAATACATCGGTATGTAATAGGTCATAAATAAAAACCAATCTATGCACTGCCCTGGATATTCTTCATAGTGTACTTTAGGAGGAGTCACTAAGTCAGAGAATCATCAACTACACTTCCTAAAGCAACAAAACCCAAATTGCTGTAAGACTGTGAGTAGCCAGGAGCCACACAAGGAAAATTTAAACTTCAAACTTTCATCTGTCTTATGTTTCAGCCCTAAAACACTCAATAGTTCATCTGAAAAGTCATTTCACTATATTTTTAGGAACGAAGCTGTAATTCATACTAGTCACTTGCAGGTGGTATCACTGGGCTTTGGGCTGGACAAATGAAAAACTTTTAATTTAAACACATTTTGAAACAAAGCCATATATGTTTGCGCACAAGACTTATGAAAAGCCTTTTAAGACTGTCTTGCACTGTGCAAGTGACATATTTCTGCTTAGTTATCTTCCTATTTGTCAATCACATTTTCTTCATCCTGTGTTTTCTAGTGGGATTTAGGTATGGTTGTGTTAAGTCTATGTTAAGCATAGACTCATAATTTTAATGGCTTGTCCCCTTCAAAGTAAGTGCAAAAATTGTCACAGGGTGTTCTCTTCTTCCCTAATTCAGAAATGGTTGAGAGATTCCTTTGCCATTTTGTAATCCCTCTTGAGAGGTAAAGGATAGCCTGACAGCTGATCACACTAAAGTTTCATGCTTGTAGGAAAGAGGTTCAAAATGGAAGAAGCATCACTGCCTTAGCTGTCATGAATAGTCTGGTGGCTACAGCAAAAGCTTGCAATACCTACAGCAGCACAGTAAGTCACCATGACTAGAAGACGGGTCACTTCTTGGTGTTCTCTGGGGCCTTGCCAAATAATAAGTTGTTGAATGTCCTCTACTGTTAATTGTTTCATTTCTTTGGGGTGATGCTTGGTTTCTGGCCATTTGAATACATCGGCAGTGTGACACAAATGTGCAACAAATCTGTGTGAAATACTTCTAGTACAGATATGGGTTTATGAAGACCAACATACAGGATGCTAGCAAGACCTGACTCACTGTGTTATGTACCAGCCTTGTCCTCCAGTCAGAAAATGTTAACTCACATGCATATGTGAGCAGGCAGTAGTCACTGTAATCCTAAGGCTGATCACATCAGATAACACCAGAAATTCAGTTCGACCAAGCACAAGAGGGAAGAGCAGAACAGCTCTCCCTAATGTATCATGGAGACCCTAGAAGAAAGCTGAGAATGGAGGAGGGTTTTTAACCAAAAGCAAAGTTTTGGTAGGAAAAGCCCCTAATGGGCTGTGCATATGAACAGCCTCAGAAAGGGCCTGTAGGGACAAAGGTAGTGGTTGCCCTCTGAAATCCCTTCCTATGCTCCTGTCTTGCTGCGCCAGGCTGGCACAAGACCACTAGGTACCCACTTCTGCCATACAGTCAGACAGGAATAAAGAAATTATATAGCTTGCTTTGATCTCTAAACTGAGTGTGAGAGTGATGGGGAAATTTCACCATTTATGTGCCAAGGTCCAATCTAGCAAAGTATTTCCACCACATTTCCAATGTGTACTATCTGAGTTGGGTCACCAAAATATTAAAAGGTGTATCTGTGTTTAAGTATGTTGCCCAAACATTATGTGAGCCACATGCTGATAACTGAATTTTATGTGGCATAACCTTTCTGTTATTCAAGAGAAGTCTTCCCACTCAGAGCAAAACAATAAAGACAAATCCTTGAAAATATTTCATCATTTCATTCATTTATTCCAATCAAGTTACTGGGGAAGAGATATCCCCAGTAAAAGGTGATATCTGGCCTGACTGTAAAGTCCAGCACTCCAGTTAAGAAACACGCTGGAGTGTAGGTTACATGAGCACCATATACTGAGTTTTTTTCTTTCACATTTGAGTCTGCACAGTTTGAAATAAAATGTCATTCAACTTTACATAGTAAGTTCAAACAAAAATTATAATTGATGAGCCATAATGATTTAGAAGATTAGCTAGGGAACAGTTCTTTTCTACATGTACCATGGTTAAAAAATATTGCTATGTTAATTCACACTGTGTCATTAAATAAAATGGTTTTCTAATTCTGACTCCCTTCTCTGTATGGAAGTACTGAAATGCCACAAAAAGATGGCACTTTTAGGCCATATCCTTTGCTCCCATTTCATACAAATTCCCCCTTGACATAATGAGTAAGGTTAAGTCAGGAGAGGGCCCCATTTTCTTTGGCCTTGATCTCATAAATCCTTGCACAATGTACAGCTGGAAGCCTAGAAGTGTTGCTTTCAAGGCTAATTTTGTGGCAGAAGAGTCTGGATGGTGTAGCACAATGTGTCTGAGTGCCAGCTAACCAGCTGTGTCATTTGTCCTCTTGCTGTGCTGGCTTTCCTCACCTCCACCCAAATGAAACTTGCCATGGTTGTTTTCCAGAACAAGTACAGGCAGATGCTGCATCTGGCCTGCAAGGAAGGTTAGATGAGAGCTTCAATCTTTGGCTTACTGCACGAATGATTCCCAAAAGCCTGTTCTCTTGCACTGTTCTCTTCATGATAACGGGCAAAAGAAGGGCATAAGGACAGTTAAGAAGGGTGACAGATGAGACTGGAGCCTTGGTCAAAACAACAAAGCTGGTGTAAAAGCAACTTGAATTTCAGGAGAATCAGTTCCTCCGACTAAACAGGGATCCTCAGAATCATATTCCTCTTCTCTTGCTTTCATAGAATCATAGAATGGTTAAAGGTGGAAGGGACCTTAAAGCTCATCCAGTTCCAACCCCCTGTCACAGACAGAAACACCTTCCACTAGACCATGTTGCTCAAAGCCTCATCCTACCTGGCCTTGAACACTTCCAGGGATGGGGCATCCACAACTTCTCTGTGCAATCTGTTCCAGTGCCTCATCACTCTCACAGTGAAGATTTTTTTCCTAGTTTCTCATCTAAATCTCTCCTCTGCCAGCTTAAAGTCATTCCCCCTTGTCCTGTCGCTACTTGCCCATGTAAAAGGTCCCTCTCCAGATGTCTTGTAGGCCCTTTTTAGATAATGGAAGACTGTTACAAGGTCTCCCTGGAGCCTTCTCTTCTTCAGGTTGAACAAGCCCAGGTCTCTCAGCCTGTCTTTGTAGGAGAGGTGTTCCAGCCATCTGACCATCCAGCCATCTGACCATCTTCGTGGCCCTACTCTGGACATACTCCAACAGCTCCATGTTCTTTTCATATTGGGGGCCCCAGAGCTGAGCACAGCACTTCAGGTGTGGTCTCATGAGAGCAGAGTAGAGAGGCAGGATCACCTCCCTCAACCTGCTGGTCACACTCCTTTTGCTGCAGCCCAGCATATGCTGGCTCTCTGGGCTGCAAGCACACATTGCAGGGTCATATTGAGCTTTTTGTCACCAACACCCCCAAGTCCTTCTCCTCAGGGCTGCCCTCAACCCAGTCCGTGCCCAGTCTGTATTTGTGCTTGGGATTGCCCCAACACAGGTGCAGGACCTTGTACTTGGCCTTGTTGAACTCCGTGAGGTTTGTACGTGCCAACCTCTCAAGCCTGTCAAGATCCCTCTTAGAACACGACAGGCTGTACTGATGCCAACATCAGGCCAGGTTATCTCTTCATTCAATACTGCTTTCTTGACTAGTGCACTGGTCTCCTTGGTGTCCTGGCTTGAAGGATATTTTAATAGGCTTTCAGTTCTTTCTAAATGTTTCCACTTCTTTCCTCTCGGGCATTCTTCATACAGAAGTCTAACTCTTCGGAAAAAAATTAAGCCAGAAGGAACTACTATGTTCAGTAACTCCCATCTTTCTTATTGCACAGAACAGAAATCTTTACTCAACCATTTCTATAGCAAGTTTCCATGCAAGCTGCAGCGAGTCCTCAAAAAGGCAGCTGCTGTCCATGTAGGGATCTCCCATGACAGAATCTGACACAAGTGTGGTTCAGAGCTTGATTCACTTCACTGTTAAAAAATTTTTGATAACCTTTTGAAATTTGTCTGGTTATACCATCCAACCACAAGGATCATGGTGTGTCTTTTTCTGCCAGATTTCAATAATTAATTCATTCATTCTATGTCGAGTCAGCAAAGTGAGCAACTAAGTACTTTCCCGTACGTCCATGTACTTTCTTGTACTTCCTTTGGTCAATCTCTTGCTTTTCTCTGCTATAGACATTTTCAGTGGTTAGACATGTTTCCCATCAAGAACTACCAAGGCTCTAAAATCCAGTGCACCTTTACAGAACAAAGCTCAGTAGCTTCCATCTTAAATGAACACATTTGGGGGTGTTTTGGTTCGGGGTGCCAGGCTTTAGGTTCACTTTCAGAAATGCTTGCACTACCCACCAAAGGAGGGCTGCCCACAACTGTCAGTGCTCAGTGCCTCTGGAAAACATCTCTCAAGGGGGATTCTAAACAGCCAAAAATTAGGAACAGCTTTTGAAATATGCAGGCTTTCAAAGCAGCTGAAGCAGCTCTGCAGCTAACCAGCCAATGTGCTACACTGCCAGTGAGGCCTTCTCCAGCAGCAGCTTTTAAAATCAGAGTTGATTATTGAACAATTTTATTCATTTCCATTTCTGCAAGTGCTACATTTGTGCAAGTGCTACTCCTTTTTTGTTGTAGCAGTACTTAACGCCCGCATGGTATCTTAGCTGGATCAATTCTGTATCCAAGTGAGAACTCAAGAGAAGCAAAGGAAAAGGATGAGGGAAATTCTTCTTTTTCCTTCATACACCAGCCAAAGAAGAGCCAGGCTTCCCTGCCTGCAATTCTTAGACATATATCTGGATTTCCATGGATATCCACCTGGATATACATCTGGACATGCATCTTAGCATTATCTGCAGTTGATGGCACAGGGTTTCTTTTATTCCAGTGGGGCTAGAAATTCACTCAAATTCTTGTTAGAATCAAGGAAAATTGTGCATGCATCCTTGGGGTGAGAGCTTTGCCTTCTTGTGCAAGGTATAAGAATCCCCAAAATAGCCCAGCTGAGCAAACAAAAACAGGACAAGATAGGCTTTCCTAGGCAGCAGTGTGGTTTGGAGGCCAAGGGACAGTGTGTGTTGGAGAGGAGACTGGCTCCTGTGCATGGTCCTTGGCAGCACCAAGACACCCAGCCCAGTCTTCAGATCACACCAATGTATTGCTGCAGTTGATACCAATGCTGCCACCACTTGCGCTTTGCTCTTCATGAGAGCCATTGAGTGAGATGTGGACACACAGTTTACTGGATGACCTTTTTGCTTTCCTGGCTCTGGGTTAGAGTCAGCCTTTGTGATTAAAATTTCTGTGAAGCAAAACAGAGTTACTGGATTTGTGATTTAAGCCCCCTCTTGTGTCACACTTTCTGACATGTCAGGCTGCTGCTTCTTTCTCCCTGTAGCTGCAGGCAGTGGGAAATGTTTTCCCCTTGTCTCAGGCAGCCAGGAGGTACCAACTGCTAAGCGAATACAAAATGAAGAATACATAAAACTTGTGTCTCCATGTAGGCAGACATCCCCACCTTTGCCAGACGGCTCAGCTCCTCTTGTCGTCTCCCAGGTTAGACAAAGAGGCTGTCAAAGCCAAACAGATTGGTACATTCAACAAGAGCCCCTCTGACCCACTCTCTTCTCCCAAGAGACTTCAGCTCCTCTCAGCTTTTACATCATTATCACTCTCAGGGCAGGCAGGGGGTCATTTCTAATTTGTGAATGCCCTTGGATCACAAGCTGGGATTTTTAATTTGTTTACATTGCATATTAAACAGTACTTTCAAAGGTACTGTCAATAAATACTCTATGAATAAGCATCTCCATTCCAGACCTAGTTGTTACTTTAACTTTTCAATTTGACTACAGGAGATTAAAAACAACATACTTTTTTGTTTGTCACCAAACACAATGCCATTACTGAAAGCCCCAGAGGGCTGAGGGAAAACCCCAGGCTATACGATGTGAGGGAAGAGCACTGATTTGCGAAGGAGAGGTCAAACAAAGCTGCTACTTCAGAACCAGAAGTGGACATTCAACTTACAGTTATGCGGCAGTGAAAAGTACCTTGTGGGAGAAGATCACATCTGGCTTCTGCCCACCAAGAGGGACAGAGGGGTCTGTGCCACCCTGCCCAGGGTGCCCTCAGGAGTGCCTAGACGTGTGCTATTAATCCCCTAAGTGCCACACACAATGAACCAACAAGGAAATTTAGGAACAACTAGTTCATCAATTTAACCTTCCCTCAGAGCTCCATGCCATGTGGGCAAGCATAGCCCTCAACCCAGCTGTTCCTCCAACAGGTTTTGCATCCTCCTGAAATCTTGTTTGTATGCTTGTCCTTCTTGTTTCTTCTCCAAGAGAAAGTAGGAAGTTTTACTTACTGCTCAGCTTTTCATCTCCCAAAATACTTTTATTAAGCTTATAGGGCAAAACAAGGGGATGCTTCTATATGTTTAAACATAAAAGCATAACAGTAGAGCAGTAGCACTCACACTTGCTCCCCCTCTCTACCTGACACCTGGTGCTGCATGGCTACCGAGGTGTATCACTAGCGTCACATATACAGCCACATGGAACTCAGCAGTTTAGACAGGGTTTCTGATGACCCTGCTCCCACATTTAGCTCCTAGGAAGTTTGCTCACACATATACTCAGGCCTGATTTTCAGGACATCTAAAAAAGTTGGAGCAAAACTTAGCGGCTAAGTCATCTGTGTCCACTTAATCATGAAAATTGTAGCAAAGCCATAGAACATTTCACAATATGTCATCAAACGGTCATTTGAAAGAGATCCAGACAAAACTGTCCCAGGTTTACTTCTTTTTAGTCTCAGATTAATTCAGACTGGTGCCCTGTTTCTCAAGGATGTAGAAACTACAGCAAACACGTAAGGACCCAAGAGAGCCCTGTCAAGCACAGGTACATTTATGATAAAATGGCTTCCTGGTCCTTCTCTCTGGTACATCTCAGTAAATTTCACTGGCTGCTTCATAGAAAGCTGCAACAGGGGAAAAAAACAACCAAACAAAAAAGGTCAATAAAAAGCAAAGCAAATCAGAGACTACTTCACATACAGTTATGACATGACCTTCTTCAGGGCAGGAGATAAGCTGCCTTTCAAATTACTATGTTTAGAGGTTAACTTACATCCTGAAACATCAAGGATTTTCTGTAATGCAGCGTGGGGAAATGAGCGTGTTGGCAAACTAAATGCAAACTGAGCAAACGCTGTCAGCTGGAGGACAACTATAAGCTCAGAAGACAGTTGTTCCATTTTCAGGGAAGGATGAGCCTTGCGGTGGCTGCTCTCACACAGGCAGCCCCAGCCATGGAGGTAAGCACCTCATGGGCTTCCCCTCTGTCTCAGTAAGATCAAGTGCTGCAGTGGTCACAGCCCCCTCTTCTACCTGCTGGTGCCTGTGATACCTTGGGTCTTCCAGGTAGGGCTGCTCCACCATGGAGAGGAGATGGTTTCGTCAAGCAGTCTGTCCACTGGGGATATCAGGTATCTTCCCAGATGGATCTTCTCTTCAGTGCTCCTCATTAGGTGTTTCCTTTCCATGATGCTGGGTGCAGAGGTTGTGTCCTGCCTGTAGACTTTCAGCACATACACTTCCACAGTATGCAACACCACTGTCCCATGGAAAGTCAACGAGTGCAAATGACCCTCGACTGTATGTCTAACACAGTGGCATAAGCAATGACATAGGTCCTCTGTGAGCTGTGATGCAAAGCCACACTGGTGATGGGAGCAACACCATGATGAGCAGCATCTCAATGGGCCTGCACAGAAACCTCCTGCAAAGGCGTATGCTGGAGGGAGGAGACCATGGTGCACCTTCAGGGACAGCCAGCTTAATAGACCAGAGCCCCTGGAAAGGAGAGGGAGAGTCCAGAAGAGTCCCTTAGACAATGAATCGTCTAAATCAGGCACTAAGATGTAGTACTGATTGAAAAGCTTGTTCAAATTGCTTTCACTGTGATTCATAAACTCTTCATGTAAATTCATATGTTAGGATGAGCACAAAAATTAGAAAGCTGGAATAAGATTGCTTTAATTTAAATAAGAGACATGCTTGTGAATATTAGGCTTTTACACTGTTAGCAGTAACCCATCAGATGTTAACAAAATCTGATATGCAACAGTTTTACATATCCCCTTGTGGGAGAAAGATCGACTTGCAAACCGCTTTATAAATCAGCCGCACTGTTAGAGTTAGGCTACTGTATCTAAATAGCTTTTAGATATGCTTCCTGTTTTAAGCTACCATATTTACAAATGAAAGCTTTTTCAAACCACGTCTTTTAATATAATTTACATATTTAGTAATACATTGATTAACATTAAACACGGATTATTGCAATCTATTTCAGAAGCAGATGGGATGCATTAAGTGAAAAGCCAGAGCGCTTAAAGAGACCACACTCTCAGGATGACTTCCGATGAATAATGAACACAAAAAGTTTATTAAGGAAAAAGAAACAGAAAAAGCGAATAGGAGAGGATGCTTCATGCTGGCTACCTTTCAAGCGCTTCCGTAGCTTGAGAGTCTGCAAAAGCGCCCCTGAGGAGAATTTAAACCAAGTAATGCCGTTCAGAGGTGGTCACAGTCTTACGGAAAGCTCGGGCACAGGGAAAACAACATCGTGACCCTGGGTCTCAGCCGAAGGGCGGAAAAGCCTGCGCAGGAGCCGCAGCCTCGTTCCCCGCTTCGGGCTCGCCTCCGGTGCC
The DNA here is from genome assembly GCA_028858755.1 of Ara ararauna. NCBI lineage: Eukaryota > Metazoa > Chordata > Aves > Psittaciformes > Psittacidae > Ara > Ara ararauna. The sequence goes on from CM054410.1 coordinate 83,574,215, forward strand.
ACCAGGTGGCGGCCGTCCCCAGCGCACGTTTTCCCGGCACGGTTTGAGGTTTTTCCGCAATCCCTGGCGCTTCTCGCACTGGAGGAAAACTCCGCCGGGTTTCCTTCTGTTCGCAGTGGCCTCACAGCACGTGGTATTCAAATGCGCTGCCTTGAGTTGGCACCTGGTAGTAGGAACGCCTACGACAGGTTGTGGAGCTCTTGTGCGTGTTTGTGTATGCAAGTACATAGATGATACATATGTAATTTTGACACAAAAATAAAATGTATATAACCTGTACAAAATTTTATCTATGAATCAGGCCATATACGTGGATGTGCATTTTTTCAATGCAAAAAAGAGCATTTAGAGCAGCAATGTGATGTTAACAAGCTATTCATGTTTACAAACATTCTCCTCTAAGAGAAACCTTTATTTGCCCGAAATACATTGGCAAGTCTTTCATCTTTATTTAGGAAAGTATATTGAAATAGTTTCGGGAAAGGTAACAGGTAGTCACATGAAAGGTAGGTCCATTGATGGTTTTTAAACATGACAGTTTATCATCTGGCTGAGCCATGGAAGAACAGTACAGGAGGGATTACTTCTGTATACACCCTGTTTCTTACACTCTTTTCTTCAGAAAATGTATCCACTGCTGGGCACTGATTAACCTGTAGCCTGACCCATTGCATTGGTTTTCATCTTATTTAAATTAGCTTTCTGTATAATTAATAACGCAGCCAATTAGTCTGACAAAGGCTGAAATACCATAGCTAAAATAAGCTTTCATAGTTCAATAGATCTGTTCAAGTAGATTCCATACATGTTATTTCTATACTACCCATTCAGGGTCTTTCTTTCTGTTTTATACGTTTCACTTTTCTAACAGGAAGAGTCCTTCCCAAAGCTGGAGGTAGAGATCTCCAAGGGGAAGCAGTTCTACCTTCCCTCTCCTGTCATTTTATTTCTAAGGGGGCCTCATTCTCCTCTCACACAGTTGTATATGAGCTTTGCAGTTTAGGATAGTGAAGAAAGAGAAACCATCCTGAGCTCTCACACACCCTCTATGCCACAGACGCACAAGCAGTATATTTGGTTGGGTTTTTTTCTTTTCAGCTGCAGAACACCAGTTCTGAGGAAATAAGACTCCATCAGAGCACATAGTTCATCCTGAGGGAATGGATAGGAAAGGGCTCCCCTTGAGCGAAGCCTGAGGGAAGAGACCTGGGAAAGGGAAGGCTTTTTTCTCTGAAGTTCGCTTAGAGAGTCTACTCCAAAATTTGTCCAAAGAGAAGGGGCTAAATAAATGTAATGGTGCTACGGTTTAGCTCCCAAGTCCTCCAATTTCCCAAAGCTCTCTGTGAACCCAGGGGAACTTGCAGAAGGCCAGGGCACCCCAAACATAGACCACTGTGCTCAGGTCCACTGCAGGTCAACCTGCCCTTCCCTGCGGTCAGGTGTCTGCAGGAGAGGAGACCCTGAGCTCCAGCCCCACTGGTGGCCACAGGGGAAGAAATTATTTATCTTCTATACTCCTTCATTGTTCTTCTCTGTGCTCTTGACCCCGAGAACTCCTTTAGAGGGAAATAGGTTTTGACACCACTTTCTATTGAGAAAAAATGGAGAGCTATGTAGGACATGGGCACCTTGGTGCAAGACCCCAGTGAGATCAGCCCATGCATGTCTGTACCAGTGTGAGGGTTCATACACAGCACTGCCAGTCGCCTTGTTCCTCTCCTGCAGCCTGGTGACAGAAGGCACACAGTTTGGTCAGTTCAGATCCTGCCATCTGATCTCTCTTCATCTCCTTTCAACTCAGGCAGTAGACTACCTTGACTGCCTTACTTAAACCTCAATCTCCCACCCCTGTATTTCTCCCTCATTTGGCTTTGTGCTGCTTTATTGTACACAACTGAATGTTGCTTTGGGTTACAGTTTCAGGAAAGACAGCATGCACAACTATATCTTCACTTAAATCTCTTTCAGGTTAACCAACCACTTCAGGATACTTCCATAAGTTTCTTAACATTCAATAGAGAAAATAACACTGAATAAGGAGCATTTATTTAGGGGGAAAACCTGATTACAGAGAATTAATTAATGAGCTTTTTAAAACATACAAGCTCTCCCGGCACAAGGAGAGAAATTCTTTGTTAACATGTTTGGTTGTCGCGGCACAGAGCCAACGTTTCAGTTACATTTTAAAAAGCACCCAAAAATTACCAACACCTTTTTTCCCCATCTTCAAACTTTTATTAAATACTCAAAAGTATTTAAAAGGTCAGTTACGATTTCACTGCTATCAGGGGATTACTCTAACATGATGTGTTTGTCTCCTATTGTGAGTAGTGAAAATCCCCCTGTATCCAGCATGTTTTGTTTGGATTGAGATGGCATGCAGCTGATGGCTGTGACCTTCATGGTGGCTTAGATCCCTGGCTGGCACTGATTTTTGATTTAGTGCCGATCTGCTGCGCTTGTCACAGGCTGCAAGGTGCTTTCCATGCACTAATGGAACAGCTCAAGGGCAGAGGGGCCCTGTAAATGTCTATCTTTCACCAACACTGTGCTAAATAGAGAGCTGAGTTTTCTACATGTGAATGACAGACTCTGAGATTATATACAGGAGTGAACTGGGAGTTCTTTTGCCTGGGCTGATGCTTGGCAGTAAATGAATGTCACTGTAAATGGGAAGTTTTTATTATTATGAGTGGTAATGAATAAAAGTATACATTGTTAAACAGAATACTTTATATTGCCTATATATCCACATCTGATCCAGGAGCTATACAGACCACATGCCCCATAAGCAGTTGTGTATTTCCTTCAAACCCTAGAGGACTTGCACTGGAGTTCAGTTTGACTCTGTCTGCATTAATAAGTCATTAATAAATCCTGTTCCTTAATGACATATTCAGATGAAAATGAATTCACCCTGAGCTCTCCTAGCAGGAAATCAGCACACCAGATTGCAAATGGCAAAGGATCCCAGGTTAACTCTTTGCTTATTCACCAATATTAGGAACAGATAAAGGGGCAAACCAGTGGTGCCTACATAGGGAAAATCTCCTATTAGGCTTGATGGAAGTTTCTTCCACTTTCGAGGGCAGGGAGATGCCATTAGGTTTGTTCCAGCAGTGTAGGGAGTAATGCAATGCATTTTAGTGTCATATTAACCTTATCACTCATTTTTAATAAAACAGGTCTTTACAGGATAAACATATTCCTTGCACTCAGAACATCATATCAAGCTGATTTGTAATTTCCATATATTAAATGCAAGCTGAAATATTCAGATAACATAAATAAATGGGATAATAAATATATGCCCTCTTAAGTATAATGGACCAGATGATACCATCAGCTTCTGCACAGAACTCCTGAGTGAAATCAAAACGAAGAAGAGCTCTGCATGGCTTGAAGAGGAGTAAAGAATTCTTCCTACAAGCCAGAACTAGCTCTCTCTCAGCTGCTCATCTCCTTATTAATGGAAAATGATCTGTTCATTAATTACTTAGCTGCTTTTTTAAGTTGTTAATTTAATGAGTAAGGTTGCCATCACTGATTTCTGAGGTGGGAGAAGAAAGAAAGAGACCACTGCCTCCTTGAAGTGCTTTCTCAAGGCTGCTTGAAAATGGGTTTTGCTGCCTGTTGCCCCATAGAGAAGCAAGGAGTAATTGAAACCCAGGAGCACTCTGGCCATAGAGTGATGTTTAGCACAAGTTGCTCACTTCATTCCGTGTACTGGGTGAAGCTACATTTAACCAGTTTTTCAGGCAAAGGGACACAAACAAGCCATGGTAAAAGAAAATTATGCAACCCCTTTTTTAAATCCAGACTTCCTGCTTAGGGGGAAGAAAGCCAAAACAAAACAATGATGGAGTTAAGATATTCTGCGCATATGAATTTTTAAATCAACCAAGGAATTTCATGGGAAGGTAGAAGGAGTAACATCCTCTATGGAATTTTGTAATACAGAGGTTTAGAATAATTTTCACCAACCCCTTTTGTTTCCAGCAATAATGAGTTCTCTATAAGTTTCATCTATAGGAAAAGACCTACAGAAGAGGACCTGTAGTCTTTTCATTTGGCCCATGAAAGGTTTTTTCACTAGTTTTTACAGAGGACAAGCAGGATCAATCTACAGGCTACAGAGCCTCAGTTTCCTCATGCGTGACAGAGAAGCGCTTTTCCTAAGGGCGTTGTTGGGCTAATGAATTACCACTACCAGACTACAAGAGTCTTACATGAACAAGAGAGTGAGAAAATCAGTCCCACCTCGGGCTGAGCTCTTTGCTCGGCTTCAGCCTGAGCGTTGGCTCAGAGGGAGATGATTTGGAGGTGTGAGGGTGGCACAGTATGGCTTCAGGCTGTGGAGTACCAGGCTTTCCCTCCAGCACCTGCTGCTGCCTGGGGTTCATTTGAGCACTGTCATTGTTTGGAAGACCTTGAAGAGGAACACCTGGAGCTGTCAAATCATACACCACCCAGAGCTGCCAGACGGGCACCCTGCCTATGTCCAGATTGCGGCTGGGCACTCAGCTCCCTCACCACTGGTAAGGGAGCCAGTGTCTGGCAGCCCCATAGAAAGTCTGAATTCTCCTCTGCGCTAGAACTCGGACACTACAAGAAGTTCAACAGTTCAGTCCTGAAGTTTATTATTTATTGGCATAATGAAGGGACTTTGTGCTTTCAGGATGCTGTTCAAACACAGCAAAGGGTACTGTGCTGCGCCAAAGTCCCAGCCTGCTTCCAGCATGCTTTATGCTGAAGAACTGAGGGACACATCTCCTGCCCTGGCATCTTGTCCTTGGGCTGTCCCCATGATGCTAGAACACTCAGATATCTGAAATTCTTGCCACTCCTGTCTGAAAGGTGCAAGGAGAAAGCTAGTCCTGGTGGTGACACTGGGATCCTGGAAATGACTGCTGGACATCAGTAGTCAAGACTTGATGTATAATACCACAGCAGCTGACAGGCTGCTGGGAGGCTGTAAGCAGGCATGCCTAGTGATGGTCATACATGAAAGACAATATACTTTTGTCTCTGGTGTGAATATGATGCTTTTACACAAACTAGCATTCCTGATTGCAGTGATCATGAGATGGTCTAATTCGAGATCCTCAGGACACTGAGAAGAGCGCGCAGCAAGCTCACTGCCCTGGACTTCAAGAGAGCAGAATTTGGCCTCTTCAGGAACCTGCTCAGTAAGATTCCATGGGATATAGCATTAGAGGGCAGGGGGGCCCAAGACTGTTGGTTGATATTCAAGGATCACCTGCTGCAAGCTCAGGAGCAATACATCCCTACTAGAAAGAAGTGCTGTAGGAGGGCCAGGAGACCTCCTTGGATGGATAAGGAGCTGCTGAGGAAAATTTGAAGGAAAAAAGAGGCTTATAAAAGGTGGAAGCAAGGACAGGCGGCCTGGGAAGAATACAGGGATGTTGTCCTGGAAGCTAGGGACCAGGTTAGGAAAGCTAAGGCCCACCTAGAATTAAACTTGGCTAGGGATGTTAAGGATAACAGGAAGGGATTCTATAGGTACACTGCAAATAAAAGGCAGCCTAGGGACAACGTGGGCCCCCTCCGGAAGCTATCAGGAGAACTGGCTGCCCTGGATTTGGAGAAGGCTGAGCTTCTTAACAACTTCTTTGCCTGAGTCTTCACTGGCAAATGGTCTGACCACACCACCCAAGTCTTGGAAGAAAGACTCAGGGACTGTGACAATGAAGACCCTGGGCCCACTGTAAGAGAGGATCTGGTTCAAGACCATCTTAGCAACCTGAACGTATACAAGTCCATGGGACCTGATGAAATCCATCCGCGGGTCCTGAAGGAGCTGGCAAATGAAGTTGCTAAGCCACTGTCCATCATATTTGAAAAATCATGGCAGTCAGGTGAAGTTCCCGATGACTGGAAAAAGGAAAATATAACCCCTATTTTCAAGAAGGGAAAAATGGATGAGCCGGGGAACTGCAGACCAGTCAGTCTCACCTCTGTGCCTGGCAAAATCTTGGAGCAGATTCTCCTGGAAGGCATGCTGAGGCACATGAAAAACAACAAGGTGGTTGGTAACAGCCAGCATGGCTTCACTAAGGAGAAATCCTGCCTGACCAATTTGGTGGCCATCTATGATGGGGCTATGGAACTGATGGACAGGGGTAGAGCAGTTGATGTCATCTACCTGGACTTGTGCAAAGCATTTGACACTGTCCCACATGACATCCTTGTCTCTAAGTTGGAGAGACATCAATTTGATAGGTGGACCACTCGGTGGATAAAGAACTGGCTGGATGGCTGCATACAAAGAGTTGTGGTCAATGGCTCGATGTCCAGCTGGAGACCAGTAACGAGTGGTGTCCCTCAGGGATCAGAGTTGGGACCGATCTTGTTCAACATCTTTGCTGGTGACATGGACAGTGGGATTGAGTGCATCCTCAGCAAGTTTGCTGATGACACCAAGCTGTGTGGTTCAGTTGATATGTTGGAGGGAAGGAATGCCATCCAGAGGGACCTTGACACACTTGTGAGGTGGGCTGATGCCAACATGATGAAGTTTAACCATGCCAAGTGCAAGGTCCTACAGCTGGGTTGGAGCAATCCCAGGCACAGCTACAGGTTGGGCAGAGAAGAGATTCAGAGCAGCCCTGCAGAGAAGGACTTGGGGGTGTTGGTCGATGAGAAAATGGACATGATCTGGCTGCAGTGTGCACTTGCAGCCCAGAAAGCCAACTGTATCCTGGGCTGTATCAAAAGGAGCGTGACCAGCAGGTCGAGGGAGGTGATCCTGCCCCTCTACTCTGCTCTCGGGAGACCTCGCTTGGAGCACTGTGTGCAGTTCTGGTGTCCTCAACATAAAAAGGACATGGAACTGTTGGAACAAATCCAGAGGAGGGCCACGAGGATGATCAGGGGACTGGAGCATCTCCCGTATGAAGATAGGCTGAGAAAGTTGTGGCTGTTCAGCCTGGAGAAGAAAAGGCTGTGTGAAGACCTCAGAGCAGCCTTCCAATATCTGAAGGGGGCCTATAGGGATGCTGGGGAGGGACTCTTCATTTGGGACTGTAGTGATAGGACAAGGGGTAACGGGTTCAAACTTAAACAGGGGAAGTTTAGACTGGATATGAGGAACAAATTCTTTACTGTGAGGCTCCTGAGGCATTGGAATGGGTTGTCCAGGGAAGTTGTGAATTCTCCATTGCTGGCAGTGTTCAAGGCCAGGTTAGACAGAGCCTTGGGTGGCATGGTTTAGTGGTAGGTGTCCCTGCCTATGGCAGGGGGTTTGGAACTAGATGATCTTAAGGTCCTTTCCAACACTAACTATTCAATGATTCTATGATTCTATATATTCCATAGCATGGGATTAAGTTAGAGGGGAAGCATAAAATGATCCAGTTCACCTCTTAACTTCTTCTTATGATATAGAAGAAATCAGATCTAGAGAGTAAATTTTATTTGCCCCATCCACAACAGAAATATCATTACAAATTCAAGACATATATGGACAGCATGTGAGAGCATGGATTTACTTAACACACAGATAAATTGTCTGAGAATGCTTTGTCTTTACATTAACTTTTTCACTTTAAAGCAGCCAAGGTCAGTGAGACTTTGATTCATCTGCTGCACAAGTGCCACTTGCTAAAGTCAGAGCTGCTGTGGGACAAGTCTTGAAACATTCCTAGCTGCCAAATCTGTGAATCAGTGGACAACCCCACAGATGTGTATAAGGTCCTTTCCCAGCCCTCCTTACCTGCTACTACTACTTACATTTTATAATGCAGTGTATTTCCATGTGTTTTCCTCTGAACACACCTGCCCTCTGGGGTGAGAAAACAAAGCATTAGCTAAAAACCTGCTTTGCAAAACTTGCTAGAATTGCTCATCGTACCCTCTTGCTCAACTGAAGAGCAATATACACAGTACACTGCACATGAAACATAAATCGCTATGGCTGATCCACTCTGCAGAGGTGTCGATAGTTGGGTAACGCAGTCACCACGTTTTATGGAAAACATTTTTGTTTATTTTTAATCTTTTAGCAGGTGGCTTTTCTAAGTTTTTAACTGAGGTTCATATACATAACACCAAATTCTGTGCAAGTCCCTAGGACCAGGGTCTGAGCTGGCTTTTTGCGTGCGTGAGGCCGAGCCCTCTCTGAAATGGCTGGAGAGTCCCAAAGTGAAGGATATTAAAACCTAATTTTCAGTCTTAATTTTAGAAAAAGCTGCTCCAGTGTTACGTGGTACAGAGATATCTCATTAGCTCTTACCAGATCCCTGCCTTTGGAGGGCTCTTTCACTGTGTTAATGGCACTTTGACATTTTGTGGATTACTCTTTCAGGTTCCATAATCAATTTAACATTAACATTCATGTAAACTATTAATGAAATAATATTAAAAAAGAAAAATGTCCCTACAATACTGCAACATTTTAATGCCTCATTAAAATCATTAGTAATGCTAATATTAAAGAACTTACTTCATCTTTCAGAGAACCCCAAAATAAATCATAATCAAATGTTTGCTAATGTACAGCCAGAGAAATAATTTATACATTGCAGGCATATAGGCATCACGTACGCTAAAGATGACACTGTAAGGTCATATTATTAAGCACTCACAACTTCTTCTGGCTTTGGAAACTCATTGTACACTGTATTATTTTATAATTATCATTAAACATACTGAATATTGTTTGTTTTTTATTTATGAGAAAAATATATAGTGTGCCTCTCAGCCAGTCAGTGCTTTCATGGAATTCAAGTTGCAAACAATGACATGCTTCACTGACCTCAATGACTTACAAAAGCCATTTATATTCAGTACTCTCATTTACGCTATCTTTAAAAATGAGTAAGAGACATATATTAATAGCAAGAAACTGGGAGAATGATTGCATCACTACCCGTCTCCAGACTTATTGCAGCACTTCATTCTCCATCAGTTGAACTGGCATGGGAATGTGAATGTCATATGTAATAGTTACATGAAATTTTACTACACATGTGGGGGGAGGTCTGTGGTCACCCCTGTTGCTGGACAACTTTTTGCACTCCATCCTGAAGAGCTGTAGCCTCATGAGTAGCCTTTACTCAGTGAGTTGTAAGAATGAATCCAAAGTAGAGCCCCGATTCGGGGCATGCAAGGGCTTTAGCTGTGTAACAGGGACTTCCTTTAGAGTGGGTTGGGAGGAAAGCTGACTTTGGAGGCGTGCAGCAGCATTTCACACCAGCACCCTCTGGGCATACAGCCTACAGAAGCAACAAGGCAGATGCTAAAGCAGAGCTGGAAAGCTATCCCAAATGGGTGTATTGTTTGGCTTAAACCAGTGCAGACACCCAATTACACCAACATGCTCCCCCCCCCCCCCCCCCCCCCCCCCCCCCGACCAGCAGTCCTGCACTATAAGGTGGCAAACAGGCAGGTAACTGCCAATCCAAATCTGCAGCATGGAAGCAGAGAGAGAAACCCTGCAGCCATTCCCTGAGAGCCCAATCCTGCCAAACAGCTCAGCAGCCCAGTTAAGTACTGCCACACTCCAACAAAAAGCTAGATTGCCTGGTATGCTCCCTCCATTAAGACACAGCATTCAGTCCAGCCCTTGATCTGGAGCAAAACACACTTGACTTTAAAAATCACCTCCACAACATTGAACATTGGGGTTTGCTGGTCAAAGTCCTCAAAGAGGGACTTTGGTCTTAACTTCTAAAACTGAGATATCTGACCTTGCCCAGACAGCCCGCAACCCACTCACAGAACACCATCCTCCTTTACAGCAAGGGCAGCTTCCACGTCCTCTGTTATTTTGGGCATTGCCTGACCCAAGTCCTCATTGCTGAAGAGGTTTTGCAAAGCTCTCCTAGAGAAAGCTCAGGAAATAAATCCAGCGGCATAGCCTTGTGAATTCAAAATCAGAGGGCTGATTCTGGCATGTTTTGCATTTTCTGTTTTAATTTGTCAATTCGTTTAGATGAAAGGTTAATTGCGTTTTCTCTTAATATATTTAATACATTGTGGTAACAAGCAAGCTCTAGAAATGATAAAGTCATTTGTTAAAAATCCCAGCTACACCATCTTTAGTCATTCATGTTCCCTTCAGAGAGAAAATTAATTGTTCCAATCTAGTAAGCTACAAAAGAAATACAGCCGACAAAGGGTGAAATATGAACATCAATGGTAAGTTTCAAATTTACCCTATTTATTTTGAATGTAAGATCTCATGACCCACTAAAATTCAGTTCACAGTGTTTTATGAAAAATAATGGCTGAAATTGAATGTCTTAATTTACATTTAATGCAATTAAGAATGGTTCAAATTATGACTGATGAACAGCACACACAGATGTCAGTCAGTTTCATCAGAATAAATTGAAGTCAGTGTCAATGAATGCTCCACTGATAAATCCCACTTTACATAAAATTAATAAAAATAAGGAAATATAATCCTTAGCTAATTGCAAAATGTTCTGGAATTCCCCTGAATTTTGGAGGGGGGGAGGTGGTGTGAAGTGTAACTAGAGAAAGCAAATAAGTGGTGTATGAAGAGTGATTTATTTTCAAAGGTGCCCTGTTTGAAACTGTGAAATAAGTTAAAAGTTTGCTACAAAGGGCGCTTCTGTGCAGAAATGCCTTGCTTTACTGAAATGAGCCACAGCAGGGTGAGGAAGACGCCTGCAACATGCAGCTCTGCATGATTGCAAGAGTGCTGTGCTCCTCGCAGAAGAGAGATGTGCTACGCTCCTGTGCTGGGCACAGAGTCTCAATTGGCATTTTCCCTGCTTTTACAGCTTATGGAGGACCTGACTTACCTTTGCCAAAGGCACCTGACTTACCTGGTGCCAGCAAGAATTACCCCAGAGTTTTCCATCCACAGAGTAAACACGATGCAAGCATCGTTTGGTGCTCTCACATATAAAACAGTATCGACTCTTGCACACAGGCATCATCTTTTGGTTCTCTCTTTGCACAGGGCCTGTCACAGCAGGCTCTTGGCTCATTACTGGTCCCCCTAAGCAATTCCACAAGATGGAGGAGAATTTTTTAAGAAGTAATACAAATGCAGGCTGATTTGCAGAATGGTTTTAAATAAAGCAAGAGTACAACGGAATTTCACCAAACATTTGATAAATGTTTCTCCTGCTAACACACGAGGGCAGATTTCATTCTGCATTCCGCATAGAGGAGACATTGTTGCTTTCTAAACAAATATGAAATATATGAACCATTTTTCAGTCTGTTTTCCAGGAGCAAACATCAGACAGAGGGAGTGCTGAAAGCTCAAACTCGGCTCACAAAGTAATTACGGTGTGGTCCTGCGGTACTAGTGCAGGGAAAAAAGAGAAATCCAACAAACTTTGAAGTTGGTAGGCTTTTGAGCATCTCTTGTCTCTGTGAGAGCTGCAGAGGCTGATTTTAATAAACCTAAATTATCAGGGTAAGCCAAATTTCTTTCTGTGAAAGACTGAAGAAATGCAGGAAAATGCTGAGGTTCCTCATCACAAAAGCCTACCTGTGCTCATAGCAGTCATAATCACCAGGAAACTCTGGAGCACAGCTCCTCTGAAACGTATGACCTGGTCCCTACAATCTGAAAGTTATGCATAATCACTTTCCTGGGTAGAGGTTAGGGGTTACAATTTATTTGTGTATACATAAAGACAAATGCCTCTGAGATACTCCCATCTTCACATCAAACTTTTAGTCAAGATGCAGTTGTTCTTTTATGTGAGGGGAACTTGAACCTCCTAAGACCAAAACACCACATCTTCTAAAATGTGTGCAAAGGCAATTTATGATGCTAGTATAACTAAACCTCCAAATAATATTTTCACAGGGCAATTTTAGAACAAGTGGCAACATCCCAAGTTTAAATTGGCACTTAAATGCAGGTTATATATTTTGCATAGGTAGAAAATTACTCTTTACCTCTTTCAGGATGTATCTACTCCCCCTTGTATGTCTGTTCTGTGATATCAGATTAATCAGGATGCTTAATTGTGTATTCTCTCTGGGTGCAGGTGTTCATTGTCTGTATGTTAAAGAGTTGAGTGTCCTACCTCTCTTTATACAATATGGCCAGTGGGCCAATCTGTGCTCTAGATAGGTCAGTTGAAAAACGTATTATCCCAGGGGTACTGGAATGATTTGTGCAGCCCCTTTCTGGTGCTCAAAAGCAAAGGGATACAAGTTTAGGCCACCACAGCATCATGCTAGCCTGCTCTCACCTTCTACCCCTGCAAAACTTTTTCCAGCCATGCCAAGCTCAAACTGCTGGCCTTGCATTTCCATATCCCTGTGCGACACAAGCCACTGACCCGAGGGCCATGGCAAAGACCTGCCACCAACAGGTGCTGAGCACCACCACTCCCCCTTTAAGCCAGTGGGAGCTGTGGGTGCTCCACACCTGGTTTTGGCAGTGTCTCCCACTCCGCATGTGGAGTGTACGGTTTCTAATGCAGCTTGTTCGGTCCTTGGCAGAGACTGCAAACGTAGCAGACAAAGCACCTACGTAGGGCCAGATTCTCAAAATGGAGATGCCCGAGACTACAAATCAAAAAATGAGGTATGTTCAAAAGCGCACTCAGAATTGCATGCAGTATTAGTACAATGTGTCTTTGCTATGCCCTTATTATCTTGTAGATATATAGTGTAATTTATGCTAATAGACTGACTCCCAAATTTACCCTTGCTGTGCTAGTTACTTTTCTAGAAAGTACAAATGGCACATCATTAGCAAAGAACCAGAAAAAACTGGAAACGGAGGCTGGGGGGAGCAGCCCCCCATTATCCAGTCCAGCCTCCAGTGCACAGAAAAGTGCCTTATATTTTATTCTGCTTATATTTTCTAATGCTTTTCCAATTTAGTTTTAAATGCACAGGGCTTTGTGTGATGGGGCTTCTCTGCTTCCCATGAGAAATTGCTCCAGAGCTGTATTATATATTTTGCTGTCAGGAAGCTTTTCCTGATTCCTAACCTAAATTTTTCGTTTGTTAACTTCATCCTATTACTCCTACTTATATCTCCTTTGTCAGCCTAAATAACTTTCCCACCCTCATTTGATAGCTGTACCCTTCAAACATTTGTAGCATGCCATCCTGTCCTCCCCACTTAGTCAAGCTACACGTATTTTGGTTTTTTAACCCTTTTTTATCAGTCATTCTCTCCATTCTCTTACATTTGTTGCTGTTCTCCACACAGTTTACCCCTTTGTTCAGACCAGAAAGCAAATCATATTCCATACGTGTGCTTCTCTCAAAAATAAATGCTATGTGTTTGCCCTCTTGCCTCCTGTGTCTACAAATTTTCCCCTATTCAAGCTAAACATATGGAGGGAAGCGCAAATGAAGGAGCTAGGATTTGCATAGGCATGGAGACTGGATTGGAGTGACACAGAATGCTAATAAAACCAGTTTAAGGGGGTTTTTTTATGTACATTTTTTTTTCCATTTGACTTTAAGAGATCATCACTCAATGTTATTTCTTAAACTGAAGAATCTAAGGCGAATGCTTTGACTTGATTTTAAAGACATGGAATTTTTTCTGCTGGTATAAATAGTATGGACACAGTAAAAGTACTTGAGAGAGCCTAATGAACCATTTCTTACACCCCATTACCTTTAGTCTGATATGACTGAGAGTACGGGCACTAATTATCCTCTCTTTCACAGGCACCGACATAGATCTACAGTAGGTCTTAAAACACAATATTCCATACAACTCTTAGCAGTTCCTCATGTAATACATTTCTGTATTTTTTTCTAATCGAAATTTAAATTAGAGGCATGCCACTTCCCATCTACCTGTCACTTATATATATTTTATGAACAATTCTTTAAGATTATTTCCTACCAAAAAAGTGCAGGTAGCACACAGCCAGTCACAGGGCAAGTCCTAAAAATTAAAGGATTTTTCTTTGAAAGGAGTGAGGAAACCATACTGCTCTAATGACAGAGCAGCTCTGCACAGTGGAGACTTGCAAAGAAAGGCTGCTGGTCCGAGGAATCAAGGGAGTGTGAGACAAGCACAAGATCAGAGCTCATCTCCCCTGGGTCCCTCAGAGAATGGAAAATTGCTTTTACTAGTTTAGCTCTGCTCTTCTGTATGAGAACAGAGCAAGGTGCAGGGCTGGTGTAGGGGGCCGGGAAACAATGCATTGCTCTGCATGGCTTTGCATTTTGCAGAAAGCCTTGCTGAGGCAGTGCAGGTGCACCAGGCGATGCGTATGCCCTGTCATTATCAGTGACTGTGCTTTTGCAGGTCATTTGTTCTCCTGTTGGACTTCCCAGGCTCGCTTTCTTGGCACACTCCAAATCCTACCCTTGTCAATCCACCTAGAATGGAAAGTGTGAGGCACCAACACCTCACTGCCATGGGGTAAATGCTGCTCCCATCTGGGGTGCTGCTTTGCACAACTGTAACTGAGCTTGAACCTTTATCTCATGTCAGACAGAAGATGAAGTTTTCTGCTGCTTAACGAGGAAACACTTGGAAACATATGAGCTGCATATTGGGATGCAGATGGTTCTATAAGACAGTACATACATTTATAAAGGAGACATGTAAGGTCATTGGGAACCATCTGCTTTAAATATTTAAATGTCCTTACACTAAACGTATGAGTAGTTTTGCCCTGGACTTGTAATATTAGCCATCTACCAATTTTTTATAATAACAGTGAAACAAAAGAAAAATGGGAAGGTGGGAGACAAGGCATGGCAACCAATTTACAACATCTGGGCCCTACACGGCCCGCTCAGAAGCAACTGAACCTGTCCAGGAGCAGTTTGCACTCTTTCCAGTGGCTCACCCCCATGCAGAGGGCATCTTCTGGGGGTGTCCTGAAGCCCTACACCCTGGATGCAACACTGCTCTGACTGTGGGAGGAGGGCAAGTGCTAGGCAATCTAGCTATGTAGATCTCAATGATCCTTCTCCTCCCTGTACAGGGTGTTTCTGCAGAGGGTAGTTTGGAGTGATTTGTTATTAAAACTTAAAGAGGGGAAGTTTAAACTGGATATAAGGAAGTTCTTCACTTTAAGGGTGGTGAGGCACTGGCATGGGTTGCCCAAGGAAGCTGTGAATGCTCCATCCCTGGCAGTGTCCAAGGCCAGGTTGAACAGAGCCTTGGGTGACATGGTTTAGTGTGAGGTGTCCCTGCCCATGGCAAGGGATTGGAACTTGGGTTCCAACCCTAAGTATCCTATGATTCTATGATTCTATCCAAACAGCAAGATTCTGAAGCTCCTTTTCTTGCACTAGTGAGAAGCCTAACACGAATGAGCGTGGAGGAGTTATGGCTGGAGAAACCCTTGCCTCTGCTTACACTGCAGTGATTTCCACCAGTAGACAGGTTCCCACCTTCCTTCAGTTACCCCCAGTAGCAAACCTAAATAAATCTGCTGTCTCCCACTCTGTGTTATACTCCTCACACAATTTGAGAGTGCTATCCTTGCAGGCAGTCACACTGGCTCTCAGAGAATGCCAACACCCTCAACTGCCCTCAGTCCAAGCCACACAGACTCATGCTATTTGTGAAGAAAAAATTAGTGTTAAATCACTTTGGTCCTCCTTTTCTTTTTGAAGAATTTTCTACTAAGAAGAATCTCTGGGTGGAGAGAGAGGAGCTGGAGGGCTCCCAGGAATACAGTGATGTCGCAGCCATGGCTCTTGGCTGCACCTCTAGGGCCACAGAAGAGGATGCCCGCAGCCCTACAGTGCTCCCAAGAGCATCCCAAGGAGGAGTAGCATGAAAGGGTCCACATACACTGGGTTCAGTTCCTTAGTGCAGCTCCTGGCACAAACATGGGAAGGCAAAAAGCGTCAGCTTATTTCCATTTCTGGGTTTCTCATCTGGGTTTATCTAAGCCACATGCCTTCAGCTTCCTGGGCCAGCACATCCCATAGTGTTAAATAACACCATTGAAGGGCCATGCTGGGACAGGCTGAATGTGCTACCTACAGAAGCAGAGCTGTTGCTCATACCTGTGCCATCAACAGACTAGCTTATTAATGTATCTTGTGTTTCTTTAAGTCTCCTCCGTAATCTGAGGACGAACAGCATCAACACAGCAACTATCAGGCTTCTCTGTCTAAATTATCATCTGGATTCACACCCTTTGATGGGAGTATACAATATGCATTATACAGATAGTTACATATTTATTATCCCTTGAGTCACACTTTCCCTGAGGTCTGTCACTGCACTGTGACTCTTCCTTACCAGACTCTCTAGAAAACATATGCAAGTCTGGGGATTAATGAAGTCACCAGGACAGATGGTTTACTTTTGGTGGTTAAAATCTGTTACCAGAAATGGAAAGCTGATCTACTGCTCTCTCT
The DNA here is from genome assembly GCA_028858755.1 of Ara ararauna. NCBI lineage: Eukaryota > Metazoa > Chordata > Aves > Psittaciformes > Psittacidae > Ara > Ara ararauna. Next base: position 83,590,538 of record CM054410.1, read on the forward strand.
GGAAAGGAGTAAAGAGTAAAACCACAACCAAAATAATTTGTACTGGAGTTTTTTCTGAAGCTTTCTCTCTCTGACTGCCCTGGGCTGTAGGAACAGCTCTCCCTGCAATTACTGAAGCCTAGGAGCAGACCAGGATAACATCCTTCCCCAACACGAAGTCCTGAATTGTGCTATTGAAAAATAGTCAGTTGGTGTTGCTATTGCATTGCTCTGATATTGTCATTTAGAGCCTTGTCTTGTGCCTACTGAAGAGAAAAGGCAAACTTCACCACCTTCTGGGAGCCCCCATGCTCTTCCAGGTTCTCTTTGAGATTGCTTTTTTTTCCATTTTCCCCAGGAGATATTAGTCTCTGTTATTACAGATTCACTACATCTATCTTGTTATCTTCATTTCAGCATTTCTGTCCTTTTTAAAGATCCTTTTACAAATATGTTTGCACCATCTTGATAACAGCTTTCAATTCAGAGCAACAATGCCACTTCTTAATGAAATTTGTGCATCCATCTATTGTTGAATAATAGTCATAATGAGCCCCAAATGGATACCAGGAGAAAGAGTAAAGAATCTGAAGGAAAGAGGAGCAGCAAAAATAAAAGATGAAAAGGAGAACTGTGATAAATATTTGCACTGCTCTGTTCATGCAATTAAAAAGCACATCAGAGGAAAACAGTTAAATTAGCTTACTGAGTGCTTACAGAAGTTTCAGAGCTCTACTGTCAGTTCAATTAAAAAAAATACCCCAGTAACAACACACTGATTTCTAAAGCAGGTGACATTCTCCAGCAGCTTGAGATGGTCTCTGTGACACTAACAGCCACAAGCACCACCACCCCCTCCTCTCCTTTCCTCTCCATGTCCTTTGGACCATTATATCCTACCCAGGTTGATTTCAGACTGTCAGGGCTCAAACACAGCTGTTCCTTTGCTGTAAACCAAACAGCCCAGCCTTCCACTTTCTATGGCAACAACAGTAAGCCCTTCGCAATCTGACCTGCTGAGGAAAACCTGCTGTTAATTAAATGTTAATTGCCTTAATGCAGTCTGCATTATGTGGAAAAATGTAAGTTATTTTAATCTGTATTTTAAAGAAAACATCTGAGGCTTAAAATGTCAAGCAGAGGCACCTTATAAATTGACAGATAAATATTGCTCTTGCCCCTTTGGTGTTAAAAGAGATTCTTCTCTTCTAGATAGAGACTTGTTTTTCTATTATTTTGCAGATGTTCAGGTAGCAACTGTTTAAGACCATTTAATTTTATTTCTGTGAAAACCACAAATTACCATCATTAGTAGCCAATTTTAAAGGATATTAAGATGTCTTGATTCTTTTTATTATATCAATTATTTATTTTTATTTTAAAATACATCAGAAGCCCCATCCTTTCTAACTTCAGCAGACTGAGTGTGCGATTCGACTGAAGGATCTTGATTTCTGGATAAACATGGATGCCTCTGTGCTGCCCCTCATACAACCACCTTCAGAGGGACCATTCCACCCATGAATGACTACCAGAAGCCCCAAGAAAATAGGACTGCCCATCTCAACAACTCTGAGGGTTTCTCTAGAGCAACCCGCTTTCCTCCTGCAACCTGCTGCTTAAACAACTCACCTTCTCTTAAACTACTTAGCACCACAGCAAGCAGATCTCATTACTGCAGCAGTTTTTCTGCTAGTTTGGCCCAGGCTCTGGAGTGACTTTCCACCCCTGACACAGGGTGGGGAAGGAAGGAACTGGAAAACACAAAATCACCTTTGGGGTGACAGAGGAACAATCTCACCCTAGATGGTTGCACTGGCCAAAATTCAGTTTAATATCTGACAGAGTCTCAGCTCTATTAACCAGCATTTAGATGTAGGAGATGGGTGATGGCTCACTCCAGCTCCTGCCCTGTCCATATTTGCAGGGCAGAAGTAACTCCCTGGGTGTTCACAGGAGGAAGCTGAGACCCACCAAGAGCCGTGGGCACAAGGGTGGGAAAGGTGGGCCTGGCTGAGGTTATTACACTGCTTTTCCTCCAGACTGAGATTATTTTGTATTTTAACTCATGTGGACTGCTACGAATGCTGTGATGGTCTGTGCAGGTATTACAGGTAACACAACTGCAGACTGCTTTGGGGATGTGGACCACTAGGTGGATAAAGAACTGGCTGGATGGCTGCATGCAAAGACTTGTGGTCAATGGCTCAGTGTCCAGCTGGAGACCAGTAACGAGTGGTGTCCCTCAGGGATCAGAGTTGGGACCGGTCTTGTTCAACATCTTTGTCGATGACATGGACAGTGGGATTGAGTGCGCCCTCAGCAAGTTTGCCGATGACACCAAACTGTGTGGTTCAGTTGATATGCTGGAGAGAAGGAATGCCATCCCGAGGGACCTTGACACGCTTGTGAGGTGGGCTGATGCCAACCTGATGAAGTTTAACCATGCCAAGTGCAAGGTCCTACAGCTGGGTTGGAGCAGTCCCAGGCACACATACAGGTTGGGCAGAGAAGAGATTCAGAGCAGCCCTGCAGAGAAGGACTTGGGGGTGTTGGTCGATGAGAAAATGAACATGAGCCAGCAATGTGTGCTCGCACCCCGGAAAGCCAACTGTATCAAAAGGAGCTGCATCAAAAGGAGTGTGACCAGCAGGTCGAGGGAGGTGATCCTGCCCCTCTACTCTGCTCTCGGGAGACCTCCCTTGGAGCACTGTGTGCAGTTCTGGTGTCTTCGACATAAAAAGGACATGGAACTGTTGGAACAAGTCCAGCGGAGGGCACGAGGATGAGCAGGGGGCTGGAGCACCTCCCGTACAAAGACAGGCTGAGAGAGTTGGGGCTGTTCAGCCTGGAGAAGAGAAGGCTGTGTGAAGACCTCAGAGCAGCCTTCCAATATCTAAAGGGGGCCTACAGGGATGCTGGGGAGGGACTTTTCATGAGGGACTGTAGTGAGAGGACAAGGGGTAACGGGTTCAAACTTAAACAGGGAAAGTTTAGATTGGCTATAAGGAACAAATTCTTTACTGTGAGGCTCCTGAGGCATTGGAATGGGTTGTCCAGGGAAGTTGTGAATTCTCCGTCGCTGGCAGTGTTCAAGGCCAGGTTGGACAGAGCCTTGGGTGGCATGGTTTAGTGGTAGGTGTCCCTGCCTATGGCAGGGGGGTTGGAAGTAGATGATCTTAAGGTCCTTTCCAACCCTAACTATTCTATGATTCGATGTTGAAATTTGCTAGAGAAGCTGTTTGCCCTCTGTTTGCCATGTGTTCTTTTTCTTTTGTCCTGATACCAGCCATGGTGATAGCTGAGACTAATTTCTAAGATTTCACTGAAGACTTGCTTGAACTGTGCTGTAATTTCTTTTCTACTCTCTTTCTTATAGAAATGTCAACATACACCAAAAAAAAAAAAAAAAGAATTAAAGAATTAAAGAATTTGGTTTATTCTCATTTAGGTATAGCTGACTCAAGCAGCAAAAGAAGCAGTGTGGGTGCAACAAGGTTGTCCCCAATGGGTGCTTGTGTAAAAGCACCAATCATGTATGTATGTTGCCCAAACTGTCTTTCAGGAAGAACAATTTGACAAGGGTGTAAAAGACAGACTGGCAGCAACATCTACAAATGTGTAATTCTCTCTCCTTTCCTTTTTTACTTATATACGATATGCAAAGGCAAAATATCAAAGTTGAGCAACAGTAATGAAGGATCGACTTCACCTTCTTTGCCAGTGCAAACGGGTGTAACACACCATGTTCCAGTGGTTGACACAGGCAGTACACGCTGTGTAAAATAAGCTGCATCTGTGCTGCAGTAGTCTCTGCACAGGGATGTGGAAATACTGCTTCTGTGATTTGATACAAACCTATTTATAGCCTCAGAATTTAACCCCATAGAAAGGAAGCTACCGAGGGAAGAAGCTAGCAGAGGCAAGTGCTGCTAGGGAAGCACCAGCACTGCTAGCACAGCCCAGGGTCCCATCTGAACGTAGAGCTGGCATTCGTGGGCACACTGATTTTTCAGGGACCTGTCCCTCTCTCAACCACATCTGGATTCAATCCCCAATGTTTACAAAGCTGGGGAGTGTCTAGGTGGTTTTAGACTGCTATGTGCATTATTTTTCTCATCTTAAAGCGGCCCATGTAGAGAAAAATACAGGACTTCAGTAACAGTTACCAGCATGATTTGCTTTTATTACCTTTCTGTTCAAGACCCTTGTTTCCCCTTGTAGCATGTCAAATTGCCCCCAAAACCATATTATACAGCAGAGAAATGTCGTTCACACTTCACTGGCTATTGATTTACTTTATTTATTGGCACAAAATCAGCCTGAGATAAACATTTTGTCCCCTATTTCCACTATTGTAAGCGATATAGTTCACTGCAAGATAGGCAAACCCCAATGTGCTGGGTCACAATTCGACATGGCTTTCTAATCAATGTGTGAAAAATTACCTAATGAATAATGGGTTGCACATTTCCACAAACAAATTAACCAGGGTGAGACTGAAACTAATGATTATATTTATCTAATGTAATTTCACATCTGTTACTAGAGCTAGTAATTTTTTTTTCTTCTTTCCATGGCGTCCTTTGAATTACAGCCCAGCTTTTGAGAGACAGACTTTTTACATTCGTTTAAAAAGATAATGCTCAGATTTATTAGATACATACTTTTAAAACCACAGGATATTTGGGGAGTTTGTTATTTTGCAGTACTTCACAGGGGTGGAACTGCATTTTGAAACACGACGTAGCTCTCAGACTGGAGCCCGGGTGCTCAGACTCACACCTCCTGCACAAGGAACAACAAAAGTTATTTTCTTCTCCAATATACAGCCAGTTGAGATACATGCTGATAATTTTCACTGTGGTTAGGCAAACCATTTGCAGATGAAAAAGCATGACAGTGGGAAGGAGCCTCATGGGCTTGTTCTTTATCTCTTTCTTAAAGCAGATTTGCCTTTTCCTGGTGAAATTATCAGTTTTGTAAAACAAATGTTCCCGGAGTCCAACTGCCGACTCCATACAGGATCAGCAAGAACCTGGAGCCTAATGCGGCAGTTGCTTCTCAAAATGGGTAAAGCAATTGGGTCTGTGGGGTTTACTTTCCCCTCGGTGTTTTCATTCTCCAGCCACATTAAAAAGTTATGTTTGGGTTGTCAAATGTGGGGTTTGGGCACCATTCCTGACCTCCAAAATATGAGGCATTAATTCATCTGTCAATGTCCTTCTTCTAATAGAAGTGTTTCAAAGAAGGACCTGTAAGACAGGCCATGAGGCAAGGAGAAGGAGGTTTCCTCCTTCCTGCTGATGTTCCCTCCACCTAGTGCTGACTCACCTTGATCCCCATGGGGGGGATATAGAGTCCCCCATTGCTGCAGACACCTTCCTTCCTGCTGCCAGGGGCTGTATCTGCTCTGTCATATCCAGCAGCTCACAGTTGTCTTTAAAGATCTTGCAAGAAAACCAAAAGTCTCCAAATGATGTCACTACTTGAGTCAACATTATTAAACAATTTCACAACCTGTCTCAGTCGTCTTGGCAGCTTTCATAAGGATTTATTATCCAGAGAGAGAAGAAGAGAGGGGGCTGAGAGTGAGCAGAGGTTTGAAAGTCATTGTACCGAGAGTTTAATTATTATATTTTTCACTGAAGTTGAAAGTATTGAGGAAAATCTAGCCAATTTCATATTACCTCATTTGATTAAAGAAGTTGTATGATTGTTCAGAATATGTAATTGCCATTCAGAACAGCTGAACTGAAAAAAATCTTTTTGACTTCACATCCTTAATACTTGGCAATATTTAGTAGCCCTACTGGATTAGCCAAACAAAGCTTAGAAAATTACACCAGCTTTATTCTGACAACATTCTGGTAGTTGATTTGGCTGAAAATTATGAGTAACTCCACATGTATTTCTATTTGAATTTGTTGAGGGGGGTTAATTTTTAGTAGTATACATTTTTCTCATGAACGTTAGGAAAAGTCCTGTATTGTCCCATGTCAGAAATGGGACTATATGTAACTCCATGGGTGTATTTTCAAGCCACAGGGGATAAAGCTTGGCACAATGTCATGTTTATTACATGGAGGAAGACATGCAGACATGCCTTAGGTACGTGCTACAGTGCCAGTTTGTGTTTGGCTTCTTTATTGACAGACTCTAAATGTGTACCACTACATTTAAAAAACAAACCCTGCAGATGGCCCTCATTCCCTTCAGTGCTGGGTCCAGAAATAAATTACCTTGTTCTAGCCGGAAGCTTGTGGAACAGCTGAAGAACATTCTATCTGGGTCAGCCTTAAGCTGTTTATTTATGAAGCAGACTTTTGGCTCTCTTGTTTTGGAGACTTCTTGTTCCACTGATTGCAGGAGAGGTACTCCATGTGCTGCTAGCACATTACCCTGTGAATAACGGGTTGCACAATTCCACAAATAAATTAGCCAGGGACACAGACACTAGCAAGTGTCAGCCAGCCTGGTGATGGCTGAGCAGACTCCTTCTGTGGCGGCATCTTCTGCAGTGGCTTGTTATCTTCTACCTGTTCAGCGAAGGACCCTGGTGTAACACCTGAAGAGGAATGTTTCTGACCTCCGGGGTGTGAATGGACTGAATGCATCCATTCCAGCTGGTGTCAGCTCGTAGAGATTGAGGTACATGCTGCCACTGGGGCAGGCAGAGAGGTACCTGTGCCAGATACGTCCCCTGCTCGCTCCAGGCTGGCTGAGTAGCTCAACAGACACTGCCTGGTTCAGGGCTAACTCCACCCAGAGCAGGTGGAGTTCTGGGGCACATGGGATGGAAGCTGGAAAACAGCATGAAAACGGTTGGCACCATCCTAGAGATGGGCTCTTGTGTAGCCACACTGCCCCAAAAACTCATGATTGCTTAAACATACCGTTCTTCCCAAAACACCTTTTCTTCCCTACCCTGAGCAGATGGCTGTAGCAAGTCCTGGGCACAGGCCTTGCACAGCCTGCAGAGGCCATGCAGTGGGAGGGCTTTGACAAGGCACTGCAAATCCAGTCTGTTGCTGTATTGCTAATGACTACCTTGACAAGGACAAAGCAATTGTGAGCAGACATAGGTAGAGTTGCTTGGGGACTGAGCTCAGGGAAACATCTGATAGTTGCTGACAACAAGCACCTCATTCAACATACTGAAGTTATTTTTGCTTCTCCTTTATCTAGTGCATTTGATTCAGTTAAAGCCACTTAGCCTAAGTCAGGCCCTCTCAGTTCTGGAGATATAACTCAATACAACCAATTCCTGTTTTTATAACAATTCATTGATCATTGCATGGACATTTTTTGATGGAGAAAGTAGTGAACTCTGTTGACCGAAGAACACAAAGGGTGATGATGGGAACAAGTCAGAGCTGTCCAGAGGGACTCAGAGCATCTATACTGAAAGCACACATGGCAAGATAAACTAAGCATCAGCTTTTCCAGCACATGTGGTCTGAGTGTCTCAGCCTGAGTCCAGAAGGAGGTCACACTGGAGAGGCACAGCGTGACTTCAGTCTCCATGCCTCTTCCTGGTAACCAGGCTGCACCATTTGCATTTCTCATTTCCCCTCTGGTAGAAATTTCTCACTGAGAGTTTCGACAATTTTCAAATAATGTCGTGGAGAGTGTGACAACATGAAATGAGAGTACAGCACAATGATGCAGTAAATAGTTACATTATTAGAAAGGCAGATGCTGGCACTGAAGCAAGGTTGTTGGCCTTAAAAAATAGGTTAGGAGGGAGAAAATAGAAAAAATCTGTGAGGTATCGGAAGCGGTTGATAGCATAATAACATTCATATGCAAGCAAGGGTTTTCTGTGGCAATGTGAATCAGCTCACATGCTAATATGACCAGCAAATAAACCATGTTAAGATTCTGGAACTGATATTATTACTCACCAAACACAACTCTAGGCCAGTGAATCATGTCTGGGATTGCATTCTGGACTCCAAGCCCTAGCGCTGGATCTCAGTGTGCAAGACAAATTCCTGCAACGGCACCCAAGTCACACCCAACCATCTACAGATGACCTAAATTCAACCTAAAAACCTGATGTTTTGTATTTCCTATTGCTTAAAGTCTGCAGAGGTATGCTCTGAGTGAGCACAGGGACACTTGTACATGCTCTGGTAACTAAACTGAAGCCAGCAAGCAATGTTTAGAACAAGGCTGCTGCAACCTGGCTTCCCACTTCCCTGATCAAAAGGATCAGGGCCTCCTCACCATGCTGTGAAGGCCTGTTACCCATCTCTTGTGCCTACTGTCCTCTCCCCAAACCACTATAAACTGCAGTCTGAATTCAGCCAACACTGATTAACTTCAAGAGTATCTGAGGATTTTCTGAGTACCTCCAGAGTCCAGTGACCCATGCACAACCTAAGAATCTAGTATTTGTAGAGCCTGGGCACCAGCAACTCCAACATAAGGCTTGAAGATTTTCAGGTACCACTACCTTGAAAATTGCCCCCAACTGCATTGATGCAGCACCCAAACCAACTGGGGATGTGTTGGAAAACAAGTCCACCTTTAGCAAATGAAGAAGTGCTGCTATAAATCTTGGTAAAGTCCATTGATCTCTAGGATAATGGTGTAAAGCAGAGCACTGAAAGAGCAATGCAACAAAACTCAGGAACACTCTAGCTGCCACCATGTCAGCTGCCTGTGCTTAAGTGCAGGGTGTTGTAGGTTGCTACAACATGCTGCATTATGGGTATTTTTCCACAGGAATGCAAAACTGAGAGAAACTTTCATGTGTTGCTTTCTTGTACCAAAAGGAAGGAAGACTCAGGAGTAAGTAAAAGCGTCTCATACAGGTATTCACAAGAGAAGGCTAGTCTCTCAAAAGCTGTGGAAGTGATGGCCTGGCATCACGCACAGCTACTCTGGCAAGCACAGCTCAGCGAGAGCACAAGAGGGACTCTGACTGCCTTTCCAGTCAAGCTGCTTTCCTGGCAGCCTCTCAAAAAACTTGTGCTGAGGCAAACAGGACATCATCAAGATTTTCCACTGCTACACAGACCCTGATAAGAGGCAGGGTATCTGTTTCAGTATATATAAGGAGGAAGGCTTTTGCCACTAAACAGTTTGCTGATAGGTCAAGTGCCAGCTCATCTGAATCTTTTCTGCCAGTTTGGAAATTAGAAAACCTATACGTTTTCTAGGTCTTCTAGAAGACATCAAGGTCATTTGATGCATCAAAGTCATCATTTAGTGGATGCATCAAAGTAATTTCGTGGAGGTTCACCACTGAAGTAGCACACACGATGTTCATTGAAGGTGAAGGTGAAAATCACAGCCAGGGATGGTGTACTAAATCCTTTTTCAACCTGGTGTGATTCACAAGGCTAAAAACAAGAGTGTGTGATGTGTCAAAATTGTTAGAGGCATCAGTGAAAGCAGAATAGGCACGTAGACAATAGGCAGAGTAGGCACATAGACAATCATTCATGTAAAGGATCCCAAACTGCCTTACTCATAAATTAATTCTGAAGCTTGAGGTAAAACACAGGATCAGGAAGAGATCGAACAATTAGATGGAACTTTATGGCTTGGTAGATAGAGCACCTTTTTTGGCTTGGTAGATAGAGCACCTCTAGAACAACCGGCAACTTCAATGTCAAAGGTGGCCAGGATCAGAACAGTGCAAATAATGGAAAGAAGAAAAAACTCTGTATTGGTAGAGATTCTGGGCAGAACAGTTGGGAGGATGTTATTTGATAAAGAAGAAAATTCTGAACTAGTTGTGGAATTTGGTAAGAAGCTAGTGAAAGTAACAAGAGGATTAAGATTGATGGAACTTGGCAGCTTACGTTACTTTGAAGAGGAGACTTAGGTACCAAGACACTTAGATACCTTTCAAAAAGAAACACCTGCAGCACTGCATGCTTTCATTTAGCAAGAAATGGTGTAACCAGCTGCTGCCAAAGTTATAACATAAAGAAGGATGTGTACGGAAGGCATCAACAAGTAATAGGCTGGCTTTATGTTTTGGGGGTAATTGATTGACTATAGCATCCATGAATGAAATCTACAGATCTACACCCTACTGGAGAAGCTAAGAGAGGAGAAGATAATGAATGAAGAACGATTAGAGCAATTTATTGTAGGCAGAACAAAAATAATCTCCAACAGAAAAGAGAAAAGTCTGATTTAGGTGAGGATACAAACCACATGATGAGTAGTTCAGAGGCAGCAGCTTCTGGTGTGAGACACAGCCAAAGGCGAGAGCAACCAGCTCTGATCCCACATCCTTCAGAAAGCATCTCCACAGTAGCTGTCTCTACCTAGGTGGGGTCCCACAGGGCCCAGCAGGATTCCCCACACTGGCAGGGATCTGTCCTGCCACAGTTCTGGCAGACATAAGCTTAAAATTGCACAGGAGTTAAAGCAGAAAGGGCAAAGTGACAGTAACATAAAATATAGCAGAATTATCTTTGAGTGTTTCTTATAGTAATTAAAATTTCAAGAATAAAGTACAAGTCATTTATTTGCTATTGAGACCTGAAGATAAGAACACAAGCTGACAACAAATACAGTTGTGGGTGTTAATTACTGCTTATAATAGACACAAAGATTAGAGTCACTAACTGTACCAAGTGTAATTCTTTACTTAGTAATTTAATATTCTTCCCATCATCTCAATGCATTTTTATATGTCTGACCTTCTGTAGACTTCTCATTTTGTGATCCAGTTGAAAGAGCAAAGCTGGTTAATTTCTGGTGACATTTTGTGGCCGTGTAGCTGCTGAAATATATTTTTACACTTGGTTTTGTTTATAAATCCAAATTCTGTGAATGTCTGCCTTGCAATACAATCCTGTAAGCCAAATGCCATTTCTGAAATGAGAGCCCCCTCCCTTCCAGGCACTCCCTGAGTGCGCCTTGGCCTTGAAGGCACAGGGGACACGAAAGAGCGCCGTATAATGGCTGTGTCTATGGAAAGGAACAGCTAGACCACACTATGCCCCCTTCAAATATCATGTCTTCTACTCACTTGGCGTATCATTGACTTACATTGTCTGTGACTGTGGCACAACCAAATCCTCTGTATACAATGACATGAGGAGTCCTCATGATAGAGACAAACTTCGCTTTGCCCAGACTGCGATATCAGGCAGAAAGTTCAATATCACAGCCTTTCAGTATATTGGAATTTCATCATAAAATAATGTTTATACCTTAAGATAGGGAGTGGTGCTTCCTCTTAATTATGAGATACCAGAAATAGGGGAGGGTGCTCATAGTCATTCTGAAATGCTCTTTAAAAAGTTAGCAAAAAAATAAACCTTAAAAGCTTGTAAAAGAGCCACAGGGAATCATAGCTGCCACTTAAATTATATTAAAGGGCAATAAATTGAAACCAGTAAAAAAGAAATGTGTCCTTACAGGGTGCATTGTCAGCTTATGAAATTCACTGTAGCAGGAGGTCAGTGAAAGAAAGTCCATAGTTTGTTTTTTTCCAAAGTACTTTTTGGATCACTACCATGATGCTTCCAGTGCTGTGAGAAAAGGCTAATCAAACTTCATACTCCAAGGCACAAACTGTGTATGGGGGTCAGGAGAGAACGTCACCCTCACAGACAGTATATTAAGCATATTCTGCATTTTCTCTCTTGACCTTCGAAGAAGGCTAAGGATCTCTGCAGAGCAGTTGCGTAAGCTCCAGTGGCAAATCCTACACAAACACCTCTGGATTCCTTCCTCCCCAGGAGTGATTCTCCTCTGGCAGATTTCAAAGCTCATAAAAGTGTAATTTTATCTCTGAAAACTGTATTTAAGTATAAGCACTGATGAATGATACAAGGTAAAGGTGAAGCAGAGCTCTTGAGCCACAAAGACAGTCTCAGGAGAAGCTGGAGCAGGCACAATTTATTGGCAAATAAGAGATGCGACCTCCCATGCGCGCCATGGTACAACATCCCAGGTGGAAGACAAAGACAAGTTCATCTGGGCACAAGCCCTGGCTGTGAGAAGCATGAAAAGAGAGACCCTCCTGTGTTTTCTCCCTGAGGAGTAGTAGTAAATCTCACAGAGGGCCTTATGCAGCTATTAATGCAGTTCTTTGAGCACTACTCAAATAAAAGAGGATGACAGTTAATCAAAGAGAGTCCCCCACCACATCCCAGGCATAACCAGCCCCTCTGGCACTTGCTGCTATTCTTATTGTGAGGAGGTGACAAATTAAAACCATGCTGTCCCTACTCTCCCCCATCCACCAACACCACTTCTATTTTCCTCTCACAGCATCACTGCCACGGGGGATCATCAGTCCGTGATGTTTAAAGGAGCCTATGGGTTGTATGCCTTTTGAGGCAAATTCTGTTTCTCTAAGTTAAGCCATGGCTGTCAGCTGTCTTTCCCAGAGATTCTGGGTACATTGCATGGGTTCATAAAGTCAAACGGGCTCTCAGGCCCCAGCTCTTACCTATGGTTGGATGGGCAGTTGTGGCACAAGCTGTGGTCAGACAATTGAACATGATCCATGTGTGGTCCTCTTACTCCTTTCAAAAAAGAGAGTTTATAGAATGGAAGAAAGCTTTATGGCAGAACAGTTTAGAGCACAAATCCCACAAATCTTCATACATACATCTTACAAACTTACAGCCAGGTCAGCATGGAGTTTAAAGACTGATGGATCAGGATCATTGTTTCTTTGTCCCTTTTGTCCAAGCTGTAGTTCTATTACAACTATTACACAGTTGAGATAGTTCTGTGATACTACAGTATGCTAATTCCTAAGGATTTCTTTTCCTTTTGTAGCATTGAGATTTCTCCTATGTTTGTAGCACACATGGGGAAAACTAAAATTCCTTTGTTCTTTCTTCTGTCTCTATGTGGAAAGGCTGAAGAGGCCATGCTTCCCAGACCAACCACTCTGAGCTCAGCCTTAATGGCAGGGAGGGGGTGGTTGCCTCCATGTCAGGGCATGCTTTAAAAAAAAAAGGGATCTTAATTCCAGCATTGGAAATGAAGAAGAGTTTTCTATTAGCTCTCATATTAATAATTTAGAAAATACATGCCCAATCACTTGTGTTCTCTCGGTTCTCTCTGAACACAGCTGCAAACTGCATTAGGCGTTAGGGTGAATGGATATATTTCAGATGAGATATTTGTACTGAATTATTAGGGTAGTCTGTATAACAAAATTACTAATAAACATTGCTTCTGGCTCAATTTAGCTTGAACTCAGTGAACCTAGCCAGTGGTGAGAAATCAAAAACTCCAAAATACCCGATGAATGAATCTAACTAATCAAGAAACCCTGCAGGAAGTAGATGCCAGGATTAATGAGCCAGTGGTTTCACCATGCCATGCTGTTATTTCTTCACATAAATGCCCTCAGATGAGATTACCTTTGTCATGAAAAGGAGAAAAGGAAGGTTACATACTTTCAACTGACAGGTTAACTGCCATACCTCCATTACTGCAAGATACATTTTCATGTGCAGAGATTTTTATTCTGAAAAATGAAAATTTAAAGACCACAACACAAATTAAACCACATTTTTATTTCCAGGAGCAGGGATCATTGCTGCTAGTACAATAACATAATCCTGCTGCAATGTTATCTGATCCTTTGCCTTGCACAAACTTTCCTCTGATGTTAGTAATTGCTCAGTGAATGCAATCTCCAGCAGCAGGTAAGAGCAGATTCTGCCTTCCACAGGGATTTGAGGAGAGGAGGAGAGGAGAGAGAGAGTGTCAAAGCATTTCATCAAGAGAGCAAATGAAAGGTTCAGTGACATTATCGTTATGTATATTCCTTGGACATTAGGGGTGATGTTGTGTTTAGAGGGAAGTAAACCTACGCGGATATGTGCTGATGTGGAAATGAATCCATACATAAAAACGTAAATCTCAGTCAACTTACACGCTGGGTGGAATTGCTCAAAGCTAAAATGTATATTTTATATATTGCAAAATAAGCAAAGAAGCCTAGCTTGTAACAGCCCCAGTGCCTGGTGTTAGCTACTTAGTCAGTAATAGGCTAATTGGTATTCAGCATAAATGTTCCCTCTCAATTTATATGGAATTCACTCATTTATTTTGATCACTTTATGTGAATGAAGCAAAGCTGTTCATGTTGTTAGGTAGAACTGGTCAGTGCTGTTTAATTTTTATCTCTTAACATCAGTGTGAGTGAGATTTTTGCAATAAAATCATTCACACACAACCTGTAACATGTATGAGTGAAACCTGAGGCCCTCTTCACTTCATCCATGTTAAATACATAAGAGCATCAGCTTAGATGCTTTATGTTGCAAAGCTTCAGCTGGTGCTAAGGGTATGTATAATTTCAAAAATCTCCAGGACTCAGAACAAGAAGATCTATTGCCATGGAAACAAATATTGTATCAAAGTTGGGTAGGATCAAAAAGCTTTGCTCATAACCAGGACAACAGTTGCATTAGAATATGGAGGAAATGATGGATGTTTTAGGAATGAGTATTACACCAAAGGACCTTTGTAAGGACCCTTTCATAGAGCTTCAGCATTCAGCATCAAGAGTAGGCTCTTACAGGTTGTGTCTCAATCCCCTGCCCCCAGACAGAGCATTTTCCTCTACCATTAAAAAACACATATTTTTTAAAGATCTTCCATAGCAGACTTTATGACGTTCCTACATCATAAAGCTGTCCTGCTTATAGCAATATAAAGCAACTGTAAAAATTACGTGCTTGTAAACAACCCTCCATACATTTGGAAGAAATAGAGTGAATTTTGCACTCCTCTGCACATACATGGAGACTTCTTGTCTCCTTGGTGGGCCACGGCATGGGGAAGGCACCGTTGTACAATTTAGAATACCCAGGGACATCTGGATGGGCACAGGCAGAGGCACCTGTGGGATAGAGGGGCTGCGTGTGCATTGACAAGCCCTGCTCCATAGGCACCCTCTGTGCTAACCTCTTTGATAGGTGATCTCTAAACTGATCCTGAATTCCAAACTCAGAGCTAAGCTTGGGTCCACAGGAGCAACTGCTTGGCCACGCTTGGGAGCAGAGGGAGGGCTGGAAGGAGAGACAGTCATGGTGACTTCTTACCCCAGGCATCACCATGGTGTGGATTATGGTCACGGACCTGTCTTGCCTTGCCTGGCCTACTCCAGGATGAGCATCCTGGGCCGTTTCAGCACCTCCACGAGCAGGCTCCTGCAGAAGGGCGCAGGGCTGCTTCTTCAGGTGACCCCCAGTGGACTCACTCATGGCCTGTATCACCAATAATTTATTCTGCTTTTATTTCTCTTTTAAATTAGATATGCATGCGTAATATGCACTTTGGAGCGGGCAAGGACCCTTCTGCGGGTGCCTATGGAGCCGGGCACTCTCAGGTGTGTAATTAAGAGATGTGTAATTGATGTACAAGGAGAAGAGAGCCCAGTGCATTGCATTAAAAAGAAGCAAAGGGCGAGGGGGGGAAGTAACAAAGAAAGAAACCCAAGCCGTGCTGCGCGGTGGCCACCGAAGCCCCCCGCTCTTTTCTCCCTCGTGTCGAAGTTTACACGGGTGTAAACCGAGGGGCTCCTTTTCCGTGGGGCTCGTCCCTCAGCAGCTGCTCACTCATTTCAGAGACGGCGGAAAGATCCGCGGCCGAGCGCCCTCCGCTCCCGCGGCAGCCCCTTCCCTCCTCCTGCTGCCCCCGGCTCTCGCCCCTGCCCTTGCCTCGCCGCTCAGTTCGCAGTTTAAAGACAAACGACGCAGAAAGATTAACAAAAGTTTATTAGTCATGAAGTATTAAAATCGTGATAAATGAAAGGCTTCAATGCAAAGTTCAAGCAAGCAAACTATCCCCAAACTTGAGACAAAGGACTTGGTGAATCCTACAGAAGGAAGTCCTGTCTTTTTTTTTTTTTTATATTTTTTGCCTGCGGTTCAAGACACCTCTCATATCTCACACATCACATCAAAATCTATATTTTTTCATATCACTTACTGAAAATGATTTTATTTATCCATTCACATTAACTTGATATAAACGTGTCCGGAAAAGTCAAGTAATATGTTTTATATTAGATCAAACATTTAAGAAACCCAAAATTCAATAAATAAGCACAGACAATAAGTTAAAACATATCACGAATCGACCAGTATGTAACGAGAATGCTTTATCTACACAAAACATCCTATTTCACATCGTATGATCCAGCGGTCCTACCCTGCGGCGGGGTGACCGGCACATGCAGGCGGGCAGGCCGCGGGGCCGAACCGGGCCGGGCCGAACCGGGCCGGGCGGGGCGGGGGCCGCGGTGGTGCCTCCGCCGGCGGCAGCGGAAGATGCAGGAGGGAGAATAGCAGCAAAACGTAAATAAATGCGTAAATAAAGGTGGGGCGGATCGGCAACTTAACTGTCACGGAACGAAAGATCCGGAAAAGGGAAGTGCTCTTGTCTTTTTTTTTTTTTTTTTTTTTTTCCTTTTTTTTTTCTATTTTCCTCCCCCGCGTGCTTTACTTTTAGAAAACTTTTTTTTTTTTCTTTTTTCTCCATCTCTCTCTCTTGTAAATGCTTTATCAAAATGGATTTGATTCTCTCTGGGGTCTCTGTGCCGCTCCGCGCACCCGCCCGGCCGCCCCCATGGACGGCGCCGTCGCAGCGGAGGGGGCCGGCGGCAGATCCTGCTCTTGAATAAAGCATAAAAACTAAGAAAACAAAACCCAACAAAGCATTTCTTTGCAGAGCCGGTCCGGGGCCGGCGGGAGCGCCCGGTCGTGGCGCGGCAACAGGGAGCAAGGGAAACAGGGAGGGAATCAGAGCCCGGGGGTCTCCAGGGGCTCCCGCCGCCGCTAGAGGGGACACCGCCCCCAGGTGCGGGGAGGGGCGCAGGGGACGCGCGGGGGGTTCGCAGGTGCGGGGGGGTACGGGGGGATGGGGGTGTTTCTGGGCCCACAAACCAGCCCGTTGGCGTCTGGTTTCAGATCCTGAGTCGACTCCCTGGTAAGTCAGGTGGGGGAAGGCGGGGGTCGGGCGGGGACGGGCGGGCGGCGAGAGGGTGCGGGGCCAGGCGGCGGCGGCGGCGGTGGCGGCGGGGGACCAGGCGGCGGCCATTAGGTGAAGCTCATGGAGACTGTGTGCTCTAGTGCTTTGCGGCGGAGGGAGGCGATGCTGGTTCCCCGCCACACGTCGCTGCTGTCCGGGGAACTGCAGAGCTGGGGCGAGCCGGTCACGTTGCTGGGCCCGGGCAGGGAGGCGGGCACCATGCCGGGGAAGGCGGGCTGGTAGAGGTGCGACTGCAGCCCGGCCCCGTTGGAGCCCGCCAGGCTGTTGGAGAGGCCCATGGAGTTGGGCGGCGGCCCCGCCGCCAGGCTGCACTGGGAGAGGGACTGCGCCATGGCCTGCTGCCGGCCCAGCGCCGGCGGCAGCGGCAGCTGCGACACGCCCGGCATGGCGGCGGCGGCCCAGCGGGTGTCGTTGGCATGGAAGGAGCAGAGGCTGTCGCCCATCGCGGCGGCGGCGGCGGCGGCAGCCGAGGGGAACTGCGGCAGCCCCGGCGTCGGCAGCAGCGTGCCTGGGGCGCGGAAAACGTTGGTGGTCTTCTTGCGCTTCTTCCACTTGGCCCGCCGGTTCTGGAACCAGACCTGCGGGCGGCGGGCAGCGACACACAGTTAGCGACCCCAGCCAGCCAGCCCGGGCGCGGCTCGGTGCAGCGGGACCCGCCACCCGCCCCGGACCCTACCCCGAGTCTCTCCCTTCTCCCCCTCCGGCCTTTGCCCTCTCCCACAGCCGCTCTTTACACCCGCAGCCCTACGGGTGTCCCCGTCACCGGTTAATGATACTGTTGGAACTTTTTATAGCGAGACCGATCGATGGTCAGTCCCGGGACTGAGCTGCCTGCGGCCTCCCTCCCTCGGGGAGAGGGTCCACGGCTCCGGCCGGAAAAATACATGAAAAAGAACAGTTACACAAACAAAATAAATGACCGGCCCACGGCTCTTGTCCTTGCGTGGAAGCGCTCCTGAGCCGCCACCGGAGCAGCGCCCAGTGCAGCAGGGTGGGGAGCCGTGCACCGGGCCGGGTCCTGGCGCAGGAACCCATCCAGACAAGCCGCCCGTATTCGGGGCTTTTCTATAAAAACAAAACCAGAACCCCCCATGAAGATGTTCTCGGTGTTCGGAAGGTGGTGCCGCCCCGGTGGCTGAGGGGGTCTTGGCGCCCCACCGTCGAAATCACAGGGGGAATTGCGAGGGGGGAGAAAGCGGTTCCACTCGGAATTGGGGGATTGCTGCTGCCAGAGTTGCTGGAGCCGCGGTTTTGTGCTACATACGTACCCAGACGGAGAACGACGGGCGCCCATTAGCGGGAATGAACAGCCGTTAGGGAACTAAGTGTTATATCGAAAAATCCGTTCAATTATCTTTTAGGGTTAATAGTTAAATGGCGGCTACAAAATCTTTTTATGTTTCATGGTTTACTGGTGGTGTAAAGAATCTCCATCAGGTCTGATCTCCTCAGCTCATATCTACGCTGCATATGCTTTTAAAATGTGAATGTTTCCAGATGAAAACTGGTGCATGACAGATTAAAACGCAAGGAAAACCTGGGGGAGATGTTGAAAATGCACACATGACAACTCTAGAAATATATTAACCACGAGCGTTTGGCAACTTTCGGCTCCCTTTGAAATGCGGCTAGCCCCTGAAAATTATTAATACAACAGTGAGAATCTAATGGAGGTTGGAATCTAAAAATCTGCCTTGATGATATCTGCTGTTACAGTAATATAGACATACTGTAAATGTATTTTAAAATATATAGCCCATTTAATTCCCCAGCTATAAATGGGTTAGAGAGAAAGAGAGGGAGAGAGAAGGGGAGACAATATCACTTTTGTTTTTCTTCTTTTTTTTTTTTTTCTTTCATGAGCCGAAGCTTTATGAAGATCTCATTGGAATCTGGCGGATGATTAATGTGAAGATTTGGTAGGAAATCTGGAGAGCTGTATTAAAGCTCAGATCTCAGGTTCATTTCGATCAGTCAGCCGTGAACTCTGGGCCGAATTCATTACACTTTAATAGTGCTGGGAGAGGAAGAAAATGCAATTTCTCATTCCATTAGAAAACTAGAAAATACTTTCAGCTTGTCCCCTATTAAGATGTGGCAGGTGACGGGACCATTGTGGGGGACACGGTCAATGGAATTACAGCACATTATTTTTGTTCGTATAAAATATTGAAAGGCAAGCCTGACTGTGCAGAAGTTATTTCACTGATTTGGTTTTTATGTAAATAAAATATTGAAAGTTAATTAATCCGTGCTAGAGACTAATGATTATGCTTATTATATTGCATTTGATCGTGTAATTTGCATGATTCTCGCATTGCTGCTTAATAAGCCATTCCAGGTTATAAATAATTCTGAAATTGGTTTCTAATAATGGCATGCTATAAAAAGAATGGTTTTATTACAGCAGCCTGAAAAGCAGAGCAATATCAGACGTGGAATTGGACTCCTGTTTGAGCACCAGCCACTTTAATAATTATTTAAATGTATCATATACATTAAATACAGATCTAAAATGAGGAAAGTGGTGATTTATCCTGGCATCTAAAACCCTTAAAAACATATACAGCCGCTATAAATTAACTATTTGGAGCATTCCTTAATCAGTGTGGAGCCCACATGCTGCAAGGAATGTGTAGGCAATCTGTTAACTATAAAGAAAACTGTAAAGTACTCACATAAGAACATAAACCAATTACTATTTAATTTAAATTTGGTCAAGGAATGGTGATACATCGGATTGTGAAGTAAATACATTAAATAAATTGTTTTGCCTTAGATTACATAATGTTAATCATTTTGAAGTGTTAATTAAGAAGGTTATGTTGATCTGATTACTTTTTAGACTACGGAACATTATTGTAAAAAATATTTAAATTACCGCTCTATTAAACTGTTTTTATCAGCAGTCTCGAGCTATTAGCATTGCTTTAAGATTATGCCGAGGCCATTAAAACACTTTGTCTTTCTTCCTACGAATTCCTTTGATGTGCTGTTAGAAAATAACTATTTCCATTTTATATTTTATATTTTACTTCATTTACCACACTCCTAATATTGAAATTGGTATCATTAACCTTTGGAAACCCAATAAAGTTTAATAGACCTCGTTTTCTTTTTTCATAGAGTCAGTTGTCCAATTATATTTTATTTGTGAATCTAATTTCTTTCTTAATTTAAACTAATTATGGTCCTGTGTAGGCTGAGTCAAATTGTTCTACTTTTGAAAAGCAAACGTGCTTTTTCTGTCATATTCAAGAACAGAGTCTGTTTCCTTTCATAAAAACCGTTCATTTAGGATTTCTTTTGACGTGTCTTTATTTAGCTGAGGAAGCTAACCTGGCTGAGGGGAATTTTGAACACCGGCTGCAGTAAAGTGCGGCGGCATTTCCCGTGCACTGTGCTGAGTGGGAATGCACATCCCACAAGTGCTTCTATTGTGCAGGATTTCATTCCGTGGAAGGGACTCACCCAGAAAGTCGATAAAATATCGTTTTACACACAAAAGCTGTATTGGAGCAGTCTCGCGGTTTACATTTCCCTAAGGAGTTTCTTACATGCCTACGTGCAAATGCATGTATGTCTGTGTGCACATGTATATATATATATATATATATATATATGTACTTTAGAGAACAAAGTACACGCTACGCATTGAAGTTACTCGCTACCTCTCCTGTCCCTAGGCATTAGAAAAATGGCAGTCCGGGGAAACCGCGAGTCCAGCTAGAGCTGCCTTTGACCGAAGAGCCTTTTTACCATCCTGTGTGCCTTCCCCGGCTCCCCAAGCCGGCCCTCCTCCCGGCCGGCTCCAGGGGACGTCCGTTCAGGGCTGCGACGTGGCCGCGCGGCTGTCAGTACCATGGACAGCGGCCCTGTCAGGACACGGGGCCACAGCCCTATGGCCCTCTACCCCGCCGCCGCCGGGAAGAGGAGCCATGTGCCGGCGGTTTGGGATCGCCTCTTAACGCCGCGCTATTATTGCGGGGGCTGAGACTCGCCTCTCCCCGGCTGTGCCTTCCTGGGCTCTTTCCTGCGGCGAGTTGGGCCGTGGAGCGGGGGGAAGCTCCGCCCGAGTCCCACAAGGACCACCGCCTAGCTAAGGGCGGCTAGGGGACAAGGGGACACCCCGAAGGGATATTTTTGTGGAAAGGGGGGCGGGGATGTCCGGTTTCAAGGTTTCTTGAATGAACTGTTGCTTTAGGGCTGGGTTTGCTCCCCCTCAGTCGGGCTGAGGTTAGGGGACACCCGCCGCCCGCCCCGTTATGACTGGCATCGCCGCCAGCCGGCCCTGCCGCCTTCGCTGCGACTGGGGAAGGGGCCGGGGGTGAGGGAAGTGCGCGGAGATCGCTGCTCATACCTGCACCCGGGACTCAGTGAGGCCGATTCTCAAGGCCAGCTCTTCCCTCATGAAGATGTCCGGGTAGTGGGTCTTGGCGAAGCTTCTCTCCAGCTCGTTCAGCTGTGCCGGAGTGAAGCGGGTGCGGTGCCGCTTCTGCTTCTGCTGCCCCTGTTGCTGACCAGCCTGGCTGGGATTCTGGCCACCCTGCTGGCCTTGCTGCTTGTCGGGGTCTTTGGCGCTGACGGCTAAGGAGCTGGGGTTGGATCCCACCGTGGTGATGTCCTCCCCCGGCAGCAGGGTGGTCCCTTCTACCGTGTCCGAGTTGGGAGCCATGTCTCCCGGGTGTCCCCCCGGATCCGAGCCCCCTACGCCCAGCCGACACTTCACCGCCTCCCGGTGTCCCAGCAGCTCGGCCGCATCTTTCATCCCTGCGGAAGCAAAGGAGCTGCGGTCACTCCCCTGCAGTCGGGCATGCATCCACCAGAGCAGCTTTCCAGCGCACCGAGCCGGTGAGAGTCACCCAGCCACCGCCACCGTCTCCCCCAGCCGCCCCACGGCCGCCCGCAAGCCCCGCAGCCCGGCTCGGCTCGGCTCGGCTCCACGGCGCTCAATGTCCCTGGCCCGGCGCAACCGGGGCGCGGAGAGAAAACTTTACACCGAGCAGCTCCTCGTCCTGCTTAAATAATCAGCTCTCTGCCGGGCCTTCCCTTGCGAGACCAAGGGAGGAGAAAGAAGGAGGGGGGACAAGTTTTGTGGGGTTCAGCCGGCTTTTTCCAGAAGAGCTGGTAAAAGAAAGAGATGGAGAGAAAGAAGGAAAGAAAGAAAGAAAAAAAAGAAAGGAAGAAAGAAAGAAGGGACGTTCGAACCGCTCTGCTGCCAGGAGCTTTACCTCCCTGACAGATGTGTAGGGACCTCGGTCACCCTGGCAAATCCTTCCCCTCTCCTCCCTCTGCTCCTCTAAACAAACTACTGAATAACCATAAAGAGCCAGATATAGATATTTCTCTTTTTTTAAGGAAAAAAAGGAAAAGGCGAAGTGAGCAGGCGAGCAGAAAAAGGCCACCCAGAACTCTTTCGTAAATACCATCGAGCTCATCTGTCCTAAAATAATAATAATCATCATGATAATAACGTGTAGGTATGTATATAAAAACGGGAGAGGGAAATTAAATGATCCACAACTCGCTGTAGATCTACATACTCCTTCTCTTTTTTTTTTTCCATTTTTTTTTTTTTTTTTTGATGTTAAATCAAATTAAACTTCAATACAGTACAATTACTTTTAAAGGAATTAGCCCATTTAGATCGCATTAAGGTAAAATAAGGAACAAATTGTCAATTTCCTGCTCCGGCTTCCTCCCCGCTCGCTGCCGCCGGCGGTGCAGCCGCCGCGGGGCGGGGGGGTGCTGGGGGAAACTCACCGAGACGGGCGTCCAGGAGGTCGGCGTGAGACAGCATCGCGCACCGCTCCAGGGCGAAGGCTGTTCCCCCCCAAATTTTAGCGGCCTTAAGTTATTTAAAATAGATATAAGATACGAGATATATATATATATATATATATAGATCCCCTAAATGAAAGAAAATTCGGTGTGTGGTTAAAAAGGGGGTCTCTTGCATTATAATGTCCTTTAGAGAGACGGGGAGGTGCTTAACACTTCAATGAACCCGTGAGCAGCTCGGCGCGGGGACCAATCAGGAGGGCAGCCTGCAAATGTCAGCGTCCGGAGCGCCCCGCTCCGCCCGCCGCCGCCCGCCCGCCGCCCCGGCCTCCCGCCGCCCAGGCCCGGCCCGCGCCGCGCCGCCGCTCCCTTCCCTGCTCCTCTCACCCTCGCCGCCCTCCTATCCCCTCTCCCCTTGTCTTCCAAATGCACATTTGCCACCCTTCTCCCGCTCCAGGTCGCCCCTTATTTATTGTGGTTTTCTTCTTCTATTTCTTTTTTTTTTTTCTTTTTTAATGCTTCCCCGGAGTGGACCCTCGCACCCGGCCCAGTCAGGCCCCCGGGGGTGGCTGGCAAGCACAGTGCCCACAGAGGGGGATGTAAAAGGTTGAGCAAGGGCTGGTCCTGCTCGCCAGCCGTCCCGGGGAACGGGACCTGCGGCGGCAACCGCGACTGCCTCTCACCCACCGGCCGCCTCCGCGGGGCCCCGACGGCTGCGGGGCGGCGGGAAAAAAGAAACTTGGGTCAGCTCCCGCAGTGCCCGGGCCGCAGAAGCTCACCCGGCCCCGGGGCTCCCCGCCAACCCGGCCTCGCTCTCTGCACAACGGCAACGCAGGGAGAGGGAGGGAAGCACGGCGCGTCCCCACCGCCCCGGGAGCGCTGCCTCCCGAGCTGGGATTTAAAAGCCCGTAAGCCCAATTTTCTTTTTTTCGGGTAAAGTTTCCAAGTTCGGCTCGCCTACAAACTGAATTCATAGCAGTAAATAAAGTTAAATGCTTTTTATTTTCCTCTTGAATATGTTAAACTACTCGAACAATTTAAAGTGCTTTGCACAAGTGAAGCGAACCATTTCTAATGTTCTGATTTTTCAAAGCCAGCCAACAACAAAGTTTAGATTAGTAATATATTTCTAACCAGAGTAATTTTCAAGATCATTAGGCATTTATGTAATTAGTGCCAAATCTATAAGCTTTTATTACGATTATTAGAGTAAAATCAGTATAAATTTGTACTAATTTACTACTGTTTAGACTTGGCTGTCAAGCCAAGAGGTTCTTATTGTAAATGATAACTGAGGAAATTAAGTGCAAAATTCTGTACCATTTCTGATCCGCTCCTAAACAATCCGTTTCAATTGTATTTGTAGCAGAACATAATGCCCTTTTAAAGTTATTTGACTTGTATTTTTATTTGCAAAACAAGAAAAATACCCTGTACCCGGGCACAATGAAAACTGATATTTACTACTTCCAACATGATTAACATTGATTTTTAATTCAAAAGTGATGCAATTAAGATTATTCATTTAGTGCAAATAAAGTTTCCACCAAAAAGGGAGCCCGGTGAAGCCTGTGTTAAATAATACAGCTCCAATGGCTTTTTTTTATCTTCGCCATCCAATTGACTTACGCAAAACATTGTAAATACTGCATGCGAACAGATGCAAGAGTGGTTTTGTTTGCAGCTCAGATGTGCAGGGGTTTCGGCAGCGACTGAACAAGGAGACAAAGGAACCGGCCGACCGATCTCGAGGGCAGTTTTACTGCCTTTTTTTTTTTTCATCCTCCCTCCTCCCTGCTCAGGCTACATTGATTCAATCCAGTTTTCGAGACGTCGGGCTTTTGTAATGAACCTGGGTGCCCGGAACGGCCGCTAAAAGCAGGGGGAGAAATCCAGAGCCGGGCCACTATTTAGCTGCAGAGAGGGAGAAAGAAAGGAAGAGGTGGAGGTGGGGTGGGAGTTTCGGGATGGTTTTTTTTCCCCCTTTCTTTCTCTTTTCCCGGGTGGATGGCAGACGGTGGAGATGGCTCATTTGTTTTGCCTTTTTCCTTTGAAAATCACTGTCTGCGGCTCCGGGGCAGGAGGGGAAGCCCCCGCGGTGAAAATTCCCGACAGCCGTCCTCTGGCCGCCGGCAGGGCAGGGACCCGCGGAGCTGAGCACCGGAGGAGGGTCGGGCCGTGGCCGGCGGAAGCGACAGGGCACACAGCCTTCCGCAGCCCCGGGGATTCGGGCCCTACCTGGGGCCGGAGTTGTGCGAGCGGTCAGGTGCCGGACGGAGTGTTTGGGGTTCAGTTTTAGCTGTAGCTGCTGGCAAAAATGACCGGGCGCTGCAGGCACCCGAAGCCGACTTCTGCAGTGCTTGGTACGGGCAGGGCGGCACGGCGAGCGTGCGCGTCTATTCTGTGTTGTTGTATGTTTCGGATCGATAAATAAATGTGTAATAGTTAATGTGCAGACACATCAGAGTAATAACAACGGGATGAAATCAAAGGATTATCAATCTCTGTTAGTAACTGCTGAATAACAATGTTGCGGTGTGATTGATAGCGCCCTTCATTTTATGACTTTTCTATTGCTCTTGATTTTTATAGCAGTATAAACAAACTAAATCATTTCTTCCAAGACTTCAGAGCGAAATCGTTTTAAAGGAAGGGGGAAATCAGAGAAGGAAGTCCGCGGGAGAGAAAGGAGCGAGCAGGGCTGGCACTTCAGCGTGTCAGAAAGAAAATGACAATAGGGCATATGTAAAATACCCTAATCGCATTCTGCTTCCGCGCACTCCTGTTCTGTCAAGTGCCTGAATTCACCTGGGCAGTGTCGGAGATGTGTTTACAAGGATTTTATTCCCCGTCATCTTTCCATTTTCCCAGTGTAGCCAGAAAACTGCCAGTCAAGTCCGTTCCCTGTTACAATTTACGGTATTCCCCACATGATCATAGGAACTGAAGTTCCTAACAAGGAAAGGCTTTAGCACAATGGCCCAAAATCTTCAGAGTGACACGAGTGTCTTCAGAAATCACTTCAGAGCAAAGTAAAAGGATTTTCTATGACGGATCCAGTGATTTTTCCTCAATAAATAGGTTTTAGATTGTTACACACACGTAGAACCGGAACAAAGGGCAGTACCAGAAAATATATTGGTTGCCCCTAATAAAATTTATTTAGACAGTTTACTTCTCATAAAAAATAGAGATTGAATTTCGTACAGGAGCGCCTGCCAACGGGCTAGGCACTGGGAGATCATCTCCCCCCGCACCTTCCCTTCCTTTTCTTTCCTTTTCTCTCATTTTCTTCCTCCTTGTTGGGGCCTGTCCCGGGGTCCTGGCCGAGTCCGCTCTCACTTCCGCTCCCCTTCGCCCCCCGCCCCTGTCCACGCTGCTCCCATCTGCCCGAAGAAGGGGGGCGGGAGCGGGGCGCGCCACGTTTGGGAGCAATGTCACCCTAATTCTCCGGTGCCGTGACCTGGGAAGAAAGGGTAGAGAACTTTCCAAACCCCACAGCTTCCCCCTCCCCTCTCCGCCGCTAAACTGAAGCCCTGATCGAATGAGGCTGTAATACAAACAAGTGTATTTCACCAATTCTGCTCTAATTTAGGAACAGAACCTTCTTTTATCAGAATAATTATACCTGGAGCGAGCAACACGGTAAAATAAGGTTAAACTGCTAAAGTCAGCAGGGTGGCTTGGCGTAAATGGCTGATCAGATTCGTAATTTTTTATTTATGTATTTATTGAGCATTCACCCAGTTAAGGGGACTGCTGTATGCAAAGCACCGAAATTGCATTTTACACTTAGCGACGCTCCCCGCGCTGATCAAATATAACTTTTGGTTGCCTGATTATACGCGCAGCTTTTTTATTACTATTTTCATTTGATTATTTCATTATTTCCAGACGGTAGTGCTGAAATGTCGGATATTATTATTCACATTCCCGCTCCTCAGTGCTGCATTGTAACATTGTTCGCCTTAATGAGAAGCGCCTCCCTCAATAATTAACGACCTCACATTTCCCTATTTTCTTGCCTGATGAAAAGAATCAATTTTAATTCATTGTAAATTACAGCTATGCTTTTGAGTGTTATTTGCTTACTTTTCCACATCGGCATACCCTAAACACAAATGACAAATCAAACTATATCCTTTCGTTAGGCATAATTTGGAGTTAAGAAATGGAAAAACATAAACACGTGTTTTCATTTCAGTCAACCCTCTAGAAAATATGACTTCTTTGGAAATGAAGGACAAGGCTGCCAGCAGCTACAGATCCCAATTTATTCATTCCAGTCAGAACTAAGTGTGATGATCATCGCTGCTTTACGACACTAAGCTGCATGCAGCATTTCGTAGCTGCAATAAATACGCTTCTTTGAAAGCAACTTTATGAAGTTTAAACGCATCCTAGGCAAGAACGATCGCTGCTGATCAGAAATGTAGCCGCCAGGAGTTCCGAAAGCAGCCTCCCTGAGGGCGGCGGGGAGAGCTCGGGTCTCCTCCTGTCATCTGTTCTCAAACACCGCCAAGAACAGCGTTTTCCCATTTGCTTATT